>BLSH010535555.1:1544765-1563604 GCA_018402905.1 Glandirana rugosa
GATCGCCGCACAGAGGCAGTGTCTAAAGCACTATTCTTGTTGGCTGGGTCAGCCATGCGGCCGGCGCTAGCAACTGCGATGGCGGCACAGTCTCTTCGTGAGCATGCTGCCACGCTGCACACTGGTTTATCTGCTGAAGGTGCACAGGCAGAAGTACAGTGGGCACAACATTTGGAAGAAGGTCTCCGCTACATATGCCATGCGGCTTTGGACCTTCTTCCCATATTGTCAAAAATGTCTGTTTTTGCAATTGTTATCAGGCGGGTGCTGTGGCTCCGCTCTTGGTCAGGCGACCAGGCTTCAAAGAAAGCTCTTGCAGATCTTCCCTTTCAGGGAGGGTGTCTGTTTGTTTGGCCCACAGTTGGATGAAATCATTAAGGATTTCACGGGAGGGAAGAGTACTTTCCTTCCAGAGCCAAAGCGGCGGGATTTTCGCCGCAGGCAGGGCCCTGTTTCTTCAGGTCAGAAGAAGTTTTTTCGGGCACCCGGCTCAGCGGGTAAGGGCTTCAAGGCCGGAAAGGCTTCCGCGGGGCACAGCAAAAGGCCCTGGCATCATAAGTCCGAAAAAGCGAAGGATAAATCTACCTCCGCATGATGGGTTGCCCCCACCCGACTCACGGTTGCTGGGGTTCGCAGACAGATGGACTGCCCTCATCACTGATCCGTGGGTGCTGGAGGTGGTGTCCTTCGGGTACAGGATAGAATTCAGCTCTCTGCCCCCAGAAAGGTTCTTCCCCTCAAACTTGAGATTCCCTCAGGGGCGTCGGGAAGCGCTTCTAGGCGCCGTTCGGGCACTTGCCGAACAAGGAGTGATTGTACCGGTACCCATAGTGGAAAGATTTCACGGGTTTTACTCAAACCTTTTGTGGTGCCCAAAAAGGGTGGTGTCAGGCCAGTTCTGGACCTGAAGGCGCTAAACCGCTTCATAAAGAGAAAAAGTTTCAGGATGGAGTCCATCCGCTCGGTCGTGGCCGCCCTGCACCAAGGGGAATTCTTGGCGTCCTTGGATATCAGGGACGCGTATCTCCATGTTCCAGTCTGTCACAGTCACCAGCGTTTTCTACGCTTCGCAGTGCATTACCAGTTTGTGGCACTTCCCTTCGGGCTGGCCTCGTCTCCCCGGGTGTTCACCAAGGTGGTGGCCCCGATGCTGGCGCTGCTGAGACAGAGGGGTATTGCGGTAGTAGCATACCTCGACGATCTACTCCTGAGAGCAGAGTCTGACAATTACGGTGTCCACGTTAAAGGAGTTTGGTTGGCTAATCAACCTGCAGAAGTCGTCATTGACTCCATCTTGCCGGCTGGAGTACCTGGGTCTGATTCTGGACACGGTGAGGGCAAGGGTGTTTTTACCAACGAGCAAGCTCCTGACACTTCAAGCAGCAGTGCAAACCCTGTTATCACGCCAGTGGTTCTCCTTACAGTTCTGTATGCGAGTGTTGGGGCTCATGGTGTCGACTTTCGAATCGATACCTTACGCCCAGAGTCACACTCGGCTCCTGCAGAAGGCGATTTTGTCGCAGTGGGACAAATCTCCCCTATCTCTAGACAGACTGATCAGGTTGGATCATCAGTCCCGAGGATCCTTGATTTGGTGGATTCGGGCTCCGGCCCTAAAGTTGGGGAAATGTTTCCCCCCCCCTCAATTGGTCGATAGTAAGGACAGATGCCAGCCTATCGGGCTGGGGAGGAGTCCTGGGTCAGTTCTCTGCCCAGGGTCATTGGTCAGTACGGCAAGCTTGTCTTCCGATAAATGTACTGGAACTGAGAGCGATCAGACTTTGCCTGTCCCGTTGGTCAGAAAGGCTGCGAGGCCTCCCTGTCCTGGTTCAGTCGGTCAATGCCACGGCTGTGGCATATGTGAACCATTAGGGCGGAACAAGAAGCGCAGCAGCAGCCGCGGAGGCGGCTCTGATCCTTCGGTGGGCAGAACTTCACGTGCCAGCTCTCTGCAATCTACATCCCAGGCGTGGACTGGATCAAGGGGAATGGTCCCTACATCCAGAAGTGTTCCGCCAGATTTGCCTCAAATGGGGCACACCAGAGGTAGACCTCATGGCCTCCAGGTACAATCACAAGGTTACAGACCTTTGTGTGCAGAACAAGAGATCCGTTGGCGGTTGCCTCGGACACACTGGTAGCGCCCTGGGGTCGGTATCGGCTACTGTACATCTTTCCTCCTCTAAAGCTTCTACCGCGGGTTCTGCGCAGGATAGAAGCAGAGGGAATCCCGACAATCCTGGTAGCTCCGGATTGGCCTCGGCGTCCTTGGTACGCCGACGTAGTACGGATGGTGGCAGATGTTCCGCAGCGTCTTCCACTTCGCGAAGACCTACTGTCTCAGGGGCCTATCTTGCACCCTGCTTTACCCTCGCTGGCTTTGACGGCTTGGCTATTGAGTCCCAGGTGTTGAGGGATAGGGGTGTCTCTGATTCCGTAATCCCTACTATGATTGAAGCACGTAAGATTACCTCTCGTAAGATTTATCATAGGACCTGGAAGACCTATATTACCTGGTGCGAGGCAGGGGGTTGGAACCCCCGCTCTTATATAGTGTCCAGAGTACTGTCATTTTTTTCAGCAAGGACTGGACAAGAACCTGGCGTTAAGTACGCTTAAGGGGCAGATTTCGGCCCTGGTGGTTCTTTTTCAACGGCCTTTGGCGTCTCATTCGTTGATCCGTACATTCGTACAGGGGGTACGTCATGGGGCTCCTCGGATACGGTCGCCTCTGGCTCCGTGGGATTTGAATCTGGTGCTTTCTGTGCTGCAGAAACCGCCATATGAAAGAGTTAGGGACATTCCCTTACGACTGTTGTCGCAGAAAGTGGCCGTTCTGGTGGCTATCACATCCGCTATGCGGGTGTCTGAGTTGGCAGCATTATCCTGCAAGTCACTTTACTTGGTCCTGCATAAGGACAAGGCGGTTTTGCGACCTTCCCCTTCGTTTCTTCCGAAGGTGGTTTCTTCCTTTCATTTAAATGAGGATATTGTTTTTCCCTCATTGTGCCCGCACCCGTCGCATCCCAAAGAAGTTGAACTGCATTCTTTGGATGTGGTGAGGGCTTTGCGGGTGTGTTTGTTTTCTACAGCTTCCTTTCGGAAGTCTGATTCTTTATTTGTGCTGACGGAAGGGTCGCGCAAAGGCTTGGCGGCCTCGTCAGCTACCGTTTCTCGTTGGATACGGAACACCGTGACTCATGCATAGGAGATTAGGGGCATGGTTCCCCCGTTTCCGGTCACGGCTCATTCCACCAGGGCAGTTAGTGCTTCCTGGGCGTTTAGACACCAAGCCTCGGTTTCTCAGGTGTGCAAGGCGGCTACTTGGGCCTCAGTGCACACGTTTACTAAATTTTACAAAATTGATGTTTCAGCATCCTCGGATGCTGCTTTTGGCCGTAAAGTATTACAAGTGGCAGTGTAGGCGCGGATAGCGCCGCCTGAGAGGGCGTTTTTCTGTTGGGTACAGTTGTTATAGTTTGCCCACCCCTCTTGATTGGCACAGCTTTGGGACGTCCCCATGTGTCATAAGAAGGCTGCGTCTGTCAGTGAACGGAAGAGTAAAAGGGATTTTAGTATAACTTACCGTAAAATCCTTTTTTCTGAGTTCACTGACAGACGCAGCACCCACCCTCTGCGTTGAGTTTGTACAGCTTGTTACGAACTGATGTGCTGTACAGGGCAGGGGGATTATATGCTAAGGTGAGGACGGCCCCCTGGGAGGGGCCAACCTATGATTTTGTTTATTTTGCCTAGTCTACTCCTAGTGAGATGAGCATAACCCCATGTGTCATAAGAAGGCTGCATCTGTCAGTGAACTCAGAGAAAAGGATTTTACGGTAAGTTATACTAAAATCCTTTTTCTTTTTTTTTTTTTTTTCTTTTTTTGTACAGGCTGGCTGGAAAGTGTGCTGAGAAATTTTTTTGTTTGTAATGTGGTCCTCACTTGGACAAAAATCGTACTTATTGTAAAGTGCATGTGCTAGAACAGTTTCATCAATAATTAGACCTTTCATGATTACAAACATTTATTCTTTTAAGTGATGTGCTGTATACGAATGTGATAGAAAACATTAAAAACAAATGTTTCTGTATAGTGTCTGATCTATTACATATCCCTGTGGCCCAATTTATACCTGAGCATATTGTGTAGCTCAATACCTAATGTTCTAAAAGCTACATGGGAATGCCTGAAAACTCGCAAATCAAGCATTTTTTAAGGCGTTTTTTGTCTGTGAGAACTAGTCTCCTCCAGTGCTTTCAATTGGCTAAAACAAAAATGCCTAAAACTTAAATGTGCATGTAACATGCTTGGAAAGGCGTACGAACGCTCAAAAGATGCACCTAAAAATTATTCTGCTTAGGTGTGAATGTGGCCATGTCCTAATGGTACTACAAAGTGAAATTCTAGAGATCTTTTGATGTGAAACAAGAAAACATCTGAACTATGAAAAAATACTGTATTTATCGGTGTATAACACACACCTTAATTTTAAGAGGGAAATTTCAGGAAAGACTAAAATTTGAAATCAGGAACTTTTAAGCAAAATAAGGGTCATTGCTCATTAATGTAGCCTGATCAGTGCCCATCTGCAGCCTCACTATTGTCCATTAATGCAGCCTGATCAGTGCCTATCTGCAGCCTCACCATTGCCCATCATTGCAGCTTAATCAGTGCCCACCTGAAGCCTCACCATTCTCCATCGTTGCAGCCTGATCAGTGCCCATCTGCAGCCTCACCATTGTCCATCATTGCAGCCTGATCTGTGCCCATCTGCAGCCTCACCATTGCCCATTACTGCAGCCTGATCTGTGCCCATCTGCAGCCTCGCCATTGCCCGTTAATGCAGCGTGATCAGTGCTCATCTGCAGCCTCGCCATTGCCCATTAATGCAGCCTGATCAGTGCCCATCTGCAACCTCACCATTGACCATTAATGCAGCCTCTGTTGTGCAGAGTATTAATATAACGCTAGAAGCTTCCTGGTTGCAGAGAATGCACTTTACTTTCATGGAGAATGTCAGAACACATCTTACAGTATGGCTTTATCGTGGAACGGAAACATAGGAACAAGGAGGATACAAGTGCACACAGAGGAAAAACAATACTTCCTCCCATTACATCTTATCACAGATACACATCAACTATACACTATAATACTACAGCGCCACCTGCTGCATAGATAGGTATAATGCAGACATACAATTCACAGTGCAAGTTAGCATTGATGTTGCTCTTCCAACACCCCTTCTCAACAGCATGTGCTTTGTCAAATTATGGTCAGCTTCTTCTGGAAATAACTATGAGGTTCCTTCAACAAAGGCTTAGTGAGTGCATCAGCAGTCATCTCCTTTGACGGGTAGTATTTTGAATGTCAATAACACCTTGCTATTGATTGTCCCTCAGTAGGTGATACTTGACATTGATGTGTTTGGCCCTGGGATTGACCCTTTTTGATTGCGTAAGCTTTATACATCCCTGGTTGTCTTCAAAAATGGAAATTGGTTTTGACATGTCTATCCCAATGTCCAGAAAAAGTTGACAAATCCATATTGCTTCTTGACATGCGTATGCTGCTGCAATGTACTCTGCTTCAGTTGAATATAGAGTGACAGTTACTTGCTTTGACTAGACCAACTTATGGTTCCTTCCCCATACTGGAAGATGAATCCACTGGTGGATTTGCGGTCTGTACAGTCCCTGGCCTAATCAGCATCCACATATCCAACCAGTTTTAGATTTGATGTTGGTAATCGTAACTTCATCTGAATTGTTCCTTTGAGGTAATGCTTCACTAATTTGTTCCAGTCACGCTGACAGGGAGCTGAAACTTTCCTGCATAGTATGTTCACTTACTTCCTATAGTTTTTCGGTTGGGTAGGTGCTCTGTGAGTGTCCAGGTTTTATTTTCTTGAAGTGACCTTAATTCTTCTTCTGCTGCTTTTCTCCATTTATTGGCTTCACATTTTGGAAGTTTTTCTGTCTTCCCAGGATGTTGGTTCAAGTATGTTGTGTGTTTTGACAGTGTATGATGGTATACCCTTTGTAGTCCGAGTGAATCTTCTGACTTCACGCAGTTCAGCAGGATCTAATGGGGAACTTTATTTAGGCATTATGAGTTCCACCTCTTGTTCTGACTCCTGTACAAGTTCGCTTTGGTTTGCTTTACAAATTCACTTCACAGCTTTCAGGGATCAGTGTTTCTGGTGATAGACTCTTATCAAAATAAACACTATGGCTTATTTTCACTTTGTCAGTCTTTGGGTGTAGGATTCTCTAACCCTTAGTTTGCTCACTGTAGCCTACTAGAATGCCCTCTATGGCTCTGTTCTCCAGCTTTGATTGCTTTTTACTTGGAATATAGGCATTTTCTCTGCATTCAAATACACCGATGTGCCTAATGCTAGGCTTTGATCCATGCCACATTTCAAATGAATTACTTTTAATAGCTCTTGAGGGTAGTCTGTTCTGTAGGCAGGTTGCGGTCATGACTGCTTCTCCCCAGTACTTGTGAGGTAGGTTGGCATCCGACAACATGCACCTGGCCATGTCTATAAGAGTGGGATTTTTCCTTTCTGCTATACCATTTTGTTCAGGAGTGTATGGTGTGGTTGTCTGGTGTACTATTCTTGTCTCTTCAGGTATGATGCCACTTCTTTGCTTATGTATTCTCCCCATTGTATTGTCGGTGCGAATTATTCCTGGTTTGCGTTGGAATTTGTTGCTAGACATGGCAACAAATGCTTGAAGTTTCTCTGTTTCATTCTTGTGTTTCATCAGATAAGTAGTTGTGTACCTGGAATAGCCATCAATGAAAGTCAGTAGATATCTGTTTCCGCCTGACGTGGGAGTTTTCATTGGACCGCATAGGTCACTGTGTGTATCAGCTGTAGGGGGTGTTATTCTTTGAGAAGCCTGTGGAAGGGAAGCACGTGTGGCTTTTGCTTCGATACAGCACTTACATTTCATGAGCACTTTGCAAGGCGCTATTGTCAAATCTTCTGATAAGCCTCTCTTTATAATGTCCTGTATAGCTTCTGGACTTCTGTGCCCCAGCTGCCTGTGCCATAAGTGAACACATTTGCTGTGTAGGTCATTAGAGGCTATATTGGCTTTCTGGTCTGTGGTGATGAGCCTGTATAGGTGATCATTCAGTTTTCCTTTTGCAAGGAATTGCTTATTATTGTGAATTGTGCATTCATCACCCTGGAATTTAACTGTGAGACCGTTGTTTGCAAGACTTTTCACTGATAGAAGGCTGCCTTCTAATCCTGGAACATACAGCACTTTCTTTACAAGGATACTGTGCTTGCCTTGTGGTGTAATGCAGTTCAGGAAGCCCTGGTCTTTACCTTCGGAGGTGATGCTTTTCCTGTTTGCTAGGAAAACTGTCTTTTGCACTGTAATCAGTGTTTGTGAAGAAGGTCTCATTGCTAGTCATGTGGCTTGTGGCACCTGAGTCTATGCACCAGCTGCATGACTTGCTGCTCTGTGTCACTTTAAATGTGCCACGCCATGAGGTGTCTGCAGTTTCCTTTGTGGCTGCTTTGACTCTTTCTTTTGTGGATAGTTGTAGCTTTCGCTGCTCGGCTTTCAAGATAGAACAGTCCTTTTTTAAGTGACTTCTCTTTTTACAGCTAAAACAGGCTCTGCTTTCTTTGTCTTGTTTTGTGCCTTTGTACATCTTAAGAGCTTTGTCATCATGTAGTGCATTTTCTTTCCTTCTGCCATATTCATCGATTAATTTGCCTTTCACATATTCCAGAGTCAGTTCCTGCTTTGATCTGGTTTCTAAGGGGTTAAAAAGAGCAGTATATGTCTCTGGAAGGCTGCAGAGGAGCAGGGCAACAACATGGTTATCTTTGATGTTCTCTCCGATGGCACGTAGCTGTTTTATGATCTCTAGCATAGCTTTCACGTGGTCACACATTTGCTGGCCTTCTTCTAGTCTCATTTTATACTACTTTCATAGCAAAAACAGTTTGCTGTTAGACTTGAACGCTCATGCAGTTTCTGTAATGGATTCCACATACCTTTGGCCATTTTCTCTGTTCTTATGTGGATAAGCTGGTCATCTTCCACTAATAAGCTTATAATTGATTTTGCCTGTCTGTCTGTCTTTTCTATCCCAGTCCTATGTCTCACTGTCTGTGAGTCTGTCTGTATTCAGCACTTGCCACAAGTCATTCTTCAGAATCATTTCTAGCTTAAATTTCCATAGCTGGTAATTGGCATTGTTCAGCTTTGCAGTTGCAGACTTCACAACTGAATCACTTGCCATCTCTCAGCAGCTTGCACACAGTACTCATTGACTCACTGTAGAATTTCTTCCAGTGCCTCTGGGTGCTGCTGGGTGCCTGGATGCTTGCTGGGTGCGCTGGGCAGAGTATTGATATAACGCTAGAAGCTTCTTGATTGCAGAGAATATGCTTTACTTTCATGGAGAATGTCAGAACGCATCTTACAGCATGGCTTTATCATAGAACAGAAACACAGGAACAAGGAGGATACTAGTGCACACAGAGGAAAAACAGTACTTCCTCCCATTCACAGTACAAGTTAGCATTGCTGTTGCTCTTCCAACAGCCTCGCCATTGCCGGATTACGCAGAGGGCTCTCCTGTTTACTCGGCTCTCGCAGTCACACATAGTTCCGCCTCCTGGAATGGCTCATATGATAGACAGAACACTGGTCCAATGCTGGTCCAGGAGGCAGGACTGTGTGTGACTGTGAGCCCCTCCCCTTCCCCTTTGAGGCAGCCCAATAAAGGCTGCAACATGCACACATAATTTTACCTCTATTTTCAGGGGGGAAAAGCGTGTTATACACCAATAAATCAATGGCGGCTGGTGAAGTTTTAAGATGGTGGGGCGCCAGACCCCGCCCTTCCTTTTTGCCCCATCCCACTTCTTAGAAGCCACACCCCTTATATGCCCCACCCAGTCTATACACAATGTACAGTATAACTGAGTTGTCAGTCTTAATTCTCAATAAAATATTGATGGCTCATTCATCCATTAAATCCCAAAGGTAAATAATTACATGAGCTGTGAGGTCTGCACAGGAACCGAGCACAGACTGCTATTATGTGGGTTTTCATGTATGTGCTGTGCCATCAAGCTCCATCCTAATTCCTTATTTTATAATAGGAACGCTGGAAATCCTCCACTGACCCCTGACACAAGGTGAGCCATAGAAATGTCCCTGGTTTTTGGAACTGACCAGCTTCCCTAACATAAATCTTCATTATCTGTCAAAAAAAGTTCAAAATGTAATTATAAAATCAGGCGATTTGAGATGGCATTCATTGGAAAGCAGTTATTGTAGAGGAATTGTCATAAGTGGACATTCCTCTTGTTCTGTTGTTTGATGCTGGGAATACAAAGGGGCTGAGCACAGGCAGCTTCAACCAGCACAACAACTCCTCTCCTGGTGACTTCTTGGTCCCTGCATTGGAAGTCATGAATCATTGCTTACAATGCACTGAATGCAGGGATGAAGAAGTCACCAGGAGAGGAGTTGTTGCTGTTTTGGTTGAAGCTGTCTGTTAAACAGTAAAGTATGAAGAGCTGAGGGTGTGCGGTGCTGCTGAGCTCTGTGGTTCCCCAATGTCAGCAGACTAATTGCAGATCAATTACTGCCTGTGTATCCCTGAGAACTCTGCGACTTACATGCTGGCTCAGAGTTCTTATCCTACTGCTGAGCTTTGGAAGGGACCTGTTCAGCCTTATCTGTTATGTATGGATGCAGACTAATCACTGCCTGTGTATTGCTGGGAGCTCCCTGTCATGTGTGCTCAGAGATCTTACCTTGCAGACATTGCTGTGCTTGATCTTTCCCTCGATCACTCATGTCCTCTCCCTCTGCTCTGCACAGGATGGTGGGTGGGGGAAGGGTCCCTGGTGGAGAGGGGAAACACTGCTGGAGGTAGAGACTAAGTGTCGGAGTGCGACTTGTGGAGGGGGGGACCTGGCTAGACAGCAGGCTAGAATGTGTAACTGCAAGCAGAGAAAATCTTGGCTCCCCCCCCCCAGGCAGAGACCAAATGGACTAGGCAGTTTAAGGTCTGTAGATTTAGACGTCCTAAAAAGCTCCTATTCTCAGAATGGAATGTTGGAAAGCAGCCAATGAGGGTGGAGAATTAATTTTACTCTAGATAGGGTTTTTTAATGAGATTTGGGACGTTTGCCCTGTTGCTACGTAGATTACACTTCTCTTTCTTATCTAATTTATCTAATCTGTGTATTCCAGCAATTAGCAACAGAAGCACAGCTAGAGAGAAATTCCAAAGATTTTTTTTTTCTTTGGAGTTTCTCTCTAGCTGTGCTGCTGTTGGTTAATAATTATAGTTAATTTTAATTTTTATTTCTTATTTTTTTGGTGGGGCACTGCCCCAGGTGCCCTTATGGACGAGTCTCCACTGCAATAAATACGGTACTTGTCGGCCTTCGGGCCCTGCTAATTGGACTACAGCACCCTTAAAGTGATTAAACCCTTATCTTTATCCAATGCACGTGTTTTATGTATTTGTTTTGTACAACCCGCTGGAAAGTGTTAGGGTGGATGAGGTTCACAGCCAATATTCCAATGTTTGGAGGGGGCAGCTTAGTTTGCACACTTTGCTAAAAACAGGTTTACTTTTATGTTGCCAAGCTTTAAAATGTAATGACTTATATAAGAAAGAAGTACTGAAATTGCCAAGACTTTAGCCTGCAGAGGTGTCTTATACCATGTATCCACAGTTTTTTTGTGTTACTGTAGAAAACTAAATGTTTGATGATTCAATGCTGTACTCTAGTCAATTTACTATGGCAAAGCATTTCCATAAACTGCTGAATTAGAAAACGTATAAATAGCAACTCCACGGGGAAGGAACTTGCAGAATATTTTTGTAGCTCTTTTCATATTTTCGTATGTGCAAGAATACCACAGGACCGGTGTTAAATCCAGCATAAAGTGCTAATTGCAACATCAATCCTAATTATCATGGCTGAGTTTGTTTAAATTAGGTCTGGCACTGATCTCAACTGTGCAATTTTGCATGTAGAAGGGAACACTGCTGACTTAATAAGCAAAGAGGACCATTTATAGCATTTTAGAGCATCATACGAACGCGTGTTCGCTTAGGAATCTGATGCGCAAAACAAGCCACATAAATACTTTTCACCTTTTTTTTTTTCCTTTTCTTTTTTGCATCTCACTGCTCTTGATTTACTCCAGACCTGGCCTCCAGCATCAGCTGCCCATCATTGCTTAAAGACCAGCTACACTTTGCCATGTAATATTCCAATGCATTGCTTGCATTGCGTGGGTTAAATGTTTGTTTGGCTACAGTCCAGTGCTTCCGAGTTGTCGACGGTCCCTCACCACCATCACCTACAATGCAGGACTGCTAGTCCTGCATTCTATGTAAGATGATGTTAGGGAGCTATGTTCAGCAGCAAAGTGCAATGGCTTCAAGTGGCATGGAGAGGTAGAAACCTATAAAGAAAAAGTATTTGTATAAGAGGTCTTTTAACTCACACTGTATGGGTAAATTTAACAAGAGGCCAGAGACGTCTAGGTTTAGACCGTTTTTTACACTGGTGTACTTAAAGTGTTACTGAACCCACAACCGTACAAGCAGTCTGTATATGCAGTAAAGCATGCTTGTTATACTCACTATGGAACCTAAGGGGTTAATCCTCTGCATTGGGTAAAAAGGTTGTTTGATCCTGTATGCACAGATCCTCCCCTTCTTGCATTGTCTCCAAAACAGGTCTGGATCAGAGTTACTAGAGTCAGGCTGCACATGCTCAGTTTGGTGGGTTTTTTTATTCTTGGGAGAGTGCGTGTGATCAGCACTGTCCAGAGAGAGGGTCAGGGGTCCTGCACCCTGATAGGACAGCCAGTGCAGTATGAAAACTCCTCCTACAAGCTTTACCCAGGCACTGATAGAAGTTACAAGATTGCTATATACTGCTGATGAGAAAAGGTATTTAGCAGTTTTTATTTACTAAAATGATTGCATTTAGATGTACTGTGGGAGACCAGATATAGTGAATGCAGGGTCCTGGGTTTAGCAACACTTTAAGCATACGTAGTGCCCCCATAGTGAATAGGTGCTTTTGAGATAGCTTTTTACTAGGAGAGGCAAATTTAGTCAGGCTTGACTATTGTGCAGGCCTGAATGTTTTGATCTGGGCAGGGGAGTGGCCCAGGGAGAGTTGGAGACTGCAGGAAGGAACACCCCTTGGTTACTCCTCTTTGGGTCCAGAAGATTCTGGAAAAAGGGGACAGATGAGGAGGTGTAACTTTCTGAAGTATGTTAAGGAGCCATGACAAATCCCCAACCTGGATTGGCAGGGGGCAGGCCTCCTTAAATACTGTGGTCTGCCCAGCTAGGAGGAGGAGAGTGTCGGGTGGAAGAGTGGAGATGTAGCAGAGATTGCTGAGGCCTCACCTGGGAGCCCCCAGTCTTAAAGGGGGGGGACGTGAGGCCTGGTGGCTCGGGTGCAGCCAGGAGTGGAGAGAGATCCTGGAGCAACACAAGGGAGCAGGAGAGCAACAGAGAGGCTACAGGAAAGGCTCTTTAACCCCTACAGATCCGCGCTATTGCCGAAGTACGGCTCCAGCGCGGATCTGAAATGCCGGGATGACGTCTATGGACGTCGTCCCCTGTGCACGCTCCTTACGCGCCCCCTGGCGGCATGAATCTATCCATGGCCACTGCGGCCACCCCCTAATTCATGCATCCAGCCCCTTTCAGGATGCATGAATTACCACGGCAGGGGGCTTCTTTGAAGCACCTGATTAGAGCCATAGGCTCTAATAGGCTTCAAAATAGAGTGGCTCAGAGCACAAAGGATTGCACTCGCAAGCCCACTCACGTGTGTTAGAAAAACAAATGAATATTTGCTTTTCTAACACTGAATCGCCTCTCCACCAATCAGGAAGCGTGGGTATGCTACCATTTTCCCGGCTGGGGGAGAAGACAGGCGATCCTATTGGATGCCTTTCTTGGAAGAGGAGGGGAATGCAGGGCCGAAGCCAAGCACGCTCCCGCTCGCTGGACACCGCTGCCCGCCCACCGACTTCCTAGATGGGGTAAGTCCGGGACTTTGATGTCCCAACTGCCCTTCGAAGGGGGGTGCTGTCAGTGTCGCGAGCCCCGCGGCGCGGGGGGAGATGGATGCTATATACCCCTCTGGTGATGCTGTATATACACCTATCTGGTGATGCTGTATATACCCCTATCTGGTGATTCTGTATATACCCCTTTCTGGTGATGCTGTATATACACCTATCTGGTGATGCTGTATATACCTCTATCTGGTGATGCTGTATATACCCCTATCTGGTGATGCTGTATATACCCCTATCTGGTGATGCTGTATATACCCCTATCTGGTGATGCTGTATATACCCCTATCTGGTGATGCTGTCTATACCCCTATCTGGTGATGCTGTCTATACCCCTATCTGGTGATGCTGTCTATACCCCTATCTCGTGATGCTGTCTATACCCCTATCTGGTGATGCTGTATATACCCCTATCTGGTGATGCTGTATATACCCCTATCTGGTGATGCTGTCTATACCCCTATCTGGTGATGCTGTCTATACCCCTATCTGGTGATGCTGTATATACCCCTATCTGGTGATGCTGTATATACCCCTATCTGGTGATGCTGTATATACCCCTATCTGGTGATGCTGTATATACCCCTATCTGTTGGTGCTGTATATACCCCTATCTGCTGGATGCTGTGTATACCCCTATCTGGTCATACTGTATGTAGCGGGTGTCAGCTGTCATCTCTGCCCCGCACTCTTTAAACCCCTCCCTGCATGGACAGCAGGGGGACACTGGAGCAGCTGTACTGTGGGTGGCTGTGGGTCCCCCCCCCCCCCCGCACAGAGCCCCGCCATGGCAGAGGACCGGAAGACCTGCTTGTAAGGAGAGGGAGGGAGGGTGAAGCTACATGCTTCTGTCTCCTCTCCTGCCTGCCACTTACCCTGCCCCCTGCTCGAGTCCGCCAGGCAGATCACGGTCACACTGTGACAAGGAAGGGAGAGTGCGGGCTGACAGTTCATCTTCCTTGCCTGCTCGCCCCCCCCCATCTCCTGTCACAGCGCGGGGGAAGACAGGGAGAGTGACTCCATGGATTCCAGCCACCGAAACTTCAGCCCCTCTCCCCTTCCACTGGCCAAGGGGAGGCACCAATCGCAGAAGACCAGAGGAGGATGATGGGACATGCGGTCCAGAAGACAAGCTGCTCCATTTGAAGGAGATACCAGTGAACTAGATGCCCCAGTGCTGCCCAGAGTGTGGAGGAGGGATAGAGGAGCCTAGGAAAAGGGGAGATTAGTGAGGACAGAGTGAGGAGGGAGACCTGTGAAGAATGATCTGAGGAGAGACATCTGTGAGGACAGAGAAAGGGTAGAGACATTTGTGGGAGGAGGAGTGTGTGGTGAGGAGAAGGAGCTGAGGTGCCAGAGTGAGGCGAGATACACGCTGACACCAGGGACTGTGTGACCCACAGAGGAGAAGAGATTGCAGAGAGGGAGAGAGAGACCCATTGTCTTTCAGCATCTGAGAGATAAACTTTTCCTGAGACTGCTGCCAAGAGACTGAGGAGAGAGGACAGCTGAGAGGAGCCACGAAAAGTGACACTCACACGGTTCACCATCATTCAGCCCAGGTATCCTGCTCAGCAATCCAGCGCCATTTAGACCAGAGTAGATGACCCCCTTGCTTCAGGGATCACAAGACCCATCCAGGTGTCCAGTCGGCCACTGTCTGACCACCTTGCCAGTTCAGCCACCAGCCATCCTGATCGGCCGACAAGAGGTGATTCTGTGCCCTACAACTTTGTCAGGAGCCTGTACCAACATTAGGAATCTCCATTGTGTCATCACAGAGGATTGGTGAGTGGGCAAAAACCCAACATCCTACTTAACACAGTACAGACACTGCATGCAGACACCTATTCCCCTTTCTAGTGTCACAGGATGCTTGTTTGGAGCTGCCACCTTTAGCACTTCTGTTCTCACAAACCACTACATAATGGTATATCCTAGAGAGGATCATTGTCTCACTTATGCTCGATTAAACCCACTCTCTTTTCAAAAGGCCCCAACATTTACTAGCAGAAGACACTAGTACTCTTCAACCCAGGACCTGTAACGTAACAGCACTGTGCTTACTGTACCTGTTAACCCATTTCTTCTTTGTGTTGTTACTTTCAATGGTTTTTGTGGCCCAGAAGGAGCTGAGAAGTTGACAATCCTTCTCCCCTCCCTCTCAGCGCCTGTGCAAGACATATAGATTATTGTGTTTTGGTTTCTATATGTACAGTTGCTAAATATTAGAGATTGTCATTTCTATTGTATTGATAATCTGCACCAAGGTTCAACAGTGCTGTAAGTTTCCAGGTATATTTTTTTTTGTGATTAAAATATTCAGCTCATTTATCACTACCTGTTGTGTCTGTCTGTTCTGGTATCAATCCACAGCCAGGATATTGGTATTCTCTTTACTTGCATTCTAAAAAAAAATTGCAGTAATTTTATATCTAACCAGGTGTGCCAGAGGGGTTGAGGCCATTCTTGGAGTTGAGGTGCAGAACAGAGGGCCCAAAATCTCCAAGCGGCTCCTTTAGGGGTGGCGCTTCATGTACTGTATATATCCCTATCTGGCGATGCTGGCCTGTATACTCCTGACACAATCTGTAAGGGGTGGGACTGGTGCCCCCCTATCCTAAAATTTCACCAGCCACCACAGCTGGCTTTCAAGTAGGCCTGAAATGTGGCTTTGAAACTGAGCGAGTTCAAAGCCGTGCTTGTTGTCAATGAGGGCTAAAGGGATGAGGTGGCAACCCTAGACGTGTGGGGGTGCCAGTAGGAATTAATGGCAGACCTGCACAGCTACCAAAGTGCAACGCGTTTCTCTGTGGGTCTGGAATGCATGCAATTTTACATGCATTCCCCAGTCCCAGAGACATTAAACACAGAAGACGTTGGTGTTTACAACCAGTGCATTGCCCTTGACGTCCACTGCAGCTTCCCAAGCATAGGAAAGTGACAGGCTTTTACCACTTTCAGACCCGGGAGTGTGTAAACGTGTGCGCAGAACGCCAATCTCTGCAGGAGGAAAACCTCAATAATAGCGGCACGCTCGCCTTTAAATAAGCCGCAACTTCATTAGTCCCGCCCATATAAGGTATTGATAGGTCGCCCAAAAATAACATGGCCGCCAGCATCCTTCGGCGGCAATGCGCATGCGCCAGAGGTCAGCAGCGTTCCAATTTCCGGATCCGGCGTAGCGACTGCCCCTGGTAAATATGGCCGCCGTAGGCTAAGCACTTACTGCGCACGCGCATACCTGTCGTGCTACGTGTGCATGCGTCCACAGGGCCGGAAGTGACCCGGTAACAAGCTAAACCACCCGGACATGGAGGGGAGAAGAAGAGGAAGGGGGAAGCGTCCGCCCCACTAAGACACCGCGGACGAAGAGGGCCAGAGAGGTGATTTTATGTATTCAGGTGACATGACGCAGACAGAGACATGCTGTGTGATATGGAATAGGTGAATGTAGGGGGACACTGCAGCAGCATCACTTTAGACCATGGGGGTTCATTCCACCTCTGCCCTGAGGAGGGGACCCTCACAATGCTGGGCTCCTCATCTGATTGGTGGGATAGCAGCTGCAGATGTAGAAAAGCCTGACCCTGAATGGTGAGAGGCGAATGTCAGAGGTCACCATGGCTCCTGAGGGCGGGCTGTTCCCAAACATTTCTAGAATTATTATTGGTTGGGAGAGGGCAGAGCACCAATCGCATGTCAGCTGCCATGAGGACATCTGGAAAGTTTGTTGTCTGTTCCAGCAAGCAGGCAATGTCTCTTCTGCAGAAGGATGCACCTACCTGGCTGCTCTCAGTGTTCCCCATCCTGGACACTGAGCTGTGCATGCGCAGCTCAGCTTCTAGCACTGGCTTCATCCTGTGTGCTGGATTGCTAGCTCCTACTTATTCGCTGCTCAGTGAAGATTGACAAAAACCTAGATTGTAAGCTCCTATGAGAAGGGCTCTTTTATTCCTCTAGTGTTTTATTGTATTGTACCTGTTTGGTCTGCCTTTTTTTTATTGTAAAGCAATCCGTAAACTATTGGCGCTATATAAATCCCAGGCGCCAGGTCACAATGGCGACTAGAAATTGTGTCCTGGTGCCTAGGCTTTTGTCAGCCTAGCTAGCCTGGATATGAGAGGTTGCATGGGGCTTACATTTTTTTTTTCACAGGCTGACCAGAGCTAGCAGCTGCGTTCACAGATAGCCGCCAAACTTACACGCCACCGGTTGCTTGGTGTGACAGTGAGCCTGCCTTGCCACTGATCTGGGAGAGAGCTGGGATCCGTACCCTGGCTGGGATTCTGCTCAGCCCAGCTGCTCGGTGCGACAGCAAGCCCTCTCTGACGTGCCATTGATCACAGGGTAAGGGAGCCAGGATCCAAACCCGGCTGGGGATTCAGCCTGCTTGCTGCTTTACTGAAGAGATCCAGTCAGAACCCTGGGGAGTAAGTTAGTCAGTTTCGCTGAAGGGATCCAGCTGCACAGGGTGGGGGGTGGAGAAAATGCAGGGGGATTGAAATGCTGCGGTGGCTCCTGCACAATGTCAGCTAGGTAAGCCGCCTATCAGTACCCATTAGTGCAGCCTATCAAGGCCACCTCATCATGCCATGATCGGTGCCGCCTCTCAGGGTCCGCTCATCTGTGCTGCCTATCAGGGCCGGCTCATCTGTGCTGCCTATCAGGGCCGGCTCATCTGTGCTGCCTATCAGGGCCGGCTCATCTGTGCTGCCTATCAGGGCCGGCTCATCTTTGCTGCCTATCACTGCCGGCTCATCTTTGCTGCCTATCAGGGCCACCTCATCATGCCACGATGAGTGCCCATTAGTGCCACCTCACCGGGCCACCTCATCAATGCCACCTATCAGGGCCACTTCATTAGTGCTGCCTATTGGTGCTAATTAGTGCAGCCTATCCGTGCCACCTCATCAGTGTCCAATAGTGCCGCCTATCTGTGCCCATCAGTGCAGTCACATCAACGCAGTCTATCAGTGCCCATCAGTGTCTCAAAGGAAAAGGGACCGTTTGAGTAAAAGTGAATATAGCTCCCTTTAGTCCCACTTTAAGCTTTTCCAATTGGCAGGAACCTTTAACCACTTGCCGACCGCCGATCGGCATCTGACGGCGGCAAAGTGGCTCATTCCCGCAAAACGCCGTCATACGACGGCGGCTGCGGGAACGAGTTTAGTGAGCGCGCACGCCGCAGGAGGGTGCAGCGGCTTCGATTGCCGCCGGCTACCCGCGATGGCCCCCCCGAAGCGAAGGAGCGGAGGTCCGTGTATGTAAACACGGACCTCCGCTCTGTGTGAGGGGGAAGGGCTGTGATCACAGCCTTCCTGTACGTGAAGGCTGTGACCACTTCCCTTCCCCAGCTAGGGCAGCCCCCATACAGTTAGAACACGCCCAGGGAACACAGTTAACCCTTAGAGCGCCCCCTGCAGGTTAACCCCTTCACTGCCAATGGCATTTACACAGTAATCAGTGCATTTTTATAGCACTGATCGCTGTATAAATGCCAATGGTCCCAAAAAAGTGTCAAAATGGTTCGACATGTCCGCTGAAATATCGCAGTACCGCAAAAAAATCGCAGATTGCCGCCATTATTAGTAAAAAATAAAAAAAAAATAAAAACCCCAAAAATGAATTCTCATCATGCGTAAACACGACCACTTTTGCGCAAACCAATCAATAAACGCCGATTCCGACACTAGTGTCGGGAAGGGGGAGTGTGT
>BLSH010535555.1:1567817-1579383 GCA_018402905.1 Glandirana rugosa
GGCGACCACCCCCCCCCCCCCCCCGAAAGGTGCCAAATGTGACACCTGAGGGGGGGAGGAATCCAACCAGCGGAAGTTCCACTTTAGGGTGGAGCTCCGCTTTAATGCATTCTCTGCATTAAAGAAACTGCAGTCTGCTTACATAATTTGTAATAAAAACATCTTTGCCATTCTGAAGATTCCCTCCAACCACTTTGCATATTATTTTATATATGCTGTGGTTCTGTACTTGCCAAATATGCTGCAGAAATCTCCCTCCACTAAGTCTGGCTGCATCCATTTTAACTGTGAGCAGCTGAAGCTGCTGCCTGTTCAGTTCCTGGATTTACACAGAGGCACACCTCCAGCTCTGCACCTCTCATTGGCCCTCTTATGACTCACCCCCCTCCCTTCTTGACAAACTCTCATGAGAGTGAGAGAGCGAGCTGTACATGGTGTCAAACGCAGAGGCATTTTATAGGGTTATTACGCGCAAGCCTGCTAGGACTAGTCCAGCGCTGGCTCTAACGCATTCAATACTTTCCTAGATACAACTGATTTTTTTTTTTTCCCTTTCTCTTTTCTTTGGTTATAATGCAATTAAGTAAAGGAGCTATCCACTGCTAGCATGAAATTATGAATGAGATGCGGAATGTGAGAATACCAGTTTATAGGGATAGCATGACCCCAACTAGCAGCAGCTAGAGACTGTTGGGTTTTTTCCCCATACTGTACTTACATCTCTGTAACAGATCAATGGTCTAGGAAGGAGACCTATATTTCTGTTCAGCATACCAAGGACATTCAGTTGATTGTCAGCTAATAGCCGTTGATAGGAACAAATGCTTTTTTTTACTAGATCTAAACTGTAAAAAAGGTTTCAGCTCTTCCCTGTTCTATACAATATGAAAGATCTCGGATGTACTGACCTCTCAGCTGGCTTGATTATTCATATGTAACGGGGGTGGGCACCGACTCTCTCGGTTGTGTATTTCCTGGGTGCTATAATACCAAAAAACGACTACAAGGACATTAAAGTATGACTAGAGGTAAAGGCAGGCATGTTTTTTTTTTTTTTTTTTTTTTTTTAAGTTTTGGATATAGTTTAGAGGGATTAGAACACTTGTCAGGTTTTTATTGCTGTTGGTGTCCCTGTTGGGGAGATTCACCCCCTTATATTTGTCCTGTTTACTGTTGCACCAAAAGTGAGAGTGAAAGAAAATCCCAAATTTTGGGTTGTCCCCAACACAGGGAAAAGAGGGGAAATCTTCCCATGGGGACATTAGTTTGTGACCCTGATGAATAAAAGCTGTATACCACAAATGAGAAAAAATAGATTTTATAAATATTAAAGTGATTTATAAATGTTTAGATTGTTTTGTAAAAAAAAAACACGCGTTATACTTGGTGCCGGTTCACACAGAGGCGATCCGACCTTCAGGTGTGACTTTGCAAGGCGATTTTAACGCGACTTCAGGGCTACTTACAATGCGACTTAAAGCGACCTCCATATGACAGGCGACTTTGCTTTTGGCCAATCAGAGAATCAGCTCTGTGGAGGGGGAGGGGGTTGCCTGGGTAAAATTCTTTTCTATTTCCTGTGAAGTCGCTTCAATATAGACGGGGGATCCAACTTGGAGGCGACTTCCATCGAATTCTATGGGCACAAGTCGGATAGAAGTCTCCTTGAAGTAGTACAGGAACCTTTTTTGAAGTCGGAGCGAATTCAGTAGTGGACATTAAGGCGGCTCTCATTCATTTAAATACAGAGTCAAAATTACACCGCTATCTCCAACAAAATCTAATCTCTGCTCAGCGCCAGACTGATGCCGTCTCCTTTAAAGCTCAGAAACATAAGCAGCTGCTGAATAGTCCGTATCCAAACGTTCCAAAACACTTCAAAATTCAAGGAGCACACTAACGTCCTCCCACAGCAGCGCTTCCAAATAACCTTATATATATTCTATAAGATGTGTAAATCCTTTGTTTGCAGTTCTAATCAAATTGTGGATGTCCTTCCCTTCACCACAAACAAAGATGGCACCACGTGTGGATAATCAGGATTCCCCTTTTGGGGATGCACTCACCAGACCCTGGTGAGTTAATCGCATTGAAATCCCAGAATTAATCCGTATGAGGTGTTCTCCCGATCCACTTCTAAGGCAGTCTGATACTTTCTTCTCTTGTTTGCGACCTCAGGTCGCATCCATTTCACGTCATGAAGTAGCGGGCACGGCTTTGAAGAATTATCTCGGGGTGAAGGCTGGTCACCAGTCCTGCCAGTGCCCTACACCCAGAATTCTTCCTTCACAAATACCAGAGGGCTGCCACCCCTCGGGTCCCAGCAGAGTCGCACCGGATGTGACGTCAGACAATAATATAACAATAGGAATCTGCAGAGAAGAAAGTATCAGACTGCCTTAGAAGTGGATCGGGAGAACACCTCATACGGATTAATTCTGGGATTTCAATGCGATTAACTCACCAGGGTCTGGTGAGTGCATCCCCAAAAGGGGAATCCTGATTATCCACACGTGGTGCCATCTTTGTTTGTGGTGAAGGGAAGGACATCCACAATAAGATTAGAACTGCATAACAAAGGATTTACATATCTCTTTGAATATAGAATATATATAAGGTTATTTGGAAGCGCTGCTGTGGGAGGACGTTAGTGTGCTCCTTGAATTTTGGAGGCTCTCATTCATTTCAATGGGATTTCTTATGTCAAGCGACTGTGTAATGGTTTTGCTCATAGCACCCTTGATTCTCCTCTTCACGGGTCCCCTGCTGGTGCTCCTGGCTCCACCCCCCGCCAAGTTCCCCTATAGGGTAGTGCTATGGGCGCAATCGTGCATTCTGGCTCCAGAACCAGTTGTGTGCATCAATAAGAGAGCTTGGCCCTGCCCTCTGCTCTCGTGCTCATTGCTGGATCGAGATTGGCTCAGGTAAATATAAGGGAGGCTGTGGCGGGAATCTGCATACTGAAGGTCTTTTTATCTTAATGCAGAGAATGCATTAAGATAAAAAAACCTTCAGCTTTAAGGACCACTTAGTGGATGTAAACCTGATTCATGAAATTTGACCTATGCACATATATCTGTAGTGCTTATTTAACACTCTCCAAAGCCCTAAGTCCCCTCTGTTATCAGCATGATAACTTCTGACAAGCTCTCCAAAGATGGGAGATAAAACCAGCCTGAAAATGTTATAAATAGCTTAGCAGAGAGCTTGTCTTGTCACAACACAGCTCTTTGTACCTTTGTTCTTCTAACTATGTGGAGAGGGGGTGTGTGTGCGTTTCCTCCAATCAGCTGTCTCCCAGTGTAAGCCAAGACTACACTCCTGCTGAATGAGGAAGTGAAAATTCTAACTCGATGTAAGAATTCTAAAGAATATATTAAGCGGAAGACAGCAGATATACATGTAAAACGTATGTAGGGAGATTTGTTTCATCCCTGTGTATCATCTGTATTGCAAACAATAAATACAGTGGAAATACAGTATATCAACGAATCCTCATATTTCCGCATTATTTCCATTTTACAATAGTTTATAATATAAATATATACAGTATATGCCAAGCATTCCACTATCAAGGGACGCCATCAAGGTCAGTGATATAGTTGGGAATCTGAACCCTTTCAGCGGTCAAGGACATAATTATATATAGACTTATTTAAAGAAGGCCTTGGCTAAGATAAATTTATAGGCTGCCATTACTGACCACCTTCTGTAAATACTTGCTGTCGTCTTGTCCCATGATTTCAGTGCTTTTTGAGTTAATTTGAGCAAGTATGCAGCCAGTGAAGTCCTAAGCTTCATCCTTGCTCTTGGATGGTGAATCAAAACATATTGATTTTATTGGATCAGCGCGACAGCTGCGAAGTTAGTATTTCCGGAAGCACAAGTCAGCGATGGCAGCCTATGTATTTCTCTCCCCGTAGGGTAGATCAAGAAATGTAAGCAGTTGGTTTCTACTAATAGTTGAATTGCCTTTCACTTCTATTAAGTTACGTTATATTGTATGGTCCCTTTGAACAAGAGACTGGTCTAATAGCACTGAAAAATATGTTGACGATTAATGAAGAAATATAGGATAAAATTTCAAATACTCCTTTTGTATATCACTTCACATATTACTTTGATGGAAAGGCCTGTAAACCTTGTATCTGTGTTTTTTTCTTTACAGGTTCCTGAGGAATCGAGCACAGTTATGCCATGTCTGTATAACGTTCCCCATCATCAGTGCTAACCCACACTTTAGGTCATCATGAAGTTGAAACAGCGGGTTGTGGTGCTGGCTTTGCTACTGGTGATTCTGGTCCTCACCAAACTTTTGTTGCTGGACAGATTGGAGACGTCGGCTGCACAGAGGCAGGATCAGCTTTCCTTCCAGCGCATGATGTCCAGCCTACGGCTGACCATGGACTCCCGACTGGAGCATACGCTACAGTCCCCATGGGAAATAGCATCTCAATGGGTGGTGCCTAGAGAGGTGTATCCAGAAGATACCCCAGAAATGGGCGCAGTTCTACATGCTATGGCTACAAAGAAGATCATAAGAGCTGACGTGGGTTACAAAGGTACGCAGCTCAAAGCCTTGTTAGTCCTGGAGGGTGGACAGAAGGTGGTCTTCAAACCAAAAAGGTGAGAGACTAGGAAAGGGTTGCTGTATACACACAGGGCAGCACCACTCTAACTATGAGAACCTCCAAATACGCTTGTTGGTTACTGGTACCTTCACGCCAGGTTTACATGACCTCCCAGTCGTCAGACACAGGATAAGGATATATGGAAAGAACCCGCACTCTGGCATTATACAATCTGACATCTTTAATGCTCTGCTCCCTATGAATGTCAGCTATACGGTGGTCTACATATTTTGAGATAATTCTGTGACAGTCAGGGTGTGCACTTGCTGTTTTTGTTAGGAGTGATGCCTGTACATTTTTCCATGGAGAATTTACTAGGGGTTGGTGACAGCAAGATAATGTTGGAGGGTGAAGGAAGATCTTCCCTTTAGGAGCACAGTCAGCAATACTGGCTAAATTATGGGGTAGCATTCTACTTTTTTTTTTTTTTTCTTTTGGAATCACAGGATTGGCAAACTTTTGTTTTGTTTTTTTATTCATCAGGAATGACCGATAAAGAGAATTGTGTTCTTGAAGGGTTGCCCTTAATTTTATTCAAATCTGGATTAGCTAAAGGAGTATGTCTGTCTCCCATGGCTCCCTTGCAGTATCACAAGGGGACCCCAGATCAAGTGATTCACTGCCAAAAATACTCCAGGTGTTGACTGACAAGGTCACACAGGACCCACAGATCCATATTCACTTTAGGTAATAACTCAGAGCTGTATGTTTGCTGGAAATGTGCCTCTTTGGGTCCTCATGCTGTAGCCAACCTAGCCAATAGAAGATCTTCCTTTTGTAAGGCCCCTTCACCTCCTGGCTACCCCAATACCAATTGTTTTCTGCTTCCATTTTCACCAGGACTTCAGGCCCTGGCAGACTAGTAATGGCACATATACATTTTACCGATCTTGGGGTTTCCTCAATGCACAGGCTTCTTTGTCAAGGCTTTCGCCTCCTTTGAATCTTCATTTTCCACTATAAATTTTTCACTTTCCCTTGCCGTATTAGCAATTCTCTATCTGTATTCTGCATAGACCACATTAGCGTGGTAAGGCTTTAGCAATCCTGAAAGCAGCCTTTCACAGATCTCTTAAAGCGGAGTTCCACCCACAAGTGGAACTTCCGCTTTAAGTCCTCCTCCCCAGCTCCGGATGCTGAAACTGAGCTTTTGCGGGGTGGGGATACCAGATTTTTTTCGGGTACTTCCACTCCTGTCGCCTTAGGCGATCGGAAGTGGAAGGTCTCCTTCCCCCTCCCTCCCAAAGTCTTCTGGGACACAGGACGGGTCCTAGAAGACTTCGGGACCAATCACAAAGCGCAGCACCGCTCGCGCAGTGTGCTCCCGGCCGTGAAGCCGCGGCTGGGTGCCCACAGTAGCAATGCCGACGCCTCGGAGTGGGAGGGGAGCAAGGCTCAGTGCGGCCACATCGCTGGACCGGGAGACGGGTGAGTGTCTGTCTGTTAAAAGTCAGCAGCTACACTTTTTGTAGCTGCTGACTTTTAATAAACATTCTGAAAGGGTGGAACTCCGCTTTTAAGCCTCAAAGATCCTCCTGCCTACATCTGCACCTGTCTGTTTTCTGATCTGAGAAATACTGAACAGGATCCCTGTGAAAATGCCATGACATTTGAATGCAGAGGAACCATGCTCAGAAGACCAGACTTTGCATTGTCAGCATTAACTTGGGGTATATAATTAATCCTTATACCACCTACACAAAGCCTTGCACTGCAGCAGTTCCTTGGCAATGATGTCGTGAAGCCTTAATGTACAAACTTGTGACTTTTGTGGGCTATTGCCTTGTGCCTACGGTCCTTTTACCAGTTTTTATTTTTTGTTGTTGCTTCGCTCCTTTCCCTAGCATTGCTCATTTCCTTGGGCAGGGGCATAGCTGAAAGGATGGCATCCCCCTTCACCCTTTAGGGCTGCATTCACACTTCAGCATTTTGAATTGCGAGCAGATTTGCTGCAATCCTGCCCGCGATTTGAAAGCACCAACGTATGAATGACAAATCTCGGGACTCACATTTGAGATGCCGTTCATTTGAATGACTCCTAAAATTGCAGTGCGGGTGTGCCACGATTGTCCCTCAGTTAATCCTGAACTTTTTTTGGGCACATGCCTACCGCGATGCGGGTTGCCACGATTGCAGTGCGATTTATTGCACGACAATCGCAGCAGATTTGCGGCACAACGTTAAGGTGTCATTCAAATGAATGGCGCCCTCAAATTCGAGTCCTGCGATTTGTCATTCACACATTGGTGCCAACTGAAGAGACCCCTTGGGGCAGATACAGACCAGTGTGGAGGAATGACCAGATTATACTTTAGGAACAAGCATTAAGCAATAGCAGCCAATCAAAGCGTATCATTCACTGTTCTGGCTGCCATTGGTTGCTGCAGTTAACAAATTGGCTTTGGTCTTTTGACTGTCCTAGTGAATGCCATACAAACTGCTCAAGATTGGGTTAAGGTAGATCCACTCCTATTGCAACCACCAATTAGAATACCTGAATCAAAAATTTTATTGGTATTTCAATTGTTGTGTAGGCATGAGCTTGAAAACACTGTTTGCATGTTTCTATATTTATTGATTTATGCATTTGGAGGGCCTCCTGGTTTATCTTTGCAATATTTTTAATGGAGGATTCTTTAACAAACGGTATTAGGAAGAAACGAAGATTGACAGTGGCAGAGAAAAACCTTTGAGTTCTGTATTGATGGCTTCATCCTGTAACACCTCTCACTTAATTTCTGAACTTGATGAATCTTCTCACAGATCATATTAGCAAAGCTAATTACATGGCAGCCTCCAAGTCACAGGAGTTTGTGTTGACTTTGCTTCATACAGGCTTTGGCTGCTTCAGAATAATCAAAGCTCTTAAGCCCCATACACACTATACAGTTTTCTGTAGACTTTTGTCTTCAGATTTGCCAAAACCATATAATATGAGGTCAAACATTAAGAGTTTAAATTTGCATGCAATCAGGCAGGCCCTTGCACTACATGGTTTTGGTAAATCTGAAGACATATGTCTACAGAAAATTCTATAGTGTGTATGTGGCTTTAGATGCACAGTATGACCGAACCAAGTATTGTATTAATGCTAGGTAAAAAAGATTTTGTCTAAGATTTTACAGTGTGTAGCATAGACGTTGGAGAGACCTCCTGGAGGAAGTATTCTTTTTATCTTTCTTCTGTCTGTGGGGAGCAGAGTTTGTTTTGTAATCTATTTTTTGGGTTGTTTTTTTTTTTTTTTTTCGTACTGATACACATATGTTGTTACAGATACAGCCGGGATCATGTGGTGGAAGGGGAGCCCTATGCTGGATATGACCGTCACAATGCCGAGGTGGCTGCTTTTCATTTAGATAGGTGTGTGTACTCTGGATCCAGAATTATAGATGTCATGTTATCTCACAGCTTCCTTCTGTGGCATGAGATTGACTAGTGCTCTTTCTTCCAGGATCCTCGGCTTCAGACGAGCGCCTTTGGTGATTGGTCGATATGTAAACCTTATCACAGAGATTAAACCAGTAGCTACTGAGCAGCTGCTTAGCACATTTCTGAAGCAAGGTGAGTGCAAATGTAGAGGAATATTGAATCCTCATGCTTCTAATGAATGCTTGGTAATCTATTCTACCTGCATATTAGAGCTGCACGATTGATCGTATTAAAATCGCGATCTCGATCCAACCCCCGCGATCTCCATTGGGCATTACCGCAATTTTTAGTGTAGTTAATGGGGTCCGACTTGCGGGGCGACTCAGCGCGACTTGACAGTAATAAAAGTCAATGCAAGTCTCCTGAAGTCTTTTCTAAGTCTGAGCGACTTGAGTCTCAGGGGAGACTTCCAAGTCTGGGCAGAGAGCCAAGTTCTGAATTCACCATTGATAAAAGCCACTAAAACAGATGCAAAGTAATTACTTCAAAGAAATGAACTCTGAATGAACTCTCCTTATATAGAAGATGTTTGGTTTAACCATTTAAAGACTAAATCTTTCCTGACATTTGCTGTTTACAGATAAAAATCCATTATTTTGTGCTAGAAAATGACTTAGAACCCCCAAACATTATATATTTTTTTTTTTTAGCAGAGACCCTAGAGCAGGGGTAGGGAACCTGCGGCTCTCCAGCTGTTGTAGGACTACATTTCCCATCATGCTTCTGGGAGTAATTGTATCCATCAGCCTTGCAATGCATCATGGGTAATGTAGTTCTACAACAGCTGGAGAGCTGCAGGTTCCCTACCCCTGCCCTAGAGAATAAGATGGGGGTTGTTGCAATATTTTATGTCACACGGTATTTGCGCAGCGGACTTTTAAACACAATTTTTTTGGAAAAATTACCCTTTCAAAAAACTAAACAGTGCTGTTAGCACCATTTTTTTGTAGATGTAATATATTACGCCTTGAGAATCGTGATCTTTATTCTAAGCAAAAAAATTGTGATTCTCATTTTGGCCAGAATCGTGCAGCTCTACTGCATATTACCATTTTTTGGACACATTTGGTTGACAAATGTTATACTTTTTTTTTCACTAGGATGTGTATATATATATATATATATATATATATATATATATATATACATATACATATACATATACATTATTTATTTTAAAACTGCTCATCATAGTGGCTCTGAGTTGTAAATATTTGACAAGTGTCAGTATACCTGGAGCGAGTGATGAGAATACAGGACTAATGTATGTGTGCACATGCGGGTGTATGTTAGTTTTTCTCTGAAGTGCAAAACAGAGTGAACAGGCTGCATGTAATTTGATTGTAGGGCAAGACCAGCCATACACTGTTCAAATCAAGGCCGGTTCATATTGCTAGTTTTTAACCACTTGCCGACCGTCAATCGGCAATTGACGGCGGCAAGATGGCTCTGTAACGCGGATCGCCGTCATACGACGGCGGGCGCGTGATCGAGCCTAGTGAGCACGCTCACTGTGTCCGGGGAGGGCCGGGGAGCGGGTGTGGCGGCTTCGATTGCCGCCGGCCACCCGCGATGGCCCCCCCCCGGAGCGAATGAGCGGAGGTCCGTGTATGTAAACACGGACCTCCGCTCTGTGAGAGGGGGAAGGGAGTGATCACAGCCTTCATGTACATGAAGGCTGTGACCACTTCCCTTCCCCTGTTAGGGCAGTCCCCCCACAGTTAGAACACGCCCAGGGAACATAGTTAACCCTTAGAGCGCCCCCTGCAGGTTAACCCCTTCACTGCCAATGGCATTTACACAGTAATCAGTGCATTTTTATAGCACTGATCGCTGTATAAATGCCAATGGTCCCAAAAAAGTGTCAAAATGGTGCGACATGTCCGCTGAAATATCGCAGTACCGCTAAAAATCGCAGATCGCCGCCATTATTAGTAAAAAATAAAAAAAAAATAAAAACCCCAGAAATTAATTCTCATCATCCGTAAACGCGACCACTTTTGCGCAAACCAATCAATAAACGCCGATTGCGATTTTTTTTTATCGCAAATATGAGGAAGAATATAAATCGACCAAAAACGGTGAAAAAAAATGTTTTTTTATATTTTTTTTTTTGGATTTGTATTTTAGCAAAAAGTAAGAAATTTGGGTTTTTTTGCAAAATTGTCGCTCTTCTTTTGATTATAGCGGCGATCAGAAATGACGCAGAGGGGATCAAATACCACCAAAAGAAAGCTCTATTTGTGGGAAAAAAAGGACGCAAATTTCGTTTGGGTACAACGTCACACGACCGCGCAATTGTCGGTTAAAGCGACGCAGTGCCGAATCGCAAAAAGGGCTCCGGTCCTAAAGCTGGAAATCCTTCCGGTCCTTAAGTGGTTAAAATTGAATTGCAGAATTCTATATTTTACAACCCACACCCCCCTCCTCCTTGTTTTTACACTCTACCATAATACCGGAGAAAGGGTCACATGGCCAACCATGCTCATTTAATTCTGCTCTGCATTGGCTGATGGGAGGAGTCAGATGGAGTCAATAACACACTGCAACAGTGATTAAAATTTAGCAGACCTAAGCTAACACACACACACATTTCTGCGTAATTGTGAGCAGCCTGACAATACACAAAATGCTGTTTGTTACATGCTTTTGCAGTCCAGATCACAATGTACAGCATAGGACACTAGTCTGAGATGCCTTTTCTATACTCCTTACTGCACACATTATCACCTAATACAATAAGGAATACATAAAGGCCATTGTGCTTACAAACAACACCCTAACCTACATTGTCAGCTCCAGATGACCCTTTCACATCCAGACCAAACAAGATGCTGTTACCTATATTTGCAGTCTGGGTCAACTCAAGAGACATTACTCTGAGTAAAATCCCATCTGCTGCAGAGGGATTCCTGAGTCAGTATGTACAAGGCAGGGTGGGTTCTGCAGCTGTGCTCATCCAGATGAAACTGGCTTTATAGAAGTTGTGTGCACCACATAGAGCTCAACAGCTATGATTGACTCCCCCTGTGACCCATGAGGCATGTTTATGATGGCCAGTGGGACTTGTGTAAAGTTGGACATTGCACAAAGCCTGCCTGCTGCAGTGCTCTTCAATGAAAGTTCAGAGGCAAACAGTTGGCGAGACGGGGGTAGAAAAATAAGGCCTCATGCACAGTAGACTTTTTTACAGCTACTGTTTTTGGCTTCAGGTGTTTTATCTGCAGCCAATAAACTCCCCAGCATGTTATCATATGTTTCCATGCACACATAGGCTGTTATCAGCATTTGGCATGGGTGTTTTCTGGCTGGAAACCCTCCTTCCCAGAGTTTTTCAGCTGTAAAAACGCTCACTGAATACTGAAAATATTGAAAAATATGTATGAGCATTTTTGAGCCATAAACTTTTTTGGGAGCATAGTTTTTCTAAAAACGCTAATAAAAGCTAATGCAAAAATGCTACAAAATGTGACAAAACTTGCGTTTTTAATGCGCCATTCTACAGC
>BLSH010535555.1:1579393-1590045 GCA_018402905.1 Glandirana rugosa
CCCCCCCCCCCCCCCCCCCAGAGTTTTTCAGCTTTAAAAACGCTCACTGAATACTGAAAATATTGAAAAACGTGTATGAGCATTTTTGAGCCATAAACTTTTTTGGGAGCATAGTTTTTCTAAAAACACTAATAAAAGCTAATGCAAAAATGCTACAAAATGTGACAAAACTTGCGTTTTTAATGCGCCATTCTACAGCTAATGCTACTGGTGTTTTTATTATGCCCAGTGTGCATGAGGCCCAATAAGCAGGACAGGTTCCCACCAAGCACTACTCAGAATGAACAGGCTGCATGTAGTATGATCCTACTGCAGCTCTCTCCAGGACAACGCCTTCTAATGCCTTTTATGTCGAATTCTCTCACCATAGACTGCAATTCAGCTTTTTCCTAATCTCGCCTCATTTTATTTATTTATTTATTTATTTCAGGTACTTATATAGCGCTGTCAATTTACGCAGCGCTTTACATATACGTTGTACATTCACATCAGTCCCTACCCTCAAGGAGCTTACAATCTAAGGTCCCTAACTCACATTCATACATATACTAGGGGCAATTTTTAGACAGGATCTAATCAACCTACCAGCATGTCTTTGGAGTGTGGGAGGAAACCGGAGTACCCGGAGTAAACCCACGCAGGCACAGGGAGAACATGCAAACTCCAGGCAGGTAGTGTCGTGGTCGGGATACGAACCTGCGACCCTTTTGCTGCCAGGCGAAAGTGCTACACACTACACCACTGTGCCGCCCCATTTTTTTAACAGATCATTAATAACATAGCTAATAGGATGTGAGCCACTTTAAATATTTGTCTTCTCTAAAGTTTATACATGTCTAGCTTGCCCTGTAACTCGTACATAGTTTTACATTGCAATATTTTTATAGTTGTTTCAAAATAATCTCTTCTCTGGGATCTCTTAATGGTAGCTGCATGGGCCTGTCAGAACTCTGTTAAATAATGCTGTCAATAGCAGCTTGCTTACAGGAGCTGAGAAAACCATCATGGGTGTGGTGCTATACTTCCATTGTCCATTTACCAGGCAGGAGAGGGGAAGGTGACCTAAATGTATTGCTTCTTTGCTTTAGAGTTTATATGTTGGAATTGTAGACCCTAACAAGTGTCACGTGGATCCGGGTTGCCTTGAAAAATATTGCCCTCTTGCAGGCTTGCCAAAAGCTGGTTTGGTTTAACTGGGTTATCTGCTCCCTATAGGTAATAACACCTGTTTCTATGGGAAGTGTTACTACTGCCGTGAGACGGAGCCTGCCTGTGCAGACAAGGAGGTGATGGAGGGCTCTGTCACGCTTTGGCTTCCTGACGTGTGGCCCCTTCAGAAGCACAGACATCCCTGGGGTAGGACATATCGTGAGGGCAAGCTGGCAAGGTAAGGTTTTGAGTTTAGTAAGTGACTGGTTTATTTTCTCCTGATGCCTTCAGTTGCTGATGTACTGTTCCTATCAGATGGGAGTATGATGAAAGTTATTGTGATGCGGTGAAGAAGACCCCACCTTACGATGCTGGTCCCCGGCTCCTTGACATTATTGATACAGCCATCTTTGACTACCTAATTGGAAATGCAGATCGCCATCACTATGAGAGCTTCCAGGATGACGAGGGCGCTAGCATGCTCATACTGCTGGACAATGCTAAGAGGTTAGTGTGCATTCACCTGCTGGCAAACTGTACATTTTTCTAGCCTTTTACAGGTAACAGCCTTAGCTATATATGCTTTAGGAAAATCAAAAATTTACACTAAAAGAGTTGAATACCTGGAGATTAACATTAAAAAAAAAGGGGGGGGAGGAGTCCCACTGTCTGTGTCAGGGAACCAATCGTGTGCTTACAGGAGGAAAGAACAAAGCAATGCTCTCATTAGTGTGCTGCTTCTCCTTTCAATGTCCAGTCAGAGGTTGGGATGAGGAGGAGACCTGTAAATGAAACCGCAGCAGGAAAAATTGGGTCAATTGCCCTGCCAGAAAGGGCTGTGCTGCGTGGCAGAGGTGTGTCTATTTCAGGAATAGATGAACAGTTCTCATACATGTAGTTCATATTATATTTTTTTTATTCTTAACTGATTTTATTCATTTTCTAAACAAAGTACAATAAAGAAGAATAAAGCTACATTCACAGCTAAGCATCACGTTTTTCAAGCTTTTGTTTGGAGCAGAATTGCACGTTTTTGCAGCTTTTGTTAGGCGATTTTTTTTTTTTCAGTCATTTTTCAACTAAAAGGTGTGGAGTGCAGCTGAAAAAGGAGGGGAGAGCTGCTGTTTCTGCAGAAAGCGTGCGACAAAATACTGGCAAACAAGTTCATGTCGTGTTTTTTAGGCTTTTCTATTGAAGTCTATGGGAATAAAAATACTCAATTCTTCCTGAAAAGTAGATCATGTGCTTTTGAGGGACAAGCATTTTGCTACAAGCAACAGGATGCTCAGATGTGAACAAGGGCTATTCAAAACAATAGGTCTTTGCTTTTTGAGTGTGTTTGAGCTTTGGGCTACAAGCTACAGAACGTTCAAGTGTGAATGGGGCCTTATGAGAAAATCTGAGTAGTGGAATACAAAATATGGCATGGTGACCTCTAGTCGCCTCTAGGGTTGTATATTTTTAAAACTTACATTGGGCCAGCTTTGTTACATGTACAGTTGTGCTCATCACTTTACACACCCTGGCAGAATTTATGATTTCTTGGCCATTTTTCAGAGAATATGAATGATAACACAAAAACATTTTTCACTCATGGTTAGTGTTTGAAGCCATTTATTATCAGTCAACTGTGTTCACTCTTTTTAATTCATAATTACAACAGAAACTACCCAAATTTACACACCCTGGTGATTTTGATAACACACAAGTTGACACAAAGAGGTTTGAATGGCTATTAAAGGTAACCACCCTCATCTGTGATCTGTTTGCTTGTAATTAGTGTGTGTGTATAAAAGGTCAATGAGTTTCTGGACTCCTGATAGACCCTTGCATCTTTCATCCAGTGCTGCACTGACGTTTCTGGGTCATGGGGAAAGCAAAAGAATTGTTAAAGGATCTGTGGGAAAAGGTAGTTGAACTGTATAAAACAGGAAAGGGATATAAAAAGATATCCAAGGAATTGAGAATGCCAATCAGCAGTGTTCAAACTCTAATCACGAAGTGGAAAATGAGGGGTTCTGTTGAAACCAAACCAAGGAGGCACTTGACGAAAAATGGGCTGCCAGAAAGCCATTACTAGGCAAATGGCACAAAGTATCCTGCTTAAAATACACCAAACAGCACAGAGACAAGCCTCAAACCTTCTGGCACAAAGTTATTTGGAGTGATGAGACCAAAATTGAGCTTTTTGGCCACAACCATAAACGTTACATTTGGAGAGGAGTCAACAAGGCCTGTGAAACATGGAGGTGGAGCGCTGATGTTTTGGGGATGTGTGAGCTACAAAGGCACAGGAAATGTGGTCAAAATTGATGGCAAGATGAATGCAGTATGTTATCAAAAAATACTGGAGGAACATTTGCATTCATCAACCAGGAAGCTGCGCATGGGATGTACTTGGACATTCCAACATGAAAATGATCCAAAACACAAGGCCAAGTCGATCTGTCATTGGTTACAACAGAATAAAGTGAAGGTTCTGGAGTGGCCATCTCAGTCTCCTGACCTCAATATCATTGAGCCACTCTGGGGAGATCTCAAACGTGCAGTTCATGCAAGACAGCCCAAGAATTTCCAGGAACTGGAGGCTTTTTGCCTAGAGGAATGGGCAGCTTTACCATCTGAGAAGATAAAGAGCCTCATCCACAAATACCACAAAAGACTTCAAGCTGTCATTGATGTTAAAGGGGGCAATACACGGTATTAAAAACTGGGGTGTGTAAACTTTTTGATCAGGGTCATTTGGGTAGTTTCTGTTGTTTTTAGGATTTAAAAAGAGTAAACAAATTTGATTGATAATACATTGCTTCAGCCAAACACTAACCATAAGTGAAAGAAAAGTTTTTGTATTATTCATATTCTCTGAAAAATGGCCAAGAAATCATAAATTCTGCGAGGGTATGTAAACTTATGAGCACAACTGTAAGTGTTCTCAAGTCAAATCTGGAGGGAGGCGGACATTCACTGCAGTGGTTTATGCTACATACAGTCGGCACTGTCCCGTTCTGGAAGCTGCTGCAGAGACTTCCCTTCTGGTATACGGACCATAGAAGTCCTTTGCTTTTGCCACCTCTTCTGTACAGCATGCATCCTGTATTTTTTTTCAATGAATAGGAAGCGTTCTCCACTCTGACTTTATTGCTGGGAAGGGCGGATGACCTCACGATCACTACCTTGTGCAATCAGAGAACGCGTCTTATTCATTGGTAGAAGTGCCTCCTGTTCAATGACAAAGGTGCTGAGCGAGCAACTCTGAGCTCATTGTACCAAATGGCAATTTGCTCCAGCAGCACCCGGGACAGTACAGCACTGACTATATTTAACACAGACCGCTACAGTGAATTTTTAGTTTCCCCAGCAATCCTCCAGATGTAATTTATTAATAACCAAGCTAGCCTAATGTAAGTTTTAAAAATCGATCACTCCTGGAGTTCAGCTTTAATTTTTCCCTGATTCAAAAATGCTAAACTGTGGATAAAGGAGTAGTCACTGAAGCTAAAATACTAAATTTGCCATTGTGTATGTGTAAGGGGCATTGGCCCCACACAGTAAGGCTCCATGTACACTAGCAGCTCCTAAGTTTGAGTTTAGGAGCTTTTTGCGTTTTTTTTTTTTTTTTTTGCCAAATCTCCTAATCTCAACTCCATAAAAGCCTATTTGTCAATGTACACATAGGCTTTTAGGATCGTTTAGCAGCTGCTGCATTTAAGGGAGGTTCAACCTCCCCTGAATGTGGAAGAATCAAGCTCAGAATAGGAACATTTTGACCGCCGGCTGCAAAACTCAAAAAATCGCATTTTTGCATTTTTACGCGGTCAAAGTAGTTTGTGTACATGAAGCCCAAGTATTTTTTCCACTTGAAATTATATGAAGTTTTATAATGGATGGGTTTATATTTACGTATAAATAGTATTCAATTTTATTTTTTTATGGTGAATATGTATTTGGATGCTAATTGAGAATACTTTATTAAAAGAGTAGAATGGGTTTGGGCTTTTTTTTTTAGAATCATACTTACCTAGGTGAATGCAGCATGGGTCCGATGCTTTATCTGTCACCCGGTGCCTCTACACTGAGAACTGAGCAATCAAACACCGCCAGTCACTGGCTTCTGACTGCTCCCCGAGCAGAGAGCTGCTGTCAGCAGCTCTTCGCTCTGCTTCCTTGTTGCTTATTGGAGCGCTGGGCTGTGGAACGGGTGGGGGCAGCTGGCTCAGTCTCTCAGCAGCTTACTTAGAGGCTGAGCTGGATGTCAGTCCAGGCACCTAGCGGATCCAGACTCCATTGTCACGATGACGCAGTGCCTGGACTGACTTCTGTGACGTCAGCAGAGAACGGACTGCAGCCCGCTCTCTGCTGAAAACAGGTCTCGGGAGTGCAAAACGAACTGCACACCTGTGATCCATAGAAGCACAGCCAAAACGAGATCCTCAGCACACAAGTGGCATCACAAGTTGGATCATCAAGATCTGGCTTCTGGTGCGACTTCTATTCAAATCATTGGGCTCCCATAGGAAACCATTGATTTTGAATAGAGACAGAGAAACAATCTGTCACTGATGGTACTCCGCATACTGACCAGCATTTTGTGGAGTGAGTGGGAGGAGTACCTCCCAGCTAATAATGTTAACACTCTTGGTGGGATGAATAAAAGCGTAATGAAATTCTTACCTCTTCTGGAGAAAATGCTGTTCCAGGCTCCCTTCATTGCTAGCTACACCTTTTGAAGGGTCGCGTGATCACTGCTAAAGGAAGAGTCAGCCAATCTATAGTCTGCTCTACTGATTCACCAAGTACTCAGGCCTTCAGATATATGACCAGCCCTGGAGTATCCATTTCTCTAGGAAAGTTATTTCAGCCCTTTTATTAATCCACCTAAACAAGACTTTTTTTATAACCATATGTAATACTGAAGTGCAGGTCCACTTTACAAAGAAAACTCTATGGTTACTCTGTGGCATGTATAGAAGTGAAATATGCAAAAACGTTCAGCGCATTTGTTAATGTTTGATTACCCTGGTGTTACATCTGATGATGTTCTCTCTCTTATCATCCAATCTACCCAATGTTTGTACTGGTTTGTACTCTATAAGGTTCAGATGGCTCATAATTTTTTTGCTGACTTTGGGCCATTTGTTGTTATCCTTAGCACCAAACCCATTCTATACCCATTGATTTATTTTTTAATCAAATTTTTATTGGAAAAAAAAGGGGAAAAGAATGTACAATGCAACGTACTTACACACAGGCAATTAGCCCATCTACACCCAATGATTTATTTAATAAATTCTACTGAACAGGAAGAGGAATGCTGCATTTGTTCTTTTCGATGTTAACCACTACCTCCTAATTGGCACCTTCTCTGTATTTAATATCCGTTTGTTTTAAATCGGTGCAAAATGTTCTATCTGTACTGTTCTTTATGCCTGTTATGAAACATGTTATCTATCCAATAAAAAAAATACCTGATTAAAAAAAGTAAACTCTTCCATGAGGTTTTCTCTAGTTGTTTTACGACTTTTGTGAGTTTTGAAATGCCAGATCTATAAACCATATTAGTGGTGATCACATTGGAAAAACAGCCACACACACTTCCGCCAACCCTTGGTTACATATTATTGTAATCACGCTGTAGGTGTAATACTCATTGATCTAGTCATACGAGCATCTGAAGTTCTTCACTATCTCTTCAGACCAAAGTCCACGAGGTGAGGTTGTAGAAGTTTCTTTGAAATTATCAGAAAGGGTTATGTGGTGTCATTCGGTAATGGCTATGGGATTATGTAATAAAATTCTTCAAGTTACACCAATGATTCCAACATCAATTTAATATTATGCCAACATAGAGATACAGTTGAATATATTTATACATCTTCGAATTGAGAAGTTTCTGATGGCAACCAGTTATATTGATTTATTTTTCCCAGTGTTTAATTCATAGTAACTATTCAAGCTTTACAATGAACAACAACTTTAATGTAAGTGTTTTTTTTAGTGTTGCCATTGTACCAATCACATTATTCTGTCTTTCAGCTTTGGGAACCCCTCAGCAGATGAGCGCAGTATTCTTGCACCCTTGTACCAGTGTTGCATGTAAGTTTTTTTTTTTTTTCTTCTCATTTTACAATTATTATTATAATTATTATATACAATTCTATAAATTTAAATGATATTTAATTTATTTTTTTCTTTTTTCAACTCTCCCATCCTTTTCATTTTTTTTTTCTGATCTTGTGACAGTATTCGTGTCTCTACTTGGAATCGGCTTTCTCACCTGAAGCATGGCACCCTACGTTCTGCTATGCTTTCGGCCACCAGTCACGACCCACTTTTCCCTGTCCTCGCTGAACCTCATTTGGAAGCTATAGAGCGCCGCCTGCAGGGTATTCTATCAACCGTCCAGCAATGTTTAGACCAGTTTGGCTCAGATGTGGTGATGGTGGAAGACCGAATGACCCTCTCTCATGTGTAACCCTAGCCCCGGCTATAAAAGACAAGATTCTTTGGAAGAACACTGAGCTGGTGTGAATATGTTTCATTACACAGCAGAGCACAGCACCCCCCAGAGACTACGGCCTGTCACACTGGAGGGATAAGAGGCCAAGGGGCAGCATTAAGCACTCTATACCACATCATAGATGGGATGATGTGGACATTAAATATGATTTTTATAGAACTCAAAAGGACTTTGCAAGCCTGTGATGCTCAGGACTTAAAAGTATAGAGAAGAAGAATGGCAAATTTTGTCTTTATCTCATAATTTATTCTCTTGTTGTAATATTTTTCTTTTTATTTCTCTCAAAGGTTGTCTAACCTTTTAAATCTTGAGGGTGTTGGTTTACGGTTTACAACAGTACAGTTTGCACAGTGGCCACATGGTGGCACTGCCACACTTTACAGGAACTTTGTGGTACAAATTGTTCGCTGTCCTTTGCAGGGTAAACCCTTTTACCTTTGCAGCTTCTCCGAAGTCCAGATCTTAAAGAAACTTTTAATTTATGGACTAGTCTTTAAAAACTGGCATTAAAACATTGGCAGACCTTGTTACTGCCAGTAACTTTTTTTTTTTTTTCTATTGGCAGCTGCAGATTATTACAAATAGATCTCTCTTAATTTGGGAGGCCTATAGCTTATTGATTCACTGAATTCTGCTTACTACTTCTGTCTTTGTCCATAGTCCACAAGTTCTTTTTTTTTCTTTCCATTTGAGGCGAAGTCTGCCTAAAACTGATTTTTCAGTTGTGCGTGGCAACCAAGCATATTAAAGGAGAAGTTTAGGATGTGAGGGAAAAAAACCCATCTATACTCGCCTCTATGCTGCAGCATCGGTGTGATGCTGCAGTTGTCCCCCACCAGCCTTTTAAGCCTGAGAATTGAGTGATCACATGACTGCTGATTGGTCAGCTCTGAGCAGAGAGCGGTGACTGTCAGTCACTGCTCTCCGTTCTGCCCCTCCAGCGTTAACTGGAGCACCAGGCTGGTAAGGGGGTGGGCGCAGCTGAGAGCCAGAGCCATCTGTCAATCTGGCAGTTGTATGAATCTCAACAATATGGTCAGGATCCTTCCAGAGCCTGGAGCAGCTCTGTGACATCAGCCAACAATGGGCTTTAGTCTGCTGTCAGCTGATTCTGGGTCACAGGAGGGCAATGTAAGTGCACTCTTGTGATCCACAAGAGAAATATGACTAAAAAAGCTTTGGCCATATTTCTCATTTACTTCTCATTTTAGCAGGCTGCAGATGAACCACGGCTCTGGCACGCAAGCCTCCCTGAATGCCCAAACCACAGCTGTTAAAATAAAGCTAAGGCTAGGTTCACAATTGTGTGGATCCTGTGTGCCATGTTTGCGCAGCAGCCTGTTCATTTCAATGGACTGCTTTACCTGCAGCAAAATGTAGGGAATGTAGGGAACAAGTCCCTGACCCCTTCTTCACGGCAGCACCATGCAGCTTCATGCACCTGAATATACTCTACATTTCCAATGTGTGGCATTGTAAATTAATGGCATTCTGCGCGTCTTCTAAAGAGCAGCGCGTTTTGTCTGCAGGTCGGGGAATGCGTGCGATTAGCATGTATTAGCTCTGAGAGATATGACATCAGTGAGTTAATTTAGCCTTGAAGCATCTATCTGAAACCTGTGTTTTGGAAAGACTGTTGCAGTAATAGAGCCATAGATGACCTCCTTAAAGTGGAACTAAACCCTCCGATCCTTTACTGCCAAAGAAGCTGCCACCTTAGTCTCTGTTTGGTCTGCAGTTGTCATTGTGCTGCACTCATTTGATGGCTTGACAGTGCTGTTAAAAGCAACTGTGACCTTTATCATTCACGGCATGCCTTGAATGTAACGGTTTTAGAAAACGGTTAAATTGATGTGTTTTAGTTCTGCTTTAAACTGCCCATAAATCTGTATCTGTTTTATCTTTGACACCAGTTATGGCTCATCTACACAGCTATTACTGTATAGCACCTTTTAGTATCTAAATCTGTGGCAGTGGAACATGGTATCAGACAAGAGAATTTGTTGCAGAGTTCAGTGATACTCGTGAAAGCCGCATTTTTTGGGGCTGCTCACAAACCAGGAGTAAATATTTTTAAAGTGGACCTGTCAGGCTTACACTTGGATTGTATTAATCTTCTGATAAGGGCCAGTAATTCAGTGACTACTGCTTGCCAATTCACTAGGAACCACAGACATCACAGTACCTCATTCCACCATAATGTCCCTGGGTTCTTGTGATTTTATAGTCCAGATAACAGGTCCACTTTAAAACTATACCATTGCAATAGGAAGAAGCAGGCACAGAGCAATATTTGTACAAGCTCTGTATTGCGAGCTTGGAAAATGTATATGATCGTATGTTGATTTTACAAGTCTGGCACTGTAAATGTTAATATTTTTCATCACTAATTTAAACAAAAAATTTTTTTATTTTTTTTTGGTGGCCCTCAGTTGATAAGATGATCTGCACATGTTTTAAATTTTAATTATGCCTAATGGTTGAAAACGTAAGAGTAAAACTATTGACAGTCAATAGGTGTCTGTTCAGTTATTTTGTAAATAGGACGTTTGTCAACATGCAGCTGGTTTTCTACTCCAGCTTTAAAGAGGAGTTCCAGTTGGGATTCCCACAATGTCGGCACCCCAAGCCGATTCGTCAGTCGGCTTCAGGTGCCGGCATTGTAAGTAAGGGAAACCAGCAGTGAAGCCTTCAGGCTTCACAGCCGGTTTCCTACTGCTCATGCTTTCTGAATGGTCCCGCCATCTACTGGGACCTGTGTGTGTCCCAAAAAGGAGGAAGAGCCGGAAATGTCCTAGATTGGCAATTTTACTCAGAAGTGGGAGCTGGTACCTGTCAAAACCTTTTGGGTGGAGCTCCGCTTTAAGCATATGTTTAAATCCCATTTGATAATATGAGGCAACATAGACAGATTTATTTTAGACACTTTAATAAAGGTCCATTGTGTATGATTTCTGGTGGGGGGGGGGGGGGGTCTTAGCCGAAC
>BLSH010535555.1:1596295-1607335 GCA_018402905.1 Glandirana rugosa
TTTTTGCGGTACTGCGATATTTCAGCGGACATGTCGGACCATTTTGACACTTTTTTGGGACCATTGGCGTTTATACAGCGATCAGTGCTATAAAAATGCACTGATTACTGTGTAAATGCCATTGGCAGTGAAGGGGTTAACCTGCAGGGGGCGCGCTAAGGGTTAACTATGTTTCCTGGGCGTGTTTTAACTGTATGGGGGACTGCCTAGCTGGGGAAGGGAAGTGGTCACAGCCTTCACGTACAGGAAGGCTGTGATCACAGCCCTTCCCCCTCACACAGAGCGGAGGTCCGTGTTTACTTACACGGACCTCCGCTCCTTCACTCCGGGGGGGGGCATCGCGGGTGCCCGGCGGCAATCGAAGCCGCCGCACCCGCTCCCTGGCCCCCCCCGGACACAGTGAGCACGCGGGCGAGCCTCCGGCGGCGCGCGCGCGCTCACTGTGCGCGATCTGGCGGCCGCCGTCGTATGACGGCGGTTTGCCTTACAGAGCCACTTTGCTGCCGTCAGATGCCGATCGGCGGTCGGCAAGTGGTTAAGACCGTTCGGCGGAGGTCACTTCTGATGTCATTTCCACCCTGCCGTACTATGGAGCCGAGTGAGCGGCTTCAGCCGCTCACGGACACTGGGGGGAGAGGATCGGATCATCTCTGCCGCTGCCGGCGAGTCCGGTAAGCGGCGGAGATGACCGGAAAGCGGTGGGAGGGGGGGGGGCACCTCTCCCGCTGCTGATAAAAGTGATCTTGTGGCGAATCCGCCGCTAAGACCACTTTTATGTTGTTCAGAATCGCCGGCTGAAAAAAACAATATCTGAATGGTGCCTGCTGCAGGCACCATTCAGATATCCCTTCTCAAAGGTAGCGACGTCATATGACGTCCACCCAACGAGATGTGGTTAAAGTGATTATAAAGGCAGAAGGTTGTTTTTTTTTTTTTTTTTTTTATGTTAATGCATTAAGATAAAAAAGCCTTTTGTCTGCAGCAGCCCTCCTAATTATCACCTGAGCCCTATCTACTATAGGGGATCTAGATCCAGCGATGTTGTAGGAATGTCTCCACTGCCTGGGACTCCCCTCCTCATTGGCTGAGACAGCTGGGTGGTGCCATTGCCTGCTGCTGCTGTCAATCAAAGTCAGCCAGCCAACAAGGAGAGAAAGGGGGCAGGGCTGGGCCGTGACTCTGCATGGACACAGGGAGCTGTGGTTCGGCTCAGCTGCTTGCTGTGGGGGCACTCAACAAAAGGGGGGGGGGGCAGGAGCACCCAAGAGGAGCCCGAGAATAGCAGGATCTGGGCTGCTCTGCAAATCCACTGCACAGAGCAGGTAAGTATAATGAGTTTGTTCTTTTTAACTAAAAGAAAAAAAAAAAGACTTTACAATCCCTTTAACTCTTTTGTGCCTCCCTGGCAACAGCGTTTGTCCTGTCACCGCTCCTGCTTTTCTTTCTCTCTCCCTAATCTGTGTTCCCACCACAGTCTGTGTCACCCCTGTTGCTTTCTTCTTCCTTTCTTCAGCAACAGTAAATCTCATTGGTGTCTGCTGATCGGCCTCCGTGGCTCTGATTTTAGGCACGCGCCAAGTATAGAGAGCGACTGGGCATGTGCAGAGCAGGGTGAGACAGTGCATTACTGGATTTTAAACAGGCACTTCTTTGAAGCGATCCATCAGGACTTGATTTTCTGACACTAGTTCTACTTTAAATGTTGTGTCTGAATTATCATTATTATTATACAGGATTTATATAGCTCCAACAGTTTGCGCAGCACTTTACAATATAAAGGGAGACAATACAGCAACAATACAATTCAATACTAGAGGGTTAGGAGGGCTCTGCTCCAGCAAGCTTACTTTCCAACATTTACATGTTGTAACTGTCCTCATCGTTCCTAGTGTATTTCATAAAAAACAAACTATGGAAAGTGTGAATGCATTAAAATCCTTCCTCATAGCTCCAGCAAACTTTAGTATGGGCAGGGTTAACAAACGATGAGTCAGATTTATCCAGAAATATCCCAGTAGGCTTGTCTGAGCTCACACACAGGCACAGCCCATCAGCTGCTAGTCTGAGCAGTCACTATAGGGGAGTGTCACCGGTCAGCATACACCTAGTGACAGAGGAGGAAAATGTAAAATACCTGAAGGAGGAGGAGAAAAGAATGATGTGACAAAGGGAGGGGACAGGAAAAAGTCAATATAATTAGTGAAAGTAGGACGTGGCCAAGCGAAGTTGTCTAACAGGATGCAATGAATGGTGACTGCAGCATGGAATCTAAGAGCAATGAAAGGAAATAGCCTAGGGGCTTATATGCAGAGCACTGGGAAACGAAACTCATTGCTAGTTACAAAGCATAAAAGGGAGAGCTGTACAAATTGGATACAATCTAAAATTCAAAACTAAGATGCAGCACATGGCTGTCATACGCAAAACTGCTACCCTATTGATGCTGTTGATCAGCTCATCATTGGTACATTGTACTGAGCAGGGTGAATCACAAGACAGTAAGGATGCAGGGGAGGACAGTAAATGGTTTTCTGGTGCTCTTGAAATGCAAGACTTGGCCCATCTTTCATGGGAGTATGTACATGAACTTGAGTGTTGGCTGTGGCCGGAAAAGTGCGACGAGATGAAAAAGGATCGTGCGGGTGAGTGCTGTCACATTGTGAATTCTTTTTACTTCGTGATCTAAGGCTGGAGCTACACATGGGTCATTTTCACTAGAACTGCTAAAGCTTAACTGTTTAAATCAGTGATAGCTCATTATTGGGCCATTATTATATACATTACACAAGTAGCATGTGATTGATCCTGAATGATCATGCAGTGCTCCATTTATATGCACACGTTGGCTACTTTTATTATACAAGATTTATATTGAGCCAACAGTCTAGGCAGCGCTATATAAATTAAAACTAAAATTTTGTGTTAAAGTGTCACTACTGATTTCAACACATTCAAATTAAATTGTGCCACACACTGTGAGATTAAATCACTGTAAACAATGACTGCCACACTCACTATATCATCGCTCCTGATATAAATTAACTAAATAAAATGATGTTGCACTGTCATATATAATACATTACTTGAACTTCATAAATCATATTGTGCAGAATATATAATTCAAAACATAAAGTGCATACCATATAAATCCATAAAGTGTACAGTGCAAATACATAAATAAAAAATCCCAATTAAAGTCCAACTTAGCAACTTTAAACAAATTATTTCATTTGTTTAAAGTTGCTAGGTTGGACTTTATTAATTGGGCTTTTTTTAAAATTATTTTCACTGTGCACTTTATGGATTTATAATATATTGTGTGCTCTTTGTTTTGAATTATTTATGAATGTCAGGTCATTTATTATATCAAAGCGCAACAAAAACGTTGGCTACTATGTGCTGTAATATGTGTAGCTTTCATCATAGGGAGCCCTGTGTTTTGTTTTGATACTAAAGATTTACCCACTTTTTCCTGTTAGGGTGACAACTCAAAAATGTGGATTCTTTTCAGTCCAATTACAATGGTCACTAGGGCACATAGAGGTTGAACCTCCTTAGTAGGGACACAGCAGTAAAAACACAACTGGGGTGCTATTACCTACACGAAAAAAAAAGGACTAAGGGTCCTTTACTTACCTCCTCTCTAATGGTACAGATCCTTCTCTGTCGCAGGCATCTCCCCAGGTGCCAGTCTTTGGTCCTCTCCATTGGCTGGTGCAGGAGTCCGTCATCCCAGCACACAGGGACCATGCTGGAACTGTAAGCTGAGCTGCACATGCTCAGTTTACACACTGCAGACAATTTTGAGCAGGCAGGTAGGTGTATTATCGCAGAAGAGATATTACATGTCTCTCCTGCTATAATAGCCTGCTTGCTTGCTGCCTGTTGTAAAATGCCTTCAGTTCTGCTTTAATATACAATGTAATCACTGGCAGCACAGCTGGGCTACTGAAAAAGTCTTGTTTAGCTTTAGCCTTAGGAAGCTGTAATCATTTTAACCAATTTTCTAGGGGTCAGACCTTTAGACCAGTTTATATGTCCCTATATGATGTGTCCATAACATTATATTGATCACCCAAGTGCTAATATTGCCTTGACTTGTATATTATTTTACAGAGTGGAATTGGAGGAGCTTTGGATGGGATGCCCTGGCTGACCTGTACACTAAAGTGACTAGTCTCACTGATCCTACACAAGGGACTGTTATCAATAACCTCACAGGTAAGGAGAGCATGGCCATCCACACAAACACTTCAATCTTTACTGGTTAGAAGCTACCTGTCATTTCATAACCCAGGAAGAGGTTGTATGTAGAGAGTAAGAAAATGCATTTTTTTGTAAAATGATTGCAGATATGATGAAAACCCTGTAAGATGTCAAAGTATTTCCAATTGTTGGTTTCTACAATAAACAGTATTTCAGAGATTAAGCCAATCAGCTGTAGAGGGCTTAAAATAAGAAAAGCTGACCGTTTTACTTTTTCTTCCAATCACAGGCCTGCAGTGGGATCTGGAGCAACGGGTACATGGCCAGCATGTGGCAGTGAAGCAGATCGTATCTTCTGTTAAGAGGTTCCTGCAGGAAGATGAGTCTAAAAAGTCCCAGGTACTCTCGTTCCATGGATGGACAGGCACTGGCAAGAACCTTGCTGTTCGTATCATTGCTGAGAATCTTTACCAGAATGGACTCCGGAACCGCTGCACCAAAGTGTTCATTCCACAGCTGCACTTCCCTCACCAGTCACACATGGAGGCATACAAGGTAATTCTCTAAAGGTGCCAAGTTTACCCAAACATAGTGGTTTGTAAAAGCTAATTAGCTAAATTAATGACTTTTTGGAACTCCAGTTGTGAGTTTTCAATGCTGTAGTTCTTGGACCTAAATCCTCACCTAACTTCTTTAAAAGAAAAGATTCAAAGTGGAGTTTGAAGTCATATAATAATCACAATGGTGGGTAGGCAGCACTGAAAGTTCAGGCACAGTGATCTGGCTGCTGGAGTCCTGAATAGTAGAAAGAAGCTTTTGCCAACTTTTTTAACATGAAGAAATCCTTGAAATAACTTTCAGGTCTCAGGGATCCCCTACGAATAATTACTGTATCCACATCTCATGGCACCTTTGCATGAACAGTAGGTTGAGATATAAAAATGTGGTATAAGAATAAGATATAAAAAAAAATCAGGAATTTGGTGTATTTAACAACCTGGGCTGCTCTATGCGACAACGTTATTTTAAGTAATAATAATCAAACTAGTAATCGTTGATAGAAAAGACAGTGAAAGCAGTAGTGTTCCCTCACATTAGTGGTCAGTTGAGGCATACCCCTTATATTGGAGGTCAGTTAAAATGGTCCCTTAATTGGTGGTCAGTAGGAGAAGAACCCCTTTACATTGGTGGTCAGTGGTGGGAGGGCGCATTATTCTTCTGATCAGTTGGATAAATGGCCCTTCGATTGTGGTCAGTGGGAAGAATGCCCCTTACACATTGGTGGTTAATGGGAAGAATGCCCCTTACATTGGTGGTCAGTGGGATAAATTCCCCATACAATGTGTTGAATGAGAAGAATGCTCCTTACATTGGTGGTTGGTGAGAAGAATGCACCTCTAACAGATGGCTAAAAAAAAATTGTCAGTCGTTAATTTGAGAGCAAAACTGCTAAAGGTACTCCTAGTAACTCTTGGGTTCCATGAAACCCTGCTTGAGAAAGGCAGGTTTAAAGTATATATAATCTGTAAATCTATTGTTCTGTAGGTTTGGCATCTTGCCTCAGTGTATACAGTTTTTTTTCTAAAGCATATTATGTTTTGTGAATCTGCTGCATAGTTGCTTACCTGGAGATCCTGCCAGTAACAGCCCTTCCTGTTGCAGGCCGACAACACTGGGCCTCCGCATCACAATTAGCAGCAGCTTTGTTCATAAAAGCAAGTCATATTCAAGTATATACTGGAAAGTGGCAGATGGAGAATGAAAAGAACCTAGTTGCCATGGATGAAAAAAATCTTATTTTATACCGTAAGAGCTGGTTCACACAGGGGCGATCCGACTTCAGGGGCGACTTGAAGCCACCCCGCACAGTGCGACTTCTGTAATAGAAGTCAATGCAAGATGCCCCCAAAGTAGTACAGGAACCTTTTTTCTAAGTCGAAGCAACTTGAGTCGCTCCTATTAGAATGGTTCCATTGTACTGCATGGAGCCGACTTGTCAGGCGACTAAGTCACCCCTGTGTAAACCGACTCTAATATATTTGGCTAATTGTAAAATTTCTCCACCAAGTTGTCCTAAATTCAGTCTTAGATGTAAGGCAAGGAGAGAGGCGCCTCTAAGTGCAATATTTCACAATTTATTGGTGGCCAATAGATTAAAAACACTCACAGGGTGACTGTAGAGAAAAGCATGTAAGGGTGTTGATCCGGTGTGTCAGACATCTCAATCCATCCCAAAGTAAAGCTGCTGTGAAGCTGTATGGTGCTGGCCGTCACAGGAATAAGCCGCTTATTCCCGTGACGGCCAGCGCTACACAGCTTCACAGCAGCTTTACTTTGGGATGGATTGAGATGTCTGACACACCGGATCAACACCCTTACATGCTTTTCTCTACAGTCACCCTGTGAGTGTTTTTAATCTATTGGCCACCAATAAATTGTGACACATTGCACTTAGAGGCGCCTCTCTCCTTGTCTTCTATTACAGTGTCTGGGGCTTGGTTCGGCTCCTCCTGGGTGCTGTCTCTATAGTACTTATGGACTATTGGACTTTTCAGTTTGTTACTTGATGCCTTTTAATCAGGATCATGTATCCACTTCCAGTTTAATGCCATTTGAGCCCTAATATTTTTATTATCTATTGCATCTCACCCTTCCTGATATATAGTGTGTTTATACACATTTTGTTCTTTGGTAACCTTGAGTGCATAGGGCTGTGCGCATATACTTGTCCATTAGATGAAGGATGTGAATGGAGATATTTATGAGAATGAAATGTGAGTATATAAACTCTGCTATAGACTAATGTGATGTAATGGGTAGTGAAGGATTCTGTACCTGCAGGAATTCTGACATTTTGTCTGTGATTTATTCTCAGGTTCAGCTGGGGAAGCAGATCACACAGATTTCCTCTCGCTGTGCACAGCCCATGTTTGTATTTGATGAAGCAGACAAACTACCAGCAGCCCTCCTGGAGCCTCTGTTACCCCTTTTTAAAGAGGACCACCAGACCCGCAGCATTCTCATATTTCTCAGGTAACACCTCACTGACTGTTACTTCCTCTAACAATACAATACTAATCTAAGCTGGGGGATAGATAAGCCTGACGTGCTAGTTATTGTTTCATAGAACAAATAACTTTCTAACAAATCTATAGCACAGTATTGTAATCAGACTCAAGTCACACACACTGAGGTCCGTGGTTTCCTACACTGTGGGTTTCCTCTGGTTGCTCTGGTCTCTTATCACTCTCCAAAATGTTGGTAGATTCATTAGCTTTTGAGTACACTAAAGCCGGCCATAGACTGTTTGACTCATAGCTGGTTCAGTAGGGACCGGCCTAGATCCGAACCATGTATGGGCAGGCTGATTGTACCCAAGTTGATCAACCAACTTGGGTACAACCAACCTCTTGGATCTTTCATGCGATTATTACCAGCAGCTATAGCTGCTAGCAATAATCAGTGTGTTCTCCCGGCTGGGATGGCAACCGGTGGTTGCAGGAAAGAAAATCGCACCATTTAAGGCCCCTTGTATACTGGACATGTAGCACTGGTGCATGAGACACTGATGTTTAGGTGTGGGTGGAATGCACAGATGCCCCGTCCAGCTCCATTGCTGGCATCCTGTAAAACCCTATGGGAGGCTGAAAGCTGCTGCAGCTGGATGGCGGACACACAGTGCTAACATTTAGAGCAATATCGGCCCTGGGGTGAATGCCCAGAGCTCAAGCAATGCCCTAAAGTTGAGTACCACCTGGAGCACTGTCCAGCTGTAGCAGCTTTCAGCCTCTCCTATAGTTTGAGAGGCTGCCACCAGCACCGCTGAACGGTGCACTTGTGCCTTCCATTTGCCAGAGTCTCACATAGTGGAGGCTAAATAGTCAGTGTGCACAAGGCCTAACAAAGCATAGTAATTTTTTTTTTTTTTTCTAGCCTCCTAAATAATAAATTATCCCTGTAGACTGCTGATATAGTTTTAAAAAGAGCAAGAAAGTTGTTTTTTTTTTTAATTGCCATCTGTATCTCAAGGCCCCATTCACACTTGCAAATAAAGCTATAGTGCAAATTCTAGTGGCCAGAATGACTGGTGCTTGCAAATAGCTGCAGCTGCTCAACCTATACAAAGCAATGACAGGCTGACAGCAGCCGCAGCTGTCCATGGCTGTTCTGATTAATCAGACATCCACAGACCTAGATCTGTGGTTAGGAAAAGATTGCTTGTCCCTGGATGCAGACAGACTGTTCCCACAGATGAACATGTTTGTCTAACTGCAGCTAATTGCTGGATATGCAAACAGCAATACAGAGCTGTGGCAGTTGTCAGCCTGTCATTTACTTTGTATACAGTGGGTATAGAAAATAATTACCCCCCCCCCCCCCCCTTAAAGTGATCACATTTTGTTGCATTGCGGCCTGAAATGAAGACACAGTTTTTGTTTTATCCAGCTGTATTTACTGGGGCAACCTATAACATCCAAGTGAAAGATATAACACCAACATGTCAGAATTAAAATAAAAACCAGAATCACTGAGTTGGAAAAAGGATCACCTCCCTTTATGTTAGTATTTTGTTGGACCACATTTTGCTTTAATTACAGCCTTTCTTTGCAGAACTGCTCAAGTTCAGTTAAATTTGATGGTATCTGTGGACTTCAGTCTTCAAGTCATTCCACAGATTTTCAATGGGGTTTAATTCTGCGCTCTGACTAAGCCATGCAAGGACAGTCACCTTTTTCTCCTTCAACCACTGAAATTCTGCTGCCCTCTGCTGGAAAGTTTTAAATGAGAAGGTTTATCTTCCAACATGACAATGATCCAAAGCACACAGCAACAATGACCACACAGTGATTGAAGGAGAAAAGGGTGAATGTCCTTGCATGGCCTAGTCAGAGGCAAGACTTGAACCCCATTAAAAAAATCTGTGGAATGACTTGAAGACTGCAGTCTACAAACGGTCACCACTGAACTTAAGGAGTTCTGCAAAGAAACGTGGGCAAATATTGCAAAGTCTAGATGTGCAAAGTTAGTAGAGACATATGCCAACAGACTAAAGGCAGCAATTAAAGCAAAAGGTGGTCCAACAAAATACTGACACAAGGGGGTGATCCGTTTTCCAACTCGGTGATTTCGATTTTTGATTTTCTTTTCTTCTGACATGTTGGTGATATATCTTTCATTTGGATAAGTTGCACTGAGTAAATACAGCTGGATAAAACAAAACCGTGTCTTCATTTCAGGCTGCAAAGCAACAAAATGTTATTATTTTAAAGGGGGTGATTCTTTTCTTTACCCACTGTAGGCTAAGCAGGAGCCCTGTGATTCCTGCCCATGCAATTTGCACTATAACCCTAATCGCAAGTATTAATGGGGCCTTAGATTTTTCCCTCACTTACTGTGTCCCTAACTGCAAACTGTGTGCCGCGTGAGATTTGCAGGTGTGTCCTGGGAGTTTAGGAATTTTTTTTAAAATTGCTAGCGTTTTGAAACCTTGAACATATCAGAAAATTAAATGTTAAAACAATGTCGCAAAAGTTAAAAGAGTAATATATATATATAAATAAACGCAATCTCTGTCAGCCTGTCATTGATTGGTTCCTTTCATAACGCCAGACTTGTGCAAGATCTCAGGAGAACTCGATTGCTATATTATAATAATAGAGACCGCTCCATACCAACTTTGATGCTTATAAATAAAGTTTGTTCATTGTTTAGCGATAAAGAAATACTTAATCAAGTCTGTAACTCTGAAAGACAAACTGTTGAATGAAAAGCTTGGAAGCAAGCAAAAGTACAAAGAAGATTACTGATTTGCTCTCGAAAGTAGGCACATCCTTCACAGTAGATTAATAATATATATGTAAAAATAAATAAATTCTTCACCACAAAAATTGTTAAATCTTTTCAGGTGGGCCGTGAAAATTTTTAGATCTTTTTGGTGCGCCGCAAGACAAAAAAAGTTTGAGAAACACTGAGCTAAACCATAATAAAACTTCTGTGGTAGTGCTAGTGATTGTTGTAAATGTTAAGAACTAGAAATGGTATGCACCTTTAAAATCTTAATCCCTAGTCTTTTTTTCCTTCCTAATTTAGTGGGATTGGCAGCAGTACAATCAATGAGGTTATGCTAAATTTTTGGCATGCTGGGCAACACCGCGAGGTGATTACTTTGAATGATTTGGAAGAACTATTGAAAGCTGCTGTGGAGCAGCATAATGGTATGTACATGGATATGTAGGATACATCTTATCTGTGAAATCTAGTCATCTTTGGACACTTTTTTTTTTATTTTATTTTTTATGTTGACAAACTGTTATTTTACATACTTTTAATAAACAAAGACAATTTTATACCCCCGTGCTTGCAGAGCATACAGGAATTTCAAGCTCCACAATTTATCAACTTCTACAGACTAAATGTATCGACCTAAATTTAGATAATACTTTTTCAGGAAGAAGTCATTCAGCTGATGATGGCCATAGACGTATCTAAATTTGTCATGTTCAGCAGGGACCATACAAATTTCGATCTGTGTTTGGCCATCCCCGATGGACATATGTTGAACGGGCCGAGCTTTGGTTGATCAGCGACTGCAGCTGCTCAACATTGTATTCTGACAGTGTGACTATCTGATGTCAGGATACAATGTCCCAATGGGGGGGGATTCCTCTATCTACCTTGCTTGTGTGGATACTGGCTAAACAAAAAAAAATAAAAAGTTTATATATATATTCTCTTATGTCTGGACTATCATAGTTTGTGTGTCGACTTATTTCGACCGGTACAATATCTTATATATATATTTGAAAAATAAAAAAAAACAAATCGGTCATAGGT
>BLSH010535555.1:1607345-1623888 GCA_018402905.1 Glandirana rugosa
TCGTCGACGTTTTGGCCATCCCCGATGGACATATGTTGAACGGGCCGAGCTTTGGTTGATCAGCGACTGCAGCTGCTCGACATTGTAACTATCTGATGTCAGGATACAATGTCCCAATGGGGGGGGATTCCTCTATCTACCTTGCTTGTGTGGATACTGGCTAAACCAAAAAAAGTTTATATATATTATATAACATGGCCAGCTTTATTCAGCTGTGTGTTTGATACTATCAGGTCTGTATTCAGTTATTAAGAAAAATACCGCGCTAAATAAATAAATAATGTGCATAAAGCAGCGACAAATAAATGTATGATAACTACACCAAATAAGAATAAAAAAGAAGAAAAGATGTCGCGCTAAATATCGAAATATTGAGAAACCAAATGCAGGTGGGTCTACTCTCCCTCCCAATGACGGGTAATTGGAAAGTGTACCCAACTGGTGATAGTAATAAAAAATCAAAACCACCACCTAAAAGATGAACATTTGCATGTAAAAAGCATCAAAAACTTAGTGAAATTAAATCAATAGATAAACAAACTTATATGTGAAGAAATAAAATAAAACAATATTGAAAGTGCATCCAAAATGTCTCTATTTGTTGAATCCTTCAAATCAAGATCCACGTGAAGATATTTCAGAATAAATGATGTGCATAAATCATCAAAAATTCCACTTTAATGTCCACCACCACCTTGAGTAAACACCGCAGGTGACAAAAGTAAGGTAATGCCCTTACCAGATGATGTGACCCCCTATCTCTAGTGAGGTCAGAAAGGCCTGCAGATATAACCCTCTGCGGGGTATATGATGTTCTGGCAGCCTTCACTCCGGTCACTAGGAACGCAATCCCGGGTTTCACCCTCTGGTCTCACGCTGTTCCCTCAGTGCATTGCCCGATGTTATATAATGAAGCAAAAATCCACATAGTGTGATACTGTACTTAAAGGTTTATTTATAAAAAAGGAATCAAAGGTACTCACAAACGTAGAAGCAAACACAAGCGTAGAAATTAGTTAAAATCAGCCGGCATAAAAAAGAGCTTGTTCCCGTCCGTCTCAGAATCACAAGGGGCGTGGTGACGTCAGCGCGTGGCTCCGCCCTACGTCACCACACCCCTTGTGATTCTGAGACGGACGGGAACAAGCTCTTTTTTTATGCCGGCTGATTTTAACTAATTTCTACGCTTGTGTTTGCTTCTACGTTTGTGAGTACCTTTGATTCCTTTTTTATAAATAAACCTTTAAGTACAGTATCACACTATGTGGATTTTTGCTTCATTATATAACATCGGGCAATGCACTGAGGGAACAGCGTGAGAACAGAGGGTGAAACCCGGGATTGCGTTCCTAGTGACCGGAGTGAAGGCTGCCAAAACATCATATACCCCGCAGAGGGTTATATCTGCAGGCCTTTCTGACCTCACTAGAGATAGGGGGTCACATCATCTGGTAAGGGCATTACCTTACTTTTGTCACCTGCGGTGTTTACTCAAGGTGGTGGTGGACATTAAAGTGGAATTTTTGATGATTTATGCACATCATTTATTCTGAAATATCTTCACGTGGATCTTGATTTGAAGGATTCAACAAATAGAGACATTTTGGATGCACTTTCAATATTGTTTTATTTTATTTCTTCACATATAAGTTTGTTTATCTATTGATTTAATTTCACTAAGTTTTTGATGCTTTTTACATGCAAATGTTCATCTTTTAGGTGGTGGTTTTGATTTTTTATTACTATCACCAGTTGGGTACACTTTCCAATTACCCGTCATTGGGAGGGAGAGTAGACCCACCTGCATTTGGTTTCTCAATATTTCGATATTTAGCGCGACATCTTTTCTTCTTTTTTAGGTCTGTATTCACACCTTCAGCAGCGAGCAGTCGAATTTCAATTAGCATGTTGCCCTCCCAGTTTGACATAAGAAGCTGATCATTAGATCGACTTCTGTCAAACGGTCCTGCTGGAAAACGTTTACCAGTCAGTGGCTGCAGCTCTTGTGTGGGCGTAGAAATCTGTCTTTTTTTTTCATTCAGCCAACAAGTTAAATGGGGGGGGGAAGTGTGTAACCAGCTATCTGAAATGTGCTCTCTGCTGGCTAGTTATATATTAAAGAACATTCACTTTAATTAGCTTTGGAGACATCCCTGTCTTTCCTACTAAGTCTACCTAAGGCCAGCCATAGACTGTTCAAATCTTGGGCTAGTTCAGCAGGAACCGACCCAGATGCAAACCATGTATGGGCATATGGGCAGGCTGAATGTACCAAGTTGATCGATTGATGATTGGGTAGCCTGACGGATTTTACATTGCTAGTGGCTGGTATGGCTGCTAGCAATAATCACTGTCTTCTCTCACCCCCCCCCCCCCCCCGAAGGAATACAGTGGCTCAGCAGGAGGGACTCCCCTGTCAACACCCATGATGGCAGGAAAGTAATTTGCTCTGTGTATGGCCTGCAACCAACATGAGACTCCCACTGACTATCTTAGATCTTGATAAATATTCACACATCTTAAGCTTGGGATATTTTAACCAGAATGGCTTTTTATCCTTACAGATCAGCTCTTTCTATGGCAACTGCTAAAAGATGGTCTCATTGATGACTTTGTGCCGTTTTTGCCTTTGGAACGCTCCCATGTCAAGATGTGTGCTCGAGATGTCTTCACTGCTCAGGGTTTACCATATACAGAGAGTTCTTTAGAGAAAATCCTCCAGGAGCTTGTGTTTGTGCCAAAGAATGAGAGGGTTTTCTCTGCCCATGGATGTAAACATGTGGCCCAAAGAATTCATTCCATGAAGCCTTGACATAATGGACAGTAGGGTCTCTGAGGCTACGTTACAAGCCACAAGCTTCATTGGCCTGGAAATGGGACACACAGAAACTTGGCAATAGCCATCACTTGCTGCTACATTATGAAAGACTTCAGGAGAAGCCTAACCCCTTTATCGCATATTCTGCATTCTACTTTATTGAAATTGGTCGACATTTCGACTAACAATTTCTTCACGCATGCAGCAGCTTGATGGGGAAAAATAGGCTGCTGCCTACCAGTAAGGTAATATGGTCAGTGGGTAGGTTTGTATACATTGCTGCATTGCAGCACATGTTATACAGCATGTTATGGTTGGTAGAAAGTACCGCTTGCCAACTGCACCCCATTCAACTCAATGGTACCATGACACAACTGCATTTAAGGCACATGGTTCCAGCAGAATTTCAATGCAATATCCGAGGATTAAAAAAGATGGGCTTTCAGAAGGTGCATATTGCCCCTACACCTGTGAACAAGCTCCAAACCGCTTATGAGAATCGATCCAAAGTGGATACATTTTAAGAGGTGTTTACAAACCTGGCGCATATGTGAACTAATAGTAAAAGAAATGGTCCCTACAGCACGAGTCAAACTACCCAGAAAAATGGACATATTGAGCTGCGTGGTGTACATTGTTTGGCCTGGATGGGGACCCTTGACTCCGTACTTCATGCAGTAGCAGAACCAGGTCTATACCACATCCAGCTACTCTTTGAACAAGGCAGAAGCCACATGTTCTCTTACATTTGTCAAAGAAAGGGTTGTCAAGAATGCACCTGTTTTAAGAGATATCTTAACCATGAAGCAAGAAAAACCTTTGCGTGGAAAACACTAAGAGGCTGTAATGAATGGTTTAAAAGTACTGTTCTTTTATGACATGTCATTTATCAAGCTGTTACAAGTAATATATAAATGCTATTTATTATTTTACTACAATAAATTTATTTATCAGATACAATCTTTATTACCATGTCAGTCAGTTTATATCACCTATTGCCTACAGCATTTACAATCTTGCCATTGAGCTGGTTAACGAGGACATCCTGTATTCCCAGAGGCCACCTGATCAACCCATGATGATGCAAGGAATGTGTGTCTCGGCTCTGGAGTGGTGCAAAGTCCATGCTGTCTGCTTCTGGAACTGGAGCCAAATCATCAAGTTCATGCACTATATGCACTTGCTCCTCATGTCAGAGGTGGGTCGGAATGACCCTTATTGCACACAAGAGAATTACAGCAGAAAGAATTTGCTAATAATCACTTGCATAATGTGTGCATTAATGTATACTGCAGAACTACATCAACCTACATACACATCTATAATCCAGACAACTAGGAAATAAACTTCACAGCATCCCAAACAATAAAAATAAATAGTCCCACACTAGATTTAAACACACCCCCCCCCCCCCAAAAAAAAAATAAAATGAACCCTTAAATTCTCCTACTGCCAATTAACTATTTGCTTTGCCCTGCATTGAAAATACACATTCTCGTTAAAATTTCTACAGTCAGCAATGTTTATTCTCTTGAATGGTCTGTGTCCAGAGTCCTTGGCTTGTAACCTGCTAAAATGTGTAATACCCTACAAATTTTATTTATAGAGTCAGCCAGTCAGATTTCACAATATTAAATAATCAAAAGTGGGGAACTGAACTCTCAAAACCAACGGTTAAAGGGCAATTTAATGGAAAACAGCTGCATCACTAGCCAAATCATGATCTTCTGATCTGTGAACTATGGTGCTGTAGCTGATCTACTAGTCAGATCATGCGGTGACTCTAGACACAATTCCCATTATAGAAAGGTGTGCTACAGAATCAAAAATAAAATACCTATGTCCTAATGAATAAAAAATTGGCAAGGATTAGATAGTAGCAAAATGGACTTTCATGGTACAGTATGAACTTACAATACACAAAAATATTATAAAAATATGAATTTATTAAATCTATTTCTTAGAAAAATATCCATTTAGGCAGACATAGATGCAACACACAGAAAAAAACATCAGTCCAGACGGGGACAACCAAACTACTAAAAAATTGATTATTTGAATATAGACTGAAAGAGGATTGACATGTCATCCTAGTCAAAGGGAACTTCCATTCATGTCTTTCCACTCTTGAACTCCCCCGCTTCTTTAGGAGTATAATTCAAAGGAATGGTCTATGAAAGAATTTATACAACAAAAATTAGGAAATAAAGCATAATCACAAAATAATAGGCACCTGACATAGCATTACATGCCAGTGGGGTGCCCAGAATGCATACATTATACGGTTATTCTCCCTCTGATAGTTTTTATCTTGTTCATCTCCACCTGGTTCCCACACTCGCCCAGGAGACTGCCATTGTGGCTTTGAGGCATCTTGAGTGGCTGGGGTGGTTTCATGGTAAGTCCATATACTAGGGCCAATTTAGACAGGATCTAATTTACCTACCAGCATGTCTTTTGAGTGATTTTGTGATTATGCGTTGTCTCATTTTTGTTGTATAAATTCTTTCATGTTATATATTTTTTCATAGACTAAGTATTCCTTTGAATTATACTCCTGAAGAAGCGGGGGAGTTCCCGCAAAACATGTAGAGTCCAAGACTGGAAAGACATGAATGGAAGTTCCCTTTGACTTCCAGTCTACAGTCAAAGAATCAATGTTTTAATTAGTTGTCCCCATCGGGACTGATGTATTTTTTTCTGTGTTGTATCTATGTCTGCCCAAATGGGTATTTTTTCAGAAATCAATTTAATTCATATTTTTATGTATTAGGCGTTCATACTGTACCATGAAAGTCAATTTTGCCTCTAGCTAATCCTTGCCAGGTTACATTTCCCAATATAAAATTTGAAATGATACTGGCAAGGAGATGGCATATTCATGATTAGCGGCCTAAAGATGTTCTATGGATAGGCATGTATATATTCATTCCACTTCTGAGAATTATAATTGGGATGACCTACCTGAAAGCATTCATAACCACTTGCCGACCAGCGCCGTAAAAAGGGGTCGGCTACTTTTGAGGGGCTGTACCGGGATACAGCCTGCAGCGGCGGCTGGTGCATATGGGGCTGAGAAGGAAAAAAAAGTCAGGAGGCACTGGTACATTAACTTTTTTTTTTTTTTTTCCTTGGCTCCTTGCTGACAGCAAGTAGTGAGCCGATTGGTCAGCCATTAAAGTCTGTGCACGCTGAACAAGCGCACACACATAGGCTGATTGGCTGCCCCCTGAGCCATCACAGCCAATGACTCTGTCATTGGATGCTGTTGGCAGGGGCAGGACTAAGGTGGACGTGCTGCCTGTGTGATTACTCATGCAGGCACAGCACTCCCGGGACTTCTGAGCAGACTGCCAGCATGCTCTCCGCTAGCGCTGCCTCTGCATCTCTCAGCCCATTTTCCGTATGCCGATCTCTGCAACACTGCCAGCCTGACCCTGCCTAATAGATGGGGTAAGTCCTGACCTGGGGGGGGGGGGGCTGTTGAGACTGGTGACTGTTTTTTTTTTAAAGGAAGGGTTAAAAATAAATAAAAAAAATTTGTAAAGCACCACCGTCCCCGCGAGCTTGCTCAGCAAAGAAAACGCATACGTAAGTCACGCCCACATATGAAACCGGTGTTCAAACCACACATGTGAGGTATCGCCACAGTGTGCGCAATAATTCTAGCAAAAGACCTCCTCTGCACCTCTAACCTGGTAACCGTTAAAAATCTCCATAGGCGACGCTTTAAAAAATTTTAAGTACCAGACTTTGTCGCCATTCCGCAAGTGCGCGCAATTTTCAACTGTAACATGTATGGTATCTATTTACTTGGCGTAACATCCTCTCACAATATACAAAAAAAATTGGCCTAACTTTAGCCTTATTTTTTTAACTCAAAAAACTGAAATTTTTCCAAAAAAAAAAAAATCATGCTTGATAGGCTGCTGCGCAAATACCGTGTGACAAAAAGTATTGCAACGATCGCCATTTTATTTTCTAGGGTGTTTGGGGGAAAAAAAATATATATATATATTTCATGTTTGGGGGTTATAAGTAATTTTCTAGCAAAAAAACAAACAGTTTTTATACATTGTAACCAACAAATGTAAAAAAGGGCCCTGGTTGATAAGTGGTTAATGAAAATAAAACCACATTATAGTTATACTCCAGCCAATAGGGAAAAAAATCTGCAGTCAGGCAATGCATGACTTTTAAATATATATATATATATATATGTGTATATTTCCTTTAATAAAATAAACATAATTTAAAAAAAAAAACCTGTGCTAAAGGAAATATGTGATAGGGCAGTACTAACTTTTTGAAATCGTTAGTTGCCTGACAGTACTGCTGATCAAATGGTTCAAGTACATTCCCAAAACATGAAGTGTATTCACGTTATTTTACTGGCTAAATATTAGTCCTAGGTCACCAACACAAAGTACTGAAACCAGGGACAGCTACCGGTAGGTAGTTAGCATTTTAAGACTGAAGTGAACTATGAGAGGATTGCTTTAAACTCACAGCGATCACAGCATACCCAAGGAGTTCTGTTTTCATTCTTGGACCCACCTGTGCAGGCAGCTGGCGCTTTTGCTCTCTCTGTAAATCAGTGGTTCTCAACCCCTGTCCTCAGGACTCACCAACAGGCCATATTTTAAGTATTACCTTGGGGAGATGCAGACTAGAATACTGCAATCACTGAGCAGCAAATGATATCACCTGTGATGTATTTCAGTTATCCTGCAAACCTGGCCTGTTAGTGGGTCCCAAGGACAGGAGTTGAGAACCACTGCTGTAAATCATGATGGTTTTAGAGAAAGAAATCTGGTGTCTGAAAAAACACATCCCCCAATGCTACAAATTAACAAGGACATAGAAGATGGGATTTTAAAGATACGACACACAAAATGTAATAAAATCAATTTTTTATTGTAATCCTTAAAATATTTGTTCAGATAAACACATTAGAAAAAAAAAAAAACTCTAATCAATGTGTCAGTCAAAGGTATGGCTTCCACTTTTTTGGTTTCATGGGGGATATTTTAGCATATTTGGATCAAATAATTTATTGTGTGTCCCCTCCCTCCATTAGGCAGATTTTATGTACTTGGGCCCTTGTTTTCCCTGTGCTGCACTCCTAACAGGCATTTATCTGCATTAACAAGGTGAGGGGACTCCCCCCAGTTCACCAAAAATGTTGTGCTCATTTATATTAAGGGTGAAACTACACAATTGTTTTTCAATAAAACATATCTTAGTGTACATGTATAACAATATGAAATGTTCAAATGAAAATCTATTTTTGATTTAGCTGCATACTAATACATTACTCTTGTAGTGAACTGTTATGCAATACTGTCTGAAGAAGCCATAGTCTGGTGAAACATGTAGAGATGAATACATTGCAGCAATGCTGTATGAACATTTTTTTTTTATCTGAAAAAATATTTTAATGATTACAATAAAAAAAGGATTTATTTTTTATTTTTTTTTTTTTTAATCTTGTGTGTGGCACCTTTAAAATCCCATCTTCTACCTCATTAACATGATGGGTTTTGTTTCTAAATGTTCAGCAATGACTGCTGCTCAAACAGAGCTGCATACAGTTGCCCTTAGACTTGGATGAATGGGAGCGGGCAGTTCACAGCTATTTGCGTAAAGTAGCACATAATGCACTGAAACCACCTAGGGTACATTGCGTCTGTGCACATGCGCTACTTTATGCAAACAACGGCATGCGCCTGCAACAGCTGACTTTACCAATTTGTGTCTATAGGTGGCTGTATGAAGCTCTAGCACAGCCTTTCTCAACCTTTTCAACACGGAGGAACCCTTGAAATAGTTCTTCGGTCTCGGGAAACCCCTGCTAAAAATGAGAAATCTACAACTCATGGGATACATTAGTGTGATGGTCAGTGGGAAGAATGCACCCTACACTTGTAGTCATTGGAAAGAATTATCCCCTCACAGATGGATAAAAAAAAAAAAATCAATGGTGTCAGTGGGAACTTATCTGAGAGGCAGAAATTGCTCAAGGAACCCCTAGCAATCTCTGGAGGAACCCTAGGGTTCAACAGAACCCTGGTTGAGAATCACTGCTCTAGGCCATTCTAGACACCAGAAATCCACTAGGGTTTTTATGCCTCTTTCCACAGGGCACAAGGTTTTCTGCACAGACAGCTTTGTCCCTATACCTCTCTGTCTCACTCCACTCATTGTGTGAAAGAGCAGAGGAAGAATACAATTTTACAATGTTGCTGGGTCCATGGATTACCAAATAAAAGTTTTAACGACTTTAAAAAAATTCACATGGCAATATACACACACTTTAACCTTGTTCCCAAGGGCTTTCATATGTATAAAAGTGTGTACAGTAAGCACCTGCAAAGCTTTCAGCAAGCTTAAAGTTTTTCTTTTTTTTTTTTTTGAAGCACTTAAACCTTTTGCTGCTTTCTTCTGGGTTTGTGCGTTCTGGCTATGTGATTGCACACATGCGCCCTCAGTGCCAGCACGAAGCTCTGAGGGGCCCGGGAGGTATACCAGACCTTCAGACTGCATACGCCGGTGACATAACTGGCTGAATCCAGGATAAATATCTCCTAAATCGTACAGGTTTAGGAGATATTTTTTACCTACAGGTAAGCCTTATTATAGGCTTACCTGTAGGTAAAAAATGACCAGTTTACCACTTTAATCTCAGGTGGTCAGACCATTTTTGCAATTTTTTTTTTTTTAGCTCACAGAGTTTGTAAAAGATCCCCCCAAACCAACAGTTCACTGAAAGCAAAAGGACCAGTAAAATAAAAAGATGCTGGTACTGATTTTACAATTTCCACAATAGTTGCACAAATGTGTTGAGTTAGTAAATGTTTAAAATTTAAATTGTGCGCTTTTCAAAGCAGGGAAAATCAAAAGGTACACAAAACTGTAAGGCTGGTTTCACACGGGCTTCAGCTTGTATAAGAGCAGTGTGAACAGCAAGCTTTGACAAAGCAGTTGCAGAGCTTATAACAAGCTTTGTTAAAGCTTTTAAAAGGTAGATCCTAATGACATCATCAGTGACATTAATACAGTAATCAGTGTATAATACAACATCTAGGGGTGATCAAGGGGCTAAATGTGTGCCTATCTATGTGCAATGTGTGTAAAGTGTGCTGCTTTTACTAATAGATCTCTTAGTTTCTCATCGCCATTTTTCTGCTGACATTTTGGTATTACATTAAATAAATCTACACCTTGTTGTTGCTCTTACAATTGGGTGTGTTGTGCCTCATTTAAAGTCCCATGAGCAAATTTCGGCATTTTTCATAATCTGTAAAATGTTGAACACAGATCCTAATGGGAGTGTTGATTGCCACTGTTAAACAAGCTGCTAGCAGGCTTCAGGAATTCTTAAAATGTTTGTTGAAAGCCCGCTAGAAGCGGCAATCAACACTCCCACTAGGACAATAAGAAATGGACCTCCCGGAGCTCAAGTGGTTAAGAAACAAAATAAAAGTTTGGGTAGCACATCAGCAGATACAAAGTATTTTTCTCTTAATAGTTCACCAATTGTAGTCTTTAAAGCACTACAGAGACCCACACTCAAACTCAAAATGTAATGAAAATGCCATTTAAGAATGAAACAAGCCACAAAAAAAGCAGAGGCTTCAAGTTTATTTGCGATAAAATATTGCAACATCCTTTTCTCTTTTTTTTGTTCTTTTTCTTAAAAATAACAAAAGATATATAACATGGCATCCATTCAAGGGGTCACATTCACATCACATGTAACACTGTTAGCCTTTCACAGTCAAAAAATAACCCAGTGAGAATTAAATAAAAACAGCAACATAATAAACAAAATATATTACAAGAACTGTAGAAAAAAAAACAAAAAAAACACAACACTTATGGATGGTGGGGGGGATGCATGACAGAGGCGTGCAGAGCCAGAAATCCCAGAGAACATATGGTCTTAAAGTAAAGCTTGAACTGTAATGATCCCTAGCAAGCATTGCTGGAACTGTCAAAATGATTTGAGTGGTAGAATAGGAGGAAGACCGAGGAGGAAGGTACTTAATTGCTGGTAGACAATATCTAGTAGTAGTAAATTGTCACATTCAACTGGGCTTGTTCTAGAGAGTTTAAGATGTTTGTAGCTTATCCAGGCCAGTTGTTAATTTCCAATGCAAGTCCCATTAGCTTTGGTAAGCTACAAAACATCGGACATTACAAAACAAGTCCAGTTGAAGGTGACTTACTACTACTAGATAGACCATGACCTGGATAAATGAGAACCTTCACAGAAGTACCTGGTAGACTGTAGTTTCCTAAAGAAATTCCTTGTTGCGGAAACTGCCAAAAGCATAAGCACACCCCTTTTTATGAGTCTATTCCCTTCAGTGGTGCCACCCAATGGAAAAGACCACTTCCCACAATGCAATACCCAGCACCTGAGTGACCTATCAGCAAGGCAGAAGCACACTTCTCACTATACAAATAGTACCCCAAAGGCCTCACGCACACTGGACGCTTTGCTCGCTCTCCTGGTCGCATTTCCTCCTGGCAGTGGTGTTATGGCAGAAAAAAAAGGTTGATGCCCATAGGCATGTGTAACACGTTTAAGCACGTCAAGCGCTTACGTATTCATTTCATTTGCCAGAAGAAGAATTTATTTTGGCCATTGAAAGGTACTAAAGTATATGTGAACCCTGATCTTGTACAACAACCCATTAAATTTAAAACAGAAATGAAAGGCAAAACGTTTGCATATACATATATAAAAAAAAAAAGAAATACCCTTTTTCTCCTCTCATATTAGTGATCACATAACCTCTGTTGACAGCTGCATAAGGAGCTCAGAGAGCTGGGGGAGGAGAAATAGCATCACACTGATCTCCAGTGAGTGGCTGTGTGGGAAACAGGCGTCTCAGCAGAAGTTTAATCAATGGAGGAGAGCAGGCTGAGTTCCCAGCACAGCCAAAAAAAAAAAAAAAATCACCATGCTGTGCTCTCATGCCTAGTATGGTCAGTTTTCAATAGGAAAGCAGAGGGACTGGCAGGAACACCAGGGATTTCACACAAATGAAGCAACAGAAGAGAACAGGATATTTTTTCATGGGTAGCATTCTTTAATGCTAAAGTGTTAATGCACGTTTAAAGGCGTCAACTGTTTTTTTTTTTCCTGCCAAAGATGCTCCTGGACGCAATGGCAGTGTTTTTTTTTTTTTCTGCCTCTAAACACCTCTGTGTGCACAGGCACACAGGCTAACAGAGGGGAGATTGAAAAAAAATGTGTGGCATCCCTAGGAGCAGAGTTAAAGACATCCAGTGTGCACGGAGCCAAGAAGTTTCTGTTAGCATAGCCACTTCATTAGGGCTCTAGGACATTCAGAAGGGGAAGACTGGTTTAACATCAGCAGTTTTTTCATACTTGCTACAGGTTCTCTTTAAACTGCACTTGCATGAAAACAAATATCTGTGTTTTTGGTGAAGAGTACTTGGATCTATAAACTCTTAGCACAAATAATGAGGCTCTTAGTAGACAATTCTGATTCCTACCCGATTAAAAGGATAGGTCTGATGGAGTGTACCCAAATTGTTCAACCACGGGCCAAATGCCCTCACAGCAAAATAGCCTTGGATTGTTTTTTTTGCCTCCAGAGCCCATATGATCCTAGTATCATATGAAAGCCAACGTCTACCAGGAACCCCTGTGCTGCTGGCTCTATGAAAAGCTCCCCTCCACAGACAGGGCAAGAAGTAGATGTGTCCAAAGTTTTTGCAAAACTTCATAGGCAGGAAGGGCACAAAGAGGGAAATTCTCCCCCAGCTTTCTGGACATTCAAGTATGGCACCTCCATAATACAATTTTCCCTTGAAAAGCAAGGCATGCGCAGAAGCACATGGTGGCAACAACTCCTCCAATATTCAGTTATATTAGAATAGGAAGAGACAACCAATAATTCTGTTTTTTACATGATCTGATGCACGGTCCTCTATATTTTTCAGCCTAATCTTAACACAGGGCCTAAAGCAATGATGAGTAGAAACTCACAGCAACCAACTTTAGCAGCTTAGCGTGTACATTCTAAAGAGCTGATGCCAAATAAGTCACTATGGTTTACAGAAATGTTTTACAACACAGATGTAAAATAAAAATCTTTGTGTTCTGTGGGCACCTCCAAAAATTGTAGCAGCCTCATACAGCAAAAACAAACGGGCAGAGCAAAAGAATACTGAATGCTGTACATTACTGTGCCTTCGTAGACGAGGGGTTTGGGCTTCTGAGAGAATTGTATGCACAAAGTCAGCAGAGAAGACATTCATGACCGTGTGAGAAAATTTACTGAACTTATAACAAAGGCAAAACTGTTTGTTACCCAACTATATTCATCAACTTTTCTCAGGCTCAAATGTTAATAAATTCTTGCCTATAAGGCCAAGTAATGAGGAACTGGGAAAGAGGTTTGGATCTTTCACCACGCTTCCAGTGCAAGATAAAAAATAAAACATTGAATTGGCTGCTGTGGCCAGAACATATACTTTCTTGTCCTTAAAGTGGTTGTAAACCTCAGTCATGAAATCCGAGCAAAGCACATATATCTGTAGTGTTTACGTATCTCTCTCCAAGTGTCGTTTCTCTCTGGTGCTTTGTTTTTCTGTTATCAGCATGAGCCACTTCTGAGACGCTTTCCTGACACAAGAAAAAAAAAATTGCGTTGGAAGGGGGAGTTCAGCACCTAGCCTGTCTATCCACAACAGTTCTTCTGCTGTGCGTGGAGGGGGATGTGTTCCTTTCCTCCAATCAGCTCTCACACACTGTTACTGCAGCCTCTCTGCCCCCTCCTCTGTGCTCCTGATAAATGAAGAAAGATTTTAACACATTTCTGCCCTTTTGAAGGGGTGTAGTGAAGAGAGGGCTGCAGATAAACTGGTAAAACTTATGTAGGAGGATTTATTTAATCTCTGTGTATCAACTGAGGCTGTTCACTTCACTGGGTATATGTGAGGGTTTACAACTACTTTAAATTCAACTGGATGTGATGATCACATCTTCATGGTGGGAATGGAAAGGGCTCTCAAGTGCAGCATGTACAGCACACAGATATGTAATATATGTATTGCAAAGTGCAATGCATTTATATCCAACAGCCTATAGCATTACATTCAGGTCCCCTAAATATTAGGTGCAATTTGTGTATGGAGATATGTAGTGTGATGAGGAGAACTGGGTCTCTGGTACTGTCCAGGTTAAAATAAAGTATTCTAAATAAAAGGTGCATTCGCTAAGTCCTATCTTTGCACATACACTATCAACTCTGTCATAAGATAAATTCAGGTGTTTGAAAAGATATAAAGGGCCAGGACTGACACCATTTTCCCACTGAATAAGCCACCAACGCCTTATGTCTTCTGGGAATTCAGGTGTTAATATCCCTGAACCCAAGTCCATCCAGCAGCTGCAATCTTTAAAATGCAGTCTTGGACCCCATGAGCTAACTAAAAACGTAGCAAGAGACTCCTTCCTTTGGATTAGCTGTGGTGATGAGAACTCACCAATGCAAGTAGAAAAAGAGAGAAAGGAGGAAGAAGGAGAGGGGAAAAAAAAGAAAAAGCTAGGGTGTGATATGTGCCAGTCATTTTTTAGATGGAATGACCCTTTAAAATTCAACCTGCAAGCAAACCTAAAGAGGTCTGCTACATCTGAACCTTTTTTTTCTAGAAATGCTAATTGGCTGTTATGACGTTTGGGCTTTACTCTTTCCCAAAATACGGATATGGAGAATGACAAGAAAACTCAGAAGTCCTTCTCTGCATACTTGTTCGGAGTCATTGACTCAAAGTCCTGAAACAAGAAGGTTGGCATGAATCCAGGCAAGGAGCATTTTAAGAAAAAGGTCCAGCTATTGCAGCCCTGTATTACCATCATGACAGGCTTACAAGCATTTAATAGCACCTACCAATGAATAACGGTTTACTGTGAGGCAATACAGACGGTTCCTATGCAAGACATTTTGATAACTTAGGCCCATATTTCAAAGCCAATGCAGGTGATCACAATAGTGTAATACATGCAATTAACACGTTAGTGAATGAATGCACCCATTATTTTTGCAAGCAGCACTTGAGTGCAGACAGCCAGAGACATACTCTGCTGGTTTCTATGCTAACCTGTCCGGATAGTAGTAACCTGCCACAGCTGAGAAACCCATCCATTGCTTGCCACTACCACCACCTGACTCTTAGAGTCAGCTCCAAGGGCACCTTGTCTGTTACTGTGCATGATGCCCTGCACTGAACAAGCAATGCTTCCAGGAATCTGCTAACAGCAGACACCAGCGCTGGACAGGAGATCCTCAGCAGTGACCGAAAACAGCTATTTTGACAGGTTCCCTTCAAAAATGATCTCTCCATCAAAGGCTCCAGTTATGTCCATATTCCAGTACTGCCCAGAAAGAGCATTTGCATTTCAGACCATTGTACTCATCAACCGTACTTTATAGACATTTAACCGTGACCACAATACGTCCATATACATATTCTGCAGAATATTCTTTAAAGAGAAAGCATGTCCCAAGTGAGATTAAATATATCCTTCTCTGTACAAAATCTTGAAGAAGAAGAAAAAAAAAAAACACTAACAGCTAATGAGTTGAGTGGCATTTGCCAGTGTGTCTTGTGAATGTGTTCAAGTGTTCCAATTCACATGTGTACTGCATAATGTTGGTGATTGGCAGTCACGATGCATTGTGGGACAGAGACTGCATAGCCTAACCACAGCCACATGCTGGGATGTCAATGACTGGTGGAGACAGTGACATGGAATTTCCACATCAAGCGAGCAAGAGCACTTTTTACTTTAAACCTTTGCCAGGTACCACAAAATGATATATGATAAAGCCATTAAAACTACCCAGAGGCAGAGCTTAACGTTACTAAGGGGTGTCGTTCATCTCCAGGAGAAGCAGTTAATCAACAGACTGAACTAACTGACAACACATTTGTACAGTTACTAATAGGAGGCATCTATATCATGTGTTTCTGTGATGCTTCTTGATTGTATTAATTTGATAGATCATGATAAAGTACCTAAAAAGGAACAAAAGGGGGCGACAACTAAGTACTAAACACCTAATAATACTGCACTTAGTTGGCACCCCCTTGTGTTCCTTTTTGTGTTCTCAGAGTGGTGCTGCCTACTGGAGTGTAATACTTATCCAACCTGCGTGATCTCATGAAATTCATATGCTACATGGGTGAACTTTACTTCAATTCTGAGACTATTTTTCATTGTAAATGTGCTATTCTCCATTGATGGTTTGCTTTATACTTTAGGGGAGGTCTCACATGTGAATAATGGATTCATACCCGTTTTGACCCAGTATAATACTCTTTTGAGTAATAGTGTACCTGCACTGTTGAGTGTCAAAGCTACAGGGGTTAGATCCTTGTAGCAAATTTAGGATTACGGCTGCTATCCCTCAAATTTTACTGCCAGCTACTGGGCCAGCAAAGCTGCAGTATGTTTCCACACACTATGCAAGCTCTACAATTAGGTTTGTAATAAGATCAAGTGATGCTTTGGGAAGTCTAGCTGTGCCATCCTTCTAGATCCCACATACCTGCATTAGAGCTGCATGATTCTGGCCAAAATGAGAATCATGATTTTTTTTTGCTTAGAATAAAGATCACGATTCTCGTGGAGTAACATCTTACATATACAAAAAAAAAAAAAAAAAAAAAAAAAAAAAA
>BLSH010535555.1:1639490-1651329 GCA_018402905.1 Glandirana rugosa
CTCGCCTATAGCGTTTAGGTTTCGAAACGGGACGAGCCGGTGGAGGACCGCTGGATGGGATTTGACTGTCCTGAAGCGACGCAGTCCTGTCAGTTTAGGGTAGGTCGCCAGGAGGTGGCCGAGCAGGGCAAAGCTTTGGATTTGCGATATCCGCTCTATGCCAAGGCCGGCTACTTGATAGAAGTCTTCATCTTTTTCATAGAGAAAATAAAAGCATAAAAACGCAGGTCCCATAAGGGAACCCAGTCAACTCCTTTGCACTAGGCAAACAAAACTGTATGCTATTGGCCAGCAGGGGGTTTTATAGGCTCAGGTGAGGACGGCCCCCATGGGAGGGGCCAGCCTATCCCTGATGCTTTTGCATCTGTTTTGCCTAGTCACTCCTGATAGGACGACATAAAACCCACGTGTCATTTAAGAAGAGCTGCGTCTGTCAGTGAACGTAAGAGAAAAGATAATTTTAATGAATTAATAGAAAAAAAAAACGAAACAGTAAAGTTAGCCCAATTTTTTTGTATAATATGAAAGATGTTACGCTGAGTATAGATACCCAACATGTCATGCTTTGAAATTGCGCACACTCATGGAATGCCGACAGACTACGGTACTTAAAAATCTCCATAGGCGACGCTTTACAAAAAATGTAACAATTACCAGGTTAGAGTTACAGAAGAGGTGTTTTGCTAGAATTATTGCTCTCACTCTGAAGATTGCGGCAATACCTCACGTGTGATTTGAACACCGTTTAGATTTGTAGGCGTGACTTACGTATGCGTTTTCTTTGCTGTGCAAGCACACGGGGACGGGGGTGTTATAAGCAATATATTTTTCTAATTTATTTTTTTTATCATTGTCCCTTAAAAAAAAAATCTGATCACTTATTGATGTAAACATCCCTTGTGACAGTAATAGGTGGTGACAGGTAGAGGTAGACAGATCTATATGGGCCGGCCGATACATTGGGCCGATTTTTGTCATTTTTTAATTAATCGGCATCGGTCGATTGTGCTGCAAATTAGACTGCGGGCTCCCGGACACCCAGCAGTGCCGTTGTGTCACTCAGACACAGTGAGAAGGCAGAGCAGCCCCAGCGTTAAAATGGAGTACTACGGCTGCTCTGTCTTCTGAGTGACAGGCGCACATGTGATGACATCATCACAGCGCAGTGGGCGCCGGGAAATTTGAATCATCCTGTGTGAATCGCACTGTGTCAGGCTGCATTTCATTGGCGCTGGTATATGCTGTATTTCATTGGCACTGGTATAAGCTGTATTTCATGACACTGGTACATGCTGTATTTCATGGCACTGGTATGTGCTGTATTTCATGGCACTGGTATATGGCTGTATTTCATGGGATTGGTATATGCTGTATTTCATGGCACTGGTATTTTATGGCACCGGTATGTGCTGTATTTCATGGCACTGATATATGCTGTATTTCATGGCACTGGTATATGCTGTATTTCATGGCACTGGTATATGCTGTATTTCATGGCACTGGTATATGCTGTATTTCATGGCACTGGTATATGCTGTATTTCATGGCACTGGTATATGGCTGTATTTCTTGGCACTGGTATATGCCGAATTTCATGGCACTGGTATAATGCTTAATTTCATGGCACTGGTATAATGCTTAATTTCATGGCACTGGTATATGGCTGTATTTCATGGGACTGGTATATAGCTGCATTTCATGGCACCGGTATATGCTGTATTTCATGGGACTGGTATATGGCTGTATTTCATGGCACTGGTATATGGCTGTATTTCATGGGACTGGTATATGCTGTATTTCATGGGACTGGTATATGCTGTATTTCATGGGACTGCTATATGGCTGTATTTCATGGGACTGGTATATGGCTGTATTTCATGGGACTTGTATATGGCTGTATTGAAAGGGCCCTTAAGTGAACCATATACATACAATGAATAAGCACAATTAACTGTTAGATTTTATGAGATGAAGGGTGAAAAAAAAAAATATATAAAAAATAAATCGGCCTAACATATTGGCCCGAAAAAATCTGCATCATATAATCGGCCATCGGCCACCCCGATTTCTAAATAAGGGCATCGGCCAGAGAAAAACCCATATCGCTCTACCCCTAGTGACAGTTACTCTATATGGAGGGAATCGGTGGTCTAAAAGACCCCAAATCCCTCCTTTGCACATAAAAGTATTTAGAGCGCCAAAATCTGCGATTCTGAACACTGTCATTTTTTTTTAAATCGGCGCCATTGGCAGCAGAGTAAACCGGAAGTGACGTCTCTTCTGGGATTTTACATCAGAGACCCAATCAAAGCCGAATCCGGCTTTGTTCGGATCTCAGCCTAGTCGGCGGATGCCCCAGCGGGACGGGAAGAGCGGCGGGAGGGGGACATCCCCTCCCGCTCCTTTAGGATAACAGCCGAGCGGCTTTTAGCCGCATCGATTGTTATCACTAAAAAGCCAACTGCTGGCTCTGAAAAACGGTATAGTGGTGGTGCCTGCAGCTGCAGGCATCACCCCGGTATAACCCCTTCAAGCCATGAACGCAGCTAACCTGTAGGTAGAAGTTTTAAATTACAGTTTACCCCCTCTTTAAGCTGGCCATAGACTGACTGAAATTTAGGTTAGACAATGCGAATCTCGATCTGTGTGGCTGTCCCCGATTGACAGAAAATGATTGTTAGATCGACTTCTGCTGAATGGACAAGTAGGAAAACGTCTGTTGATCAGCAGATACAAACAATCAGCTACTGATCAGTGTATTTCGACACTGGAGTCCTTCTTTCAGACTACAATGTCCCAGCAGGGGGGGTTTTCCTCCATCCACCTTGTGTGGATGGAAGAATATGTCCATTATTTTTTTATTCAACCCTCCAGGTGAAAGTGTATCAAAATTTACTGGAGACAATGCAAAAGGATATACTCACACGCTCTCATGAGCTCATAGACCTTTGGAGGACAACCCTCTGGCTGTTCCATGCGATAACCTTTCTCCAGCAAGTCATACACCTGAGACAGGTCAATCCCAGGGTAAGGAGACATGCCATAGGTGGCAATCTCCCAGAGTAGAACTCCAAATGCTGCAGAAAACAGAAGCAAGTCATTAAATTACGTTACGTTTTTGGGGTTGTATTCGAGATGTAGTTTACAATGACATTCCTATAGCACAAAGTCATCTAAGGTGACTGTGGAGGCTTAGATATTGTGAGACAACTTTAAGGAAATATGCAATTTCCCCATCAAGATTATAATGGGACTAGTAAGAATCAAGGCACACAGTAGTTGGATCTATTAACTCATCTCTCTGCCTGACAAACATTGGAATTTTAAATACTATACATAAGTACTCCATATGCATCCTATTTATTCCTGCTGTTTTCAGATTAGTCCGCAAAATCAGAATATATGTTAGCAAAAGTAATCTACCTAAGCTTTGCTTCTTACCCCAGACATCTGACTTTATAGAGAAAGTGTTGTACGCTAGAGACTCGGGAGCAGTCCATTTTATGGGGAACTTGGCACCAGCATGAGCCGTGTATGTGTCTCCTGTCATGAGACGAGAGAGCCCAAAATCCGCCACCTTCACTACATGATTCTCGCCCACAAGACAGTTCCTTGCTGCAAGATCCCTAAAGAAAGAAATAGAGAAATATTTTATTTACACAAAAGGAATTTAACCCCTTGAAGACTAAGCCTTTTTCTGAGACTTGTTGCGTACAACTTAAAATCAGTATTTTTTGCCAGAAAATTACTTAGAGCCCCCAAACATTATATATATTATTTTAGCAGAGGCCCTAAGGAATAAAATGGCGGTCATTGCAATATTTTATGTCACACTGTATTTGTGCAGAGGTCTTTCAAACTGAATTTTAATGGAAAAAATACACTTTCATGAACAAAAAACAAGTAAAACACAGTAAAAATTAGCCCAACTATTTTGTATAATGTGAAAGATGATGTTACTCTGAATAAATAGATAACCAACATGTCATGCTTTAAAATTGCACACACTTGTGGAATGGTACTTAAAAATCTCCATAGGCGTTGCTTTGACGGTTACCAGTTTAGAGTTACAGAGGAGGTCTAGTGGTAGAATTATTGCTCTTGCTCTAATGATTGCTGCGATAGCTCACATGTGTGGTTTGAACACTGTTTACATTTGCGGGCACAACTTATATATGCACTTGTTTCTGCGCATAAGCACGGAGGGATGAGGTGCTTTAAATTTATTTTTTTACATTGCTGTCACAAGTAATGTAAGCATCCTATTGTGACAGCAATAGTCGCGTGCCAGGTATTTTTTTGGAGGGATCTGGGGCATACAAGACCCCAAATCCCTCATTTGTACTTAAAAGCATTCAAAATGGCAAGTTTGGCTGTTTTGGATACTAACAATTTTTTTTATCTGGTGCCTTTAGGGCTCCAGTAAACCGGAAGTGATGTCATGACATTGCTTCTGGGTTACTAGATCCAAGACCCGATAAAAACTGATTTCGGCTTTGTTCAGGTCTCCGACCAGCCAGCGGACGTGCCGGCTAGTCGCTCGAGCCTCCCGGGGGGATGGGAGAGCCTGGGCGAGCCACGGGAGGGATGTCCCCTCGCGCCGCTTGTAGCCGAGCAGGCTGATTAGCCGCATCGATTTTAAGAAAGCAGACCATCGACCCTAAAAAAAAAAAAAAGTACCGGGGTGATGTCTGCAGCTGCCTGCATCTCCCTGGTACAACCACTTGAAGCAGAAGGCCACATATATCCGTTACATAAGCATGAAGGGGTTACATAAACCCACAAACAACCTAAACAAAACCATCCCTAGCTGGACCCTGAAGATACCATCACTATGCATTCACTATAAATAGGGACAGCAAGTGCCAGCCATTAGTACCCAGCAGAAAATTGCATGCAGCTCACCGGTGTATAAAGTTTTTCCGCTCCAGATACTCCATGGCAGAGGAGATCTGTGTGGCCATGTAAAGCAGAACTACAGCAGTCACTTCCTCCCGGTTACACTCTCGGAGATAGTCCAGAAGGTTCCCATAGTGCATGTACTCTGTAACAATGTAAAAGGGGGGCTCCAGTGTGCAGACACCTGATAAAATAAAAGAATTGCTCTAAAAGGAGGGAAAGCATACTTAAAAAAAAAAAAAAAACTATTAATATGGGGCAATCAAAAGCAAAGAACATGGGGTACTTTCTATACCAACCTAGGAGTTGAACAAGGTTGGGATGCTTGATCTCTTTCATCACTGCAGCTTCTTTAAGAAATTCTTCAACCTCCATAGTGTCTTCCTGAAAATAAAAAAAACAAGAATCCAAAGAGTGCTCCATCATTTACATTCCATATTCCAGACCAAGACTTTACCTATTTACACAACAGATGATTTACTTAGAAAAAAATAAAATTAAATAGATTTTTGGTAACAGGAAAATGCCCTTTAATTGAATCACTATAACAGCATGGTCTGGTATGTACATTTCAAACAGCTCTCACGGTTGAGAGCCAGGCCCTGTCCTCTAAGCCTCACTACGAGGCCATCACAGAAGACCCTGCTATCTTGGTACCAGTGGAGCTGCAGGCATCTTTCAGATATCACCACTGAAAGTCCATGACTACATATGACGTACTGCTGGCACAATGTGGTTAATATCAGTAGAGTAAATCAAGAGGTCTCTTTAGCTGGGCAGACTTTTATTTTCTATTTGTTGACTGATCACAGAATACACTGTCACAGAGAGACTGATTGAACTTTTTATGTTTGTGATCATCACAGTTTTGGATCTGTTTTTATTTATATATATTATATCATAGTATTGTACTAAGTTTATACACCACAATTGTTGGTATTGGCAGTGTGGTTTATTTGCTGCAGCAATCACAAAAGACTTAAAATATTATATTTTTCTATAATTTCTAGAACTTTGTTACAATGCATCTTGGACAATGCATAGGTAACCATTTAATTTTTGTTTGGCATTACTTCAACATGAGGGATTTGCCATAACTGCACTTTACGATGGTCTACTATTTCTCATTCCTACATGTTTTTGAGAAACCAAAATTTTTGTTAGTTGTGCAGCTTAAAAACATTAAGGCCCCTTTCACATGGGCACCTCCATGAAGTGGAATCCACTTGCTCAGCGTGGCATCTGTCCGCTGATCACCGCCGAGCAGGCGGATGACAGGTCCATGTCTGCTCCGCTATGCAGAACGGACACAGTCCCACTCTCCTTCATGGGGCAATCGGATGGAAACGGACCATCTGTCCATTCCCCTCCGATCCGCCAGACAGATGGGGAATAGGACCACCATCCATCAGTTTTGGTGGACAGGATCAGATCAGATGGCGGCGGGTTTCAGCGGACATTTGTCCACGGACATCCCCTGCTCCACAGAAGAGATTGGAGGGTCCGATCAAGTCCGCCTAAAAAAACTGACAGGCGGACCCGATTGGATTGATCATGTGATAGGGTACCACATTCAAAAATATTCACTATTTATTTTGAAAATAAAGTAAAATGAATGTACATATATGCTTTTCAAAACTCCTATTTAATCTTTGAGTTAAAAAGAGAGAACACAGATACAAGAGTACGTATTAAACACAAGCTGCACTACAGAGGGCGCTATGACCAAGAGAACTATGGTGTTACAAAACCCATATATCATCCTGGGTATGAAATATAAGAAGGCAGAAATACATATTGTTAGTATTTGCTTTACTCCATGTACTTTCCGAGAGCAATTTTGATTTTCATACTACAATTTATCGACTGGATGTTGGACATTACACAGTTCTGGTTACCTTACCTTGAGTGTTTTCACAGCGACAGTGAGATTGTATTTCTTCCAAACCCCAACATAAACTTCTCCATACTGTCCCCCTCCCAATTTGTGCTTCATGGTGATGTCTGTGCGCTCCATCTCCCACTTGTCATGGATGGGGGAGACGCCGTAAACTGTGGGCTTGTTGCACTTAGGTGCTGGGTAGTGTAGGATAGTGACAAGGCCATCAGCCACAGTGGAGTGATGGTGAACCAGCTCAGCCAGTGTGTTGAAACGACTTTCGGCTGTGACATAGACCTGGAGGACAGGGTCAAAAAGTCAATGTAATGTCTACACTGTGATTTCTTTCTAACAAATCTATATGGAGTTTGAAAGTTTACTATAAATGCTTGTGCGGTTATCCCATGCATAACTAAATACATTATAAAAATACATGCATGACACTGCGTACATAATATTTTCACTAGCCCTGTCTGTGCAACCGGGTACTTTAAAGAGCCTGTTATGCCAATTAGGCCCCTTTCACACTTGTGCGACTTGTCCTGCGACTTGGCACTGCAAAATCTCAGGACAAGTCGTACCCCATTCATATCTGTACGACTTCAAGTCGCAGGAACTTCAAAGTAGTCCTTGCACTACTCTTGTCTGACTTTGATGCGATTTGAGGTCCATAGACCTCAAGATTACACAGGCATTGCTTCAAGTCGCATCAAAATCACCGCAAAAAAAATTGCGGTAAAATCGCGCAACTTTCAAGTCGCACAAGTGTGAAAGGGGCCTTAAGGATAAAGTGACCACTTCTCTTTAAAAAAAAAAAAAAAAAACGAACATCACTGCCCACTGATAGCCATATCTTCCCAACCACCCATTACACACAGCGGAAACCAATCGGCGGGTACCGGGTACTCTATGTCCGCTGGCACCCGCCGATCGCCGGGCAGAGAGACAGCACTGCGATCTACCTATGTAAACAAGGCAGATCACCGTTCTGACAGACGGGAAGGGATGGAGTTTGTGTCCCTGCAAAGATAATAAATTCCATCTCTTCCCCTAGTGAAAGCACCTCACACAGTATAGTATAACAATGGTAAGTCACAGTTAACCCCTTCCTAGCCAGTGTCATTAGTACAATGTCAGTGCATATTTTTAGCAATATTCATTATATTAGTGTCAGTGCTCCCCCAAAAGTCCGACGCAATATCGAAGTCCTGCTATAAGTCGCTGAAGGCCACCATTACAAGTAAATATAAGTAAACAAAAATATCCCATAGTTTGTAGGCGCTATAACTTTTGCGCAAACCACTCAATATATGCTTACTGGGATTTTTTTTACCAACAATATGTAGCAGAATACATATTGGCCTAAATTGAAGAAGCAATCTGATTTTTATTCGATATGTTTTATAGCAGAAAGTAAAAAAATATGTTTTTTATTTTCAAAACTTCAAGTTGAATGATCGATCACCCTGGGTACATTCAGCCTGCCCATTCATGGTTCGGATCTCAGCCAGTTCCTGCTGAACCATCTGAGATTTGACGGTCTATGGTGGGCCTTACTGCTAAGGTGAATACTTACAACACACCTGCCTCTTGAAAGAAAGTTTCTTTCCTCCTTTAAGGTGCACAAATCTTAGTGTCAATTCCTATTAGAAATAATGCTATGAAGGGCTATTTAACAGTTTTGAATTGGCTGACCCTTAAATTCTAGAACAATCACCATTTAGCTGAAATGTCCCCTTAGTGAAATTTCAAAATAAAATACCTCCTTGACAAATTTTTTTGCAAACACTGAAATAAATATCTTAAAACCATATTAGACGTTCCTCATACCTTGCCATCAGAGGCAGTGTTTATACGGTAGTGGTAGACTCGACCCTCATATCGCAGAGAGATGGACAGCTGGCCCGGACTGCTCTCGCTCTCACGCACTAGGAAACTGCCATTAATGAGGCTGCTGAGGAGATACTCGGCCGCACTGCGGGACACAGGACCGTGGTACCACGAGTGCTTCTCCAGGCTGTTTACAGGAGTGATGTAATTACTGGGCACCCAGCCCTGGCCGTTCTTAGATAGCACCTCGCACCATTCCCCATTCTGGTTGTAACACAACACACGAAGCTTCTCTCCTGAGAGGTGGCGACACACAAGAAACTTCCATTTAGTACAAGATTCACAGATCAATGTACATCTTCTGCAAACAATGTGCAATTAGCAAATACTATCCTACAACTGTGGAGACCGCTGAAATGAGAATACTGCATGCGTTGTACAATGAAAAAAAAAGTTTATATATATATATATTTTTTTTTTTTTAATGAAATGTCAAAACAATTGAGAGGTTCTGTATTTATTCTATTGTACCTTTTGTAATGCTCAGGGTATTGTCTCCACTAGCCACAAAATCATATAGAGCAAGGAAGAGGTTGGGGTCACTTTCTGTGGCTCCGAGCAGGTTCTCCTTGGAGCTCCAGCGGATGGCTTCATTGAGTGCTTGAGGTTCTGCGTCACTGCCAAAAGGACGGTGCAAAGCTTCTGGCGGAAAAAAGGGAAAGAAATTAGTGGGTTGGTTGATAAGGAATTCCTTGTCCTTATTCACACTTCCAGGTATGAAATGGTATGACATATATAGAATACTACTCGGCAAACAGAACACTCCTTTATTAAGGTGATAAAAGACACCAAGTGACAAACACACAATGGCTCAGTCATTTCAGGTTTACATTTGTGGACTTGATACTCTTTCATAAAACTAATGGCAGATTTAACCATCTGAAGATTATCACACGGCGGGGAAAAAAAAAAAAAATGTTCCTGACGGCAGTGATCTGTGACACTATTTTCTAAAATTTCTAGTAGTAGTACCGGTCAGAGACCAAGCAGTGAAGTCACTGGCCATGTAAGTGCAACAGCCAGTCAAACTGGTCATATGAAAATGATCAAGGAATTTCTAGATTTAAAGATGACTTAAAGTAGTTTTAGAAGCTCAAGGTTTTTTACCTTCATGCATTCTATGCATAAAGGTAAAAAAACCTTTTCTGTGCAGCAGCCCCCTCCTAATACTTACCTGAACCCCCTCTGGATCCAGCGCTGTGCCAATCTCAGCCACTAAGCCAATCAGGAGAGAGGGGTGAAGGCCGAGCCGCGGCTCTGTGTGTGAATAAACACGCAGAGCCGCAGCTCAGGAGTGTGCCTGCTCGGGTGCCCCCACTGCAAGCTGCTTGCTATGGAGGCAATCGGAAGGAGGGAGGGGCCAGGAGCGCCGGCAAGGGACCCAAGAGGAGGATTGGGGCTGTTCTGTGCAAAAACGCTGCACAGAGCAGGTAAGTAAAAAATATTTGTTTTTTTTGAAAGAGAGACTTTAATATCACTTTAAAGTCTACAAGACTGTCTTCCCCTTGAGCAATGTGACCCTTGATGGCACAGACACCTTCACCAATCTTAAATTTGACAGTCTGGGATGACAAAATCCCCACTCATGGGCACTAATGTGTATCTAGAATGTACACCAATCTGCACATATACAGCTCAGTGCACAATCTAAAGCAGTCTGCTAGCAGGCTGGTTACCAGCATTTACTGAAAAAGACGCACATAATCTCTTTGTGGAAAGCTGGACCAATGTAGCTATGCAATAAAGATCATACCTAGAGTTTTTTAAAGTGGTTGTAAATGTAGAAGATTTACCTTCTGAGTGCAGCCCCCCGGTCAGTATTATTCACCTGAGCCCAATCTCGATCCAGCGATAAGCACAAGAGCTGGGGCTCTCTCACTTCTCATTGGCTTAGAGACAGCAGTGCATGATACAAAAATCACAAAACATGAAAACTGTGCAACAGAGAAGTGGGAGGCGGGGGAACAACAAAGTGTAGCAAATGGTGAAAGGTCCACTTTAAATATAGGTATGTGCTGCACATATAAATAAGGCCTACACTTCCAGATATCAAATTTCCTAGAAGGAAACAAAGAAGATGAGGCACTTTCAACCTGAAAAGATCAGTTAGAACTGATCAAACATCAAAACTTCAGTAATTTAAGATGGCCATATAGTGTGGAGAGCTGCTTTACAAAACTGTGTTTGATCTGTTCCGTTTGATCAGGCCAGCACAAAAAGTGCTCTTTGATCCTACAAGTGTTAGGAAACTTTCATGTATGAGTTATTACCCTGAACCTATAAGCGAGATAACATTTTCAAAAGACAGGAGGTCCTCAGTCTACCATGGCACAGCTGCCCTTGGGAAGAGTCTAAGTGTGAGGTGACCCTAGGCCTGAGGGACGCAAGGTTTCCAGACCTAGAGATCTAATAGCTCTGAAATTCAGGGAATCCCTCAATGCAAACTCCGTCCAGGAGTCTGGAGGCTAAAAGAGGGCAGCAATGTTGTGTAAGAGACAGACGCTGGAGCAGCCGAGAATAAGACACCACGGTAAAAATAGGTTACACGGAAAGCCAGAGTACAAGACCCCAGGTTTCTAGGCTCCTTCACTGACCACTAGACAGTGCTTATTTCCAATGACTTCACCCGTGTTTAGCGCTAATTATAGACAGGACGTGTCATCTTCTAAAATAATCTAGACCTGCATGATTTCAACTGACTAGACCATTCCTTGAATACGTTTATTGTTTATGAGCATTCTGGACCACAAAAATAGATGCTCAAGGCTTATCTTGCAAAGCCATTCAAATAAGACTTGCATGTGATCTGGTGAAGGCAACAATACCCAGAACATACAGATGTAAATAGAACAGAAAGGTATTCTGCATTTGACAGAACATATTGCTGTCATTGGCTGCCCATTGACATTGCATGTGCAGACATCAAGGTACGTCTAGCCATCATTTTCAATCTAGAAGCCAGACTGGATTAGCGGCAGATATGTTCTCCGCTGCATTGAGTTGAAATGGTTACTGTCCTGATATACAAGCAAAGAATGCATACATAGACGATGCCAAGATCTCTTATTGTTTATGTCCAACTTACCGAAACGTTCTATTCGGAACTCGTAGATAAAAACACCAGGTCTTACGAGTATTTGTTATTTGCATAAGTTCCTTACCAGATCAGTC
>BLSH010535555.1:1693239-1708764 GCA_018402905.1 Glandirana rugosa
CATGTCCCTCACGTCTTAATAATCCGTTCAACAGGCTGTGGTTGCTGCTGCACGCAATGTTGATGGTGAACAGATCAAAACACTGACAGAATCCATGGATGGCAGGCTTTTGAGTGTCCTTGCAAAGAAAGGTGGCTATATTGGTCACTGATTTGTTTTTGTTTTGTTTTTGAATGTCAGAAATGTATATTTGTGAATTTTGAGATGTTATATTGGTTTCACTGCTGAAAATAAATAATTGAAATGGGTATATATTTGTTTTTTGTTAAGTTGCCCAATAATTATGCACAGTAATAGTCACCTGCACACACAGATATCCTCCTAAAATAGCTACAACTAAAAACAAACTAAAAACTACTTCCAAAAATATTCAGCTTTGATATTAATGAGTTTTTGGAATCATTGAGAACATGGTTGTTCAATAATAAAATTATTCCTCAAAAATACAACTTGCCTAATAATTCTGCACTCCCTGTACACACACAACTGATAGAAATGCTTCATCAGTCTTTATTGTTATCAGTGTACTAGGGAAGAGGAAACGGTCCTCTGACAACAGGAAGATCCTAAATATTCGGAAGGGACTACATGCAAATGAACCATTTCCTATGGAACTCTGCATTGCAGGCGATGCTGCATTATGTAAGGGTCGCACATTACACCTCTGGACTGAGTATTCTTGTTCTCCCCTGCTGTATTGTTACTGATCTCTGCCCAGCCTGGGCTGAAGGATCACAAACTCTTGTAGGGTGCCATCATAAGCAGAACAGCAGCTTCCTAATGGAATAATCTTGCATGCAGCATGAACATGTGCCTGTCCTAGACAGATATGTCTGTGGTGTAGTATACAGCACCAAGCAAATAGGAAGCAGAGCAGTGAGACCTGAACCTCTTCTGCAGAAAAATAAGCAGCCCTGCCATGTTACAGCACCTACTTTATGCCTCTGCACTTAAAAACACAGGTATAGTCAATATGCATTTTTAGGCATACAGTGTGAGGGGAAAATAAGTATTGATCCCCTGCTGATTTTGTACGTTTGCCCACTGACAAAGAAATGATCAGTCTATAATTTTAATGGTAGGTTTAGTTTAACAGTGAGAGACAGAAGAGCAACAAAAATATCCAGAAAACCGCATTTCAAAAAAGTTATGAATTGATCTGCATTTTAATGAGCGAAATAAGTATTTGATCCCTCATCAATCAGCAAGATTTCTGGCTCCCAGGTGTCTTCTATACTGGCAAAACGTTGAGATTAGGAGCAATCTCTTAAAGGGAGTGCTCCTAATCTCAGCTTGTTACCTGTATAAAAGACACCTATCCACAGAAGCAATCAGATTCCAATCTCTCCACCATGGTCAAGACCAAAGAGCTGTCCAAGGATGTCAGGGACAAGATTGTAGACCTACAAGGCTGGAATGGGCTACAAGACCATCGCCAAGCAGCTTGGTGAGAGGGTGACAACAGTTGGTGCGATTATTTGCAAATGGAAGAAACACAAAAGAACGATCAATCTCCCTCGGTCTGGGGCTCCATGCAGGATCTCACTTTGTGGAGTTTCAATGATCGTGAGAACGGTGAGGAGTCAGCCTAGAACTACACAGGAGAATCTTGTCAATCTCAAGGCAGCTGGGTCTATAAAGCCTCGTACACACGGTTCGAAGGTCGTACGACCGAACGGACCAAATCGTATGTTGGCTGTTGTATCTAGCATACTGACATGCACTACACGATTGTACGACCAAGCTGAACGTAGTGTTGTGTTATGAACGTATAAAGAGAAAGTTCAGGTGCATGTAATTAGTGTCTGGCTGTTCCTGACTTCTGAGCATGCATGTTTTGCACAATACAACTTGTTGGACCAACTTCTCTGTACACACGATACAACGGTCGTAAGACCGCTTGTTGGTACTACCAAGTTTTCTAGTCTGGTCATACTACTGTTGTACGACCGTCGTACGTCGGCTGTTCTAATTGCGTGTACGATCGATTTTGCATACAACGGTTTGCATAAAACGATCGATTTTGCATACAACGGTTGTTCGCACGACCTGTTGTATATGATCGTCGACCCGTGTGTACGAGGCATTAGTCACCAAGAAAACAATTGGTAACACACTACGACGTGAAGGACTGAAATCCTGCAGCACCCGCAAGGTCCCCCTGCTCAAGAAAGCACATGTACAGGCCCGTGAGAAGTTTGCAAATGAACATCTGAATGATTCAGAGAAGAACTGGGTGAAAGTGTTGTGGTCAGATGAGACCAAAATCAAGCTCTTTTGGCATCAACTCAACTCACCGTGTTTGGAGGAGGAGTAATGCCGCCTATGACCCAAAGAACACCATCCTCACAGTCAAGCATGGAGGTGGAAATATGCTTTGGGGGTGTTTTTCTGCTAAGGGGACAGGACAACTTCACCGCAGCAAAGGGACAATGGACATGTACCGTCAAACCTCTTTCCCTCAGCCAGGGCATTGAAAATGGGTCGTGGATGGGTAATCAAGCATGACAATGACCCAGAACACACGCCAAGCCAACAAAGGAGTGGCTCAAGAAGAAGCACATTAAGGTTCTGGAGTGGCCTGGCCAGTCTCCAGAGGTTAATCCCATAGAAAATATGTGGAGGGAGCCAAAGGTTCGAGTTACCAAACATCAGCCTCGAAACCTTAATGACAGAGAGGATCTACAAAGAGGAGAGGGACCAAAATCCCTCCTAAGATGTGTGCAAACCTGGTGGCCAACTACAAGAAACACCTGACTTTTGATTGTCAACAAGGGTTTTGCCACCAAGTACCAAGTCATGTTTTGCGAAGGGGTCAAATACTTATTTCATTCTTTAACCAGTTGCCGACTGGCCGCCATTGTAATACGGTGGCAGGTTGGCACAGCTGTGTGAATCGCAATAGCTGTATGGCAGCTCATGTTGCCGCGTTCTCGCACCTGCTGCGTGAGAGTGCCCGCAGGTTGGGCGGACTATTTCCCCCGGGACCCGCGATTGCCTTTTACAGAGGCAGAAAGGAAATCTGCCAGTGTAAACACGGCAGATCTACGTTCTTTCAGGGGACATTTGACAGATCTACTGTTCCCAGTAATCGGGAACCGTTAGATCTGTCATGCCCTTGCCAGCCCAGCCCCCACACAGTTAGAAGGCAGTGAGGGAACACACTTAACCCCTTGATCGCCCCATACAGTTTAAGCCCTTGCCTGCCAATGACATTTATACAGTAATCAGTGGCTATATTTAGCTCTGATCGCTGTATAAATGTCATTGTTCCCAAAAAAGTGTCAAATGTGTCTGATCTGGTTGTGAAGAAAGGTGTGGAAACCTTTAGGCAGCGCTTGTCCTTTAGTATAGGATGATGTGAACTGTTGGGTATGTGTGCAGCTGCTGCTGTAGCCCAGTTGCTATTCAATGGGTGAAAACGTGATATATGTGAACAGAGTATTTTTTGTGTGTTCAGGCAGCGCTTGCACTGTATAGTGCTCCCCTTATTTTTCCTTATTTACGTAAATATATAGTTACTACATGCAATCTCATATAAATGCAATAGGATTACATACAAATAAACAAATTCTTTTCAATAAAAAACAAATATGTTCAATAAAAGTGCTGTGCTCTGTGCAAAGTTTTTCTGCTGTACAGTCCGTATATTCAAAATAAAATATAGAATATAAAAGTGCTAGTGCAGTCCCATGGTAATGCCTTTTTCTCAGTAGATTCTTCAAATTCTTTTAATCATAAAGTGCTCGTGCTGTATTTAAGTGCTGAGTGGTGAGAAGTAATAACTCAGGGTGTTGTGCCCCGCTTACCAGATTCCTTTGACTCTCCAACCATACGGTGTGGAGAAGTCATGCGCGCTTTAGGTCTACAATCCGACCTATGGATGTGGGTGTCCTCTGCTTCCTCTCCCTCTCTCCTCGGTCACCATTCCGTATATAGATGAAAAAAGGAGGAAGAACTCATCGTATACCTCTTAAAAATGTTTTATTGGCCAAAACTTTCACAGTGCAAAGTATAATGAAAACAATTGTGGAACTGTGATCGTTCCGTGACCTGCTCGCGCTGGTGCGCACCTTCACTTCCTACTTGCGGGTCAACAGAACGTGGCCTCTCACACCTTGCGTTCCTCCTTTTATCATCTATATACGGAATGGTGACCGAGGAGAGAGGGAGAGGAAGCAGAGGACACCCACATCCATAGGTCGGATTGTAGACCTAAAGCGCGCATGACTTCTCCACACCGTATGGTTGGAGAGTCAAAGGAATCTGGTAAGCGGGGCACAACACCCTTACTTATTATTACTTCTCACCACTCAGCACTTAAATACAGCACGAGCACTTTATGATTAAAAGAATTTGAAAAATCTACTGAGAAAAAGGCATTACCATGGGACTGCACTAGCACTTTTATATTCTATATTTTATTTTGAATATACGGACTGTACACCAGAAAAACTTTGCACAGAGCACAGCACTTTTATTGAACATATTTGGTTTTTATTGAAAATAATTTGTTTATTTGTATGTAATCCTATTGCATTTATATGAGATTGCATGTAGTAACTATATATTTACGTAAATAAGGAAAAATAAGGGGAGCACTATACAGTGCAAGCGCTGCCTGAACACACAAAAAATACTCTGTACACATATATCACAAATGTGTCTGATCTGTCTGCCACAATATCGCAGTCCCGATAAAAAAAAAAAAAAAAAAGCAGATCGCCGCCATTACTAGTAAAAAAAATAAATAATAATAAAGCCATTCCCATAGTTTGCAGACGCGATAACTTTTGCGCAACCCAATCAATATACGCCTATTGCGATTCTTTTTACCAAAAATATGTAGAATAATACATATAGGCCTAAACGGCTGTTTATAGCGGTGATCAGAAGTGATGTAGAGGGGATCAAATACCACCAACGAAAGCTCTATTTGTCGAAAATAAAGGACATCAATTTTGTTTGGGTTACAACGTCGCACGACCGCCCAACTGTCAGTTAAAGAGGTGCAGTGCCGAATCACAAAAAATTGCTCTGGTCAGGAAGGGGGTAAATCCTTCCGGGGGCTGAAGTGGTTAAAATGCAAATAAATTTATAAACTTTTTTGAAATGCATTTTTCTGGATATTTTTGTTGTTATTCTGTCTCTAAAGCTATGATTAAAATTATAGACTGATCATTTCTCTGTCAGTGGGCAAGCGTACAAAATCAGCAGGGGATCAAATACTTTTTCCCTCACTGTATTATGTGTTGCATTCTGTTTTACATGGGTTCTTTGCATGTGAATTTCAACATGTTTTCTATAGGAAGAGCACTGCTTAGGTGCAGGGGTGTCAACCTCCATTACATCACAGGCTACACCAGCATTATGGTTGCCCTCAAAGGGCAGGTTGTATCTGTAAGATTAGATGTCCAGACAACCCCCACCATCAGAAGTCAAAGGTCCCCTGCCATCCCTTACATCACTAAACCATTTACCACTGACCAGGGGCGCTTAAAATGATCAGCTTTTATTTTGAAAAATCTTTATCCAAAAAGGAACAAAAAACTGTTGTTTTACTCACTTATAAAGTGTGATCTGGAGTTTGGCTTAAATGTGTTAGTTTATCTAAATCTTGTACATCTAAAATTTCCCTGCCCCCAGTCTGACAATGCTGCTGTCCAAAAGGTGCCCTGGCGCTCCTTTATCCAGGAGTGTAGCCATCCTAATACAGGAATTGTGTTGCTGGCCAGATCACCAGGCGAAAACAGATGGGAAAAACTAAGAAAAAAAAAGAAAACAAATGCAGCCACCACATCTAAGGATTGGTAAACTGCAATATATTACATTTTTGGTTTTGGGTTTAATACCACTTTAAGATGAATTCATATCTGAACCTGTAAATTGAGGAAGACATTTTTTTCCCCCAAACATTGCACGCTTTTCTTGTCAAATAAATGCACATTTGATCTAGAATCGCCCAGTGGTCCTTTAAAATGGTTGTAAACCCTAACATATACCCAGTGAAGTGACTGGCCTTGGGTAATACACAGCGATGAAACAAATCCTCCTACATAATTTATATCTTTATCTACAGCAGTCTTTCCCCTACACACATTCAAAGTGCAGGATTTACACAGAATCTCTCAGCTCTGAACAGCGGGGGGAAGAAAGTTGAAATTACATCAGCGAGGGGAGCTCTGAGAGCTGATTGGAGGGAAGGAAAACACCCCCTACCCCCTTCACACAGTATACAGGAACAGAGCTTAGGCTGTCAATCAGCTAGAGATTCCTCCCCGTCACCATTTTTTTCTAGGTGTCAGGAACACTCATCAGAAGTGACTGATAGCAGAACAGCAAGGCAGCAGACAGAAATGACACTTGGTGCTTTGGATTGAGACAAGTACACACTATAGAGGGATATGCTTTGTTCATATTTCATGTCTGAGGTTTACAACCACTTTAAAAGGAAAGGTTTTTGTAAATAAGTACATTTTCTCCTTCACTGATGAAATGGCACTTATATGCAGCACTGATGGGCACTGATCAGAAGGCACTGGCAGGAATGATTGGCATCACTGGTGATCTGCAATGGGCATACCTGGTGGTCTCCAGTGGGCATCCTCGATGGGTCTGCACAGATAATCAATGCGCTGATAATCAGCATAGAACCCCCCCAGTCAGGAGAACAGCTGATCGGCTCTCAACTTGCACCTGTCAGCGCGAATAGAGGAAAAGCCAATAAAAGGCACTTCCTGGTTACCATGTGATCAGCTGTGGACACAGCTGATCACATGGTAAAAAGCCTACTACATAGGCTCTCTACCAAGATCGGATATGTGGTGTGTCAGACTGACACACCACACCACAGATCGCTGCGTTGCGTGCCCCCATGGGCAGACGCCAGCGCCTTATCCTGCTGGATGTCACATGACGTCAAGTCAGGATAATACAACCACTTTCTTGCCATCATTCTGATATATGGTGTGTGAATACATGCAACAACAGGACTCGGAAGCGCGCCTGCACGGTTGACCCCAGGGAAGTGTGGTGGTCACTTGAGAAGAGGAGGAGCCCGGAGCACCGCTGGAGGACCCCAGAAGATGGGGTTAGGGGCCACAAATCGCTGCACAGAGGAGGTGAGTATGACAGGTTTGTAATTTAAAAAAGAAAAAAGGGAGCCTTTAGTATCACTTTAAAGTGTTACTAAACCCACAACAGTAAAATCAGTCTGTATATGCAGTAATGCATGCTCATTATATTCACTGTGAAACCTAAGGGGTTAATCTTCTGCACTGTGTAAAAGGCTGTTTGATCCGGTCTTCTCTGATCCTCCCCTTCTTTTACTGTCCCCAAACCATCTGCTGGTAGTACAGAGCCTTGGAGGCACTCTGTACATGCTCAGTTTGGTGTGTAATGCTAGACAGTTTTTTTGGGGAGAGTGCATGTGGTCAGCACAGGGCTAATCAGCACTGTTCAGACAGAGGGTCAGGGGTCATGCAGCCTCATAGGACAGTCAGAGGAGAATGAAAACCCCTACAAGTTTTAACCAGACACTGATAGAAGTTAAAAGACTGCTATATGCTGCTGATAACAAAAAGGAGTTAGCAGTTTATAGTTACCAAAATAATTGCATGTTCTGTGCACTGTGGCAGACCAGACATAGTGAATGCAGGGTCCATGGTTTAGTAACACTTTAACTGATCCTCAGGTCCTGCAGGCTTAGCATTACTAGCCCAGCCTGGGAACCACTTCTCCCAATCTAAGGTCCTATAACGTCATCAGAATTGATGAAGGGCCAACACTGGACATGAGGACGCTGAGGGACAGTCCCTCCCAGAGCGGAGGGGAACACCGTTTCCTGGGAGATAGGAGGATCAGGTAAGTAAAGTGCTTTTAACATCTCCTAGAATAAACAAGAAGCTTTATGCCTAACACCCACCGCCCCCCACCTCCCACACACACACACCTCCTGGGATACATCACAAGTCACAGAAGGCTGAGGGTCCTTTGGGAAAGCGCACCATGACTCGCGCATGCACAGTTGGGAGCTGGTGTTCTGTCGAAATAGCCAACTCATCAAAATCTTTAACTACGTCACTTCCGGTGACTCTCCAGCAGCAGATTGCGACGAGTTGGCTCTACTGTCCATGCGCGCGTGTGCACCCCACAGAACAGCAGAAACCCAGTCGGATCTTCCAATCTCTGCAGTGCGTTGGGGTCAGCTGTGTTTGTTTACGTTTTAATCAGTTGAACACTGATGGAGCGGCACAGAGGATTGTGGGCGTTCTAGTTCTAAGGTGGCGGGAAGCCCTTAACGGGGTTTCTCTTTTTTCTGTCGGGTGCATGTGTGCGCACAGGCAGTAGAGCCAACTCCTGGAAATCTGCTGCTGGAGAGTCACCGGAAGCGACACAATTTCAACAAGTTGGCTATTTTGACAGAACACCAGCTGTGACTTCCTACTGGCTCACAGTTCCCACAAGCAAGATCGCGGTGCTAGGGATCCAAAAGACTGGGGAAAAACTGGCTTGGGTGATGACAGCGCTGGATCCTTAGACTGATAGCTGCATGTTTTGTTTTTTAAATCAGCAGCTACAGTAAGTGTAGCTGCTAACTACATTTTTCTACAAATACCAGTTATTCAGTGGAGTGCCCCTTTAGAACAGTGGCTACAACTTTGGAGCTCCTTAGAAGCAGCTGGCGCAGAACACGGGTATCTTCACAATTAAAATTTATCACACTAGTCTCAAGTTCAATTAGCAACAAATGACATCTCAGTTTCACATGGAGTACAAGACAGGTCCTGTCAATAAATGTGTCCCAGCTGAATTCCAGGCATTGCTAAGAGGCAATGTTTACAACTGCAATCCATGTTAATACTGTACAGGCCTGTGTCACATAATCTGCGCACAGACCTCTGTGGCTCTGCAATCTCTAATATCCTCTCCAGGATCCTGAGGGCCTTCATATGGTCCAGCCCTGCCTTTCAACCTATGAAGCCTATTGATCTATGCAACCAATGAATCACCCCTCGCACGTATAGTCTTTAAACAACTCCTACAGGCAATATGTCATCATTTCTCAGATTACTCCCAAGATCTGTCACTAAGCCGTGGGCTGAAGAAAAACACTTTTTTACAGGGAGTTCTTTTCAACGTGAAAAGGTAATGTGATTCTGCATAGGAAATTCTATACAAATCGCATAAGGCAATGCGCTAAAGACATTACAGCCCATCTTTCACACAAGATATAGTACCAGGAAGGAACCTTACACAATTCAGTGCGGTATTAAAGCTGAACAGAGCCTAGATTCACACTGATGCGGTGCAGGATTCGCAGCATCTCCCACAATGCATCACAATGGCATTCTGCTAATGCAAACTGCTGTGGGTGCCAATGTGAACGACACCCAAAAACAGCTTGCAAAATGCTGTGCGATTAGGAGAATTGGAACAACTCTGCGTTCTGATTCCAGTGAGTGTTTTTCTCAATGAATAAAAAATGCTCTCTGATTTGATGAGGTAGAAAGAGGGGCAGATGTCACAATTTCCCCCTCATCCAATCAGAGACTGTCTATTCATTGAAAAAATACAAGATATTCTCTGAATGGCGGTGGTGCCAAGTGAGTTACCGCCTTGTTAAAGTGATATTAAAGTCTAGTTTTTTTAAATAACAAACATGTCAAACTTACCTGTTCTGTGTAGTGGGGTTTTTCACAGAGCAGCTCAGATCCTCCTCTTCTCGGGTCCCTCGCCGGCGCTCCTGGTCCCTCCCCACCTGCCCTCACAGCAAGCAGCTTGCTATGGGGGCAACAGAACCGATGCTCTGTGTCCATTCAGACACAAAGCTGTAGCTCTGCCCTACCCCCTCTCTCTCATTGGCTCACTGACTGACAGCATCAGGTGCCAATGGCGCCCGCTGCGTCTCAGCCAATCAGGAGGGAGGAGTCCCGGGCAGCCGAGGTTCCTATGCAACATTGCTGGTTCGAGATGGGGCTCAGGTAAGTATTAGGGGAGCTGCTGCACAGTGAAGATTTTAGCTTAACGCATAGAATGCATTAAGATGAAAAACCTTCTGCCTTTAGAACCACTTTAATGATACAGAAAGCAAGTTACTCAAGCGGCAGTATGTAACCCATGCTACTACAGTGAATTTCTGCATCACCAGCAGAGCTTCAGACGTGCAATATGAAGAATTTGATGTAACCAAGTTGGACAAATGCAATTTAAAAAATAATGCCAGGAGTTCAGCTTTAATACTGCAAGTTGGACCAATCTAGAAAAAAAAAAAAAAAATCCTGGAGTTCATGTCCTTAGAATGCACTCGGGTTGAAATGCTTGTACCAGAATCATAGCAAAACCTTGATCCTGTAACCAAAAATTTCACCCAAGGATGGCCTTGTAGAAATGATCAAAGGGGCACTACAGCTGCCCGATCACTTTTACTGAGTGCTGAGATATTTAGGGGGGCACAGTAATCACGCCACACATTTGAGGAGCCCCCGTGAATGTCAGAGCGAGAGCACCAGACCTCCTGTTCAACTATAAACTGGTAACCTGTAAAAGCTTGTAAAGTGTCACCTAGGGAGATTTTTTTAGGTATCGTAGTTTGTCGCCATTCCACAGACATGTGCAATTTTAATGATCTTGTTAAAGATCCAGCATAAAGTATTATATTTCACCAAAAATATTTATAAATATACTCTGTGTGTGCACTAAAATTCATACAATATTTTTCTTGAAAATGTGTGTATAAAAATGGCTATGCAAATATCATGCGACATAAAAAATTTGCAACAACTGGCATTTTATTCTCTAGGCTCTCTGCCTTCAAAAATGTTATAATGCTTGGGTTCTAAGTAATTTTCTAGGTAAAAAAAAATTGGTGATTTTTTCATGTATGAGAGAAATGTCAGAATTGTCCTGGTTTTGAAGTGATTAAAGCCATAAAACTATAAAACACAATGCTACAAGAGTGTTATGTGTGCCCTTTTCAAGCAATTCCCAACCAGTTAGGCAACAGTCCCCTCCTCTGACGTTCCAAGGACAAGGTGTCAATACGAATATCAGCTGTCATGTTTGCCTCCCATGCCAGTCCAGTCACTGAGTGTAGAACGATCGTATTACCTGTAGGTAACCTTGCTGGATGGCATTTGTCTAAATGTCAATGATCACCACCAGCAGCCATTCCTGTAGAGGACTATGGGGGGGGGGGGAGCACATTACAAACACCCATGGCTTGTGCTCATGAGTGAGAAAATGGTGAACAGGCAAGCCATTTCCCAAGCTTGAACTTTTGCAACTTCCTCCTAGGGAAGAGGATTAGGCCTGGCCCCACTCTAGCCTATACAGTTATTTGTCCATTTTGCCCAAAAAGATTGCAGAGCAGCCCCGTTCCTCTTCTGGGGTGCCCCGCTGGTGCTCCAGGCACCTACTCTTCATCAGGTGCTCCCACGGAAAGCTGCATTCTATGGGGGCACTTATGTGGGCTCGATCCTGAGTCATAGACACAGACAGCAGGACTCTGCACCGCCCCTTGGCTTTGATTGACAGCAGCCAATGGCCCCCTGCTGCTATCAATCTGTCCAATGAGAGACACAGGAGCAGGAGCCACTGCACTCGTGCACATCGCTGGATTGGATCAGGCTCAGGTAAGAAAAAAGGGGGGCTGAAGCACAGAAGGTTTTTCACCTTAATGCATAAAACGTTTGCTTGGTCAAATTAAGTTACCTCCAATGCTGTGTATATCAGATCCAGGTGTCTGCTAGAAACAGTAGAAATCCTGGTTTTATTGTCATGTCACATACAAATGTCAGCTGTGATCTTCTTGTGCTGTGGCTGACAGTTCCAGCTATAGTACCGGGAAGAATTGTGTTGTTCGGTATTCTCTTGTCCATTCAAAAAAGAAAAATCAGAACACAAAGTTCTCTGAATGGACAAGGGGAGGTCCTGAATACCCACCCTTCATCCATTCAAAGAAGCCCTTGAAATCTATGAAGAGAATACAAGATGTCTTATGAAAAGATGAGACGAGAGTGAATGACACAATCATTCACCCTACTATAACCAGAACTGTCAGCCAAAGCACAGGAAGATAACAGCTGACAGTTGACATCCGGCATGAATAAAAATAGAATTTGTGCCTCACCCAAAAGCAATCTGGTCCTAATATACACGGCATTAGAGGTGACCAAGTAAAAAGTCTAAGGCCCTGTTCACACTGGCATTAGAAATAGGTGCTTGGGGTGCATTTTTGCAGCTCCCTGAATGCCTAGCAAAGCAACCTACAATTGATATGACCAGTGGACAGAGCTCTTCACATTTAGAAAAAAATATAGTGTTTGCGTCACTTTGCATTGCTGTGCAGCAAAAATGAAGCTACATGTCAAGTCTGGGAGGAGCTGAAGCTTGTCAACTCCTTTCATTGAAGTCTACGATACTGCACTGTAAATGCACCCATAGATTTTAGAGTGCATTTACAGCTTGTATGACAAGCATTTATCAAATATCAGTGGAGGTGGAAAAAAAACACTTAATTCTTAAAAAAAAAAAAAAAAAATCACTTGGAGTGCGTCTGTAATGCGATTTTCCAACGTTGGTTGATGTTAGTATCCGCATTAACATTTTTTGCAAGAGTTGCACTTGGCCTAAAGTTTTTTCCCTGAACTTTCAATTTAGCCACTTAAAGGCCAGGCCTTTTTCTGACACTTTTGGTTTACAAGTAAAAATTTGAATTTTTTGCTAGAAAATTACTTAGAACCCCCAAATATTATATATGTGTTTTAGCAGAGGCCCTAGAGAATACAATGGTGGGTTTTACAATTTTTTGATGTCCCGCGGTATTTGCACAGCGGTTTTCGATTGCAAATAGGCAGTGACAGGTACTCCTTATGGAGTGATCAGGGGTCTATTAGACCCCAGATGTCTCCTCTGCCCTTGCAAGCACCTGATCACACCATGATCGGTGTGATCAGATATTTTCCAAAATATAAAAATGGGGCTGTTTACAACCAGGAAACTGGAAGTGGCAAAAATGGAACTTCCGGTCCTCAACAAGCTCAGTGGTAAGCCTGCGGCTTTCATTCAGGGCTCGCCGGGACGGTAGACACCGGAGAGGCACCGGCAGGCAGTGGGACAACCCCTTCCCGCTACCTGTAAAAACCATTCAGCGACTAATTAGCCACTAGGATGGCTTGTATATAAAGCCAGCTGGTGGCTGAAAAAAAAAACATTACCGGGATGATGCCTGTAGTTGCATGGCATTGTTCTCATTGGTTGTATGTAAATCTACGCCTGTGTGTGGTTGGGATTGCCAACATGGGGATGCACAGGTGTTCCATCATTTCAATAGGGACGCAGCAGTTGCACAGACACAGCTGTTGCTTCCAAATTGACAGCCATGCGGGTGCATTTACCCAAAAGCATCCCCGTAGGGGTAAGTATGGCCCTACACTAAGTGCTACTAAACCAACAACAGTAAATGTTACAATGTTTCTCTTTAACTCTGCCTAAGCAATGTTGTGATAAACTTGGCAGGATGCCCGTTTTTTTTTTTTTGTTTTATTTTACTTGACAGCTGTCAGCAGAGAACGGCTCTGCACCGAATCGAGGAAATGCTGTTTTCAGATCGTGAGGGGGTTGAATCGCAATCTCGATTCTTTAACGATTAATTGTGCAGCTCTAGTCTGTATATGCAGTAAAGCTTGCTTGTTATACTCACTGTGGAACATAAGGGGGTTAATCCTCTGATCCTCCTCTTCCACTGTCTCCACAAAAAACTTGATATTTACAAAGCCAGGGGACAGGCTGCACATGCTCAGTTTGGTGTGTGTTACTAGAGGAGTTTTTTTTTTCTTGGGAGAGTGCATGTAATCAGCACAGGGCCAATCAACACTGAGGATCAGGGGAGAATGAAAACTCCTCCTACAAGCTTTACCAGGAACTTATAGACGTCACAACACTACTATATACTGCTGATGAGAAAAGGTATTTATCAGTTTGTGTTTACTAAAATAATTGTATTTCCATGTTCTGTGTACGACCAGATATAGCGAATGCGGGTTCTGGGTTTAGTAACACTTTAAGTACATCCGTATGAACGAGGCCTAAGCTCTGGTTCACACCCGTATGACTTTGAAATCACGCCATTTCAGCCTGATTTCAACACCGCAGATCAGTGCGATTTCATTGTGGTTTGCAGTGATTTAACAGAAGTCAATGCAAGGCACAAAGAAATTGCAGAAGTAGTGAATGGGCCTTTTTCAAAGTCGCTTTGACTTGAGTCAAGGACTTGAACAGTTCCATTGCCGCAAATATGCCATGACTTGTCATGCAATTTTGAACTGTCAGCACACATCAGAAAAAAACAAAAAAAAAACAAAAAATCACACTGGTGTGGTGTCAGGGATAAGCCTAGGTTCACACTAGTGCGATCTCAGACATTGCATGTGATTCGCACCCGCACCGCAGGTGCCGATCACATGCGATGTCTGAGCAATGTGAGTTCAGTCATACAGTTGTATGACTGAACTCGCATTGGATTTGTACAGAAAAAGGTGCAGGGTCTTGTTTTTCCCCACACTGGAATTGGATCGCATGGGTGTTCACACCCATGCAATCTGATTTCTGTCCGAAACCACAGTTCGCACTGCGATCTGTGAACCGATCTGGGAGTGTCATTAAAGTGGTTGTCAAGTCATGACAACCACTTTAACCTACGAGTAAGCACCTATAATCAGGCTTACCTGTAGGTTCCCTGTACATCTCCTAAACCTGCACGGCTTAGGGGATATACAATGCACTGACGTGCCAACATCATCGGCATTTGCGCATAGAAACGGGCCGCTTGGTGCCGTTTCTATGGAGCCGTAACCGACGGTTTCCGTGCGCATGCAGGGGAGGGACGTCGTCGTGGCTCTGCCCAATCACAGCGCCGGAGCCGCGAACCCAGAAGTAGCTTCGGGTGGAAGATGTCGGCCCTGTACTCAGAGTGCCAACTCTGATACAGGGCTTCATTCTAAGGTATTTCATAATGAGCTAGTATGCAGTGCATACTAGCTCATTATGCCTTTCTCTTGTAGGGTTTTATTTTTCATCTTTTTTTTTTTTACAACCTCTTTAACATTGCATTGACACCTGCAGAGGTTCGTAGAGAGCAGTGTGAACTGCCCTCTGCGGGAGAGATGCGATGCGGGAATCGTGCTGGTTCCCGCATGGCACCTGTGTGAACCTGGGCTAAGGGCCGGTTCACACTGGTGCGATGTGTGAACCTTGCGAATCCACTGCGGGATCCTGCATCGCACCCGACTCGCAGGCAGTTCACACTGCCGTATGTGAACTCCAGGGAGTGTCAATAGAAAGCTAATGACACCCCAAAATGAGCTCGCATATCGCACTGCAAACTCGGACAGGAATTGGATCGCATGGGTGTGAACACCCATGCGATCCAATTCTGCTGCGGACCAAAAAAGGGGTCCTGTGCGAGTTTGGTCTGAATGCAATGCGAATTCAGCCAATCTGTATGGCTGAATTTGCGTACCCACA
>BLSH010535555.1:1725708-1737373 GCA_018402905.1 Glandirana rugosa
GGGGGGGGGGGGGGGGGGGGGGGGGGAGGGCTGTGATCACAGCCTTCCTGTACATGGAGGCTGTGACCACTTCCCTTCCCCAGCTAGGGCAGTCCCCACACAGTAAGAACACGCCCAGGTTACACAGTTAACCCTTAGAGCGCCCCCTGCAGGTTAACCCCTTTACTGCCAATGGCATTTACACAGTAATCAGTGCATTTTTATAGCACTGATCGCTGTATAAATGCCAATGGTCCCAAAAAAGTGTCAAAATGTTCCGACATGTCCGCTGAAATATCGCAGTACCGCTAAAAATCGCAGATCGCCGCCATTACTAGCGTTTTTTTTTTATCACAAATATGAGGACGAATATAAATTGGCCAAAACCGATGAAAAAAATGTTTTTTTATATATTTTTTTTTGGATTTGTATTTTAGCAAAAAGTAAGAAATTTGTTTTTTTTTTGCAAAATTGTCGCTCTTCTTTTGTTTATAGCGGCGATCCGAAATGACGCAGCGGTGATCAAATACCACCAAAAGAAAGCTCTGTTTGTGGGAAAAAAAAGGACGCAAATTTCGTTTGGGTACAACGTCGCACGACCGCGCAATTTTCAGTTAAAGTGACGCAGTGCCGAATCGCAAAAAGGGCTCCGGTCCTAAAGCTGGAAATCCTTCCAGGGCTGAAGTGGTTAATCCCCTATGGGTATATTTTTTGTGACACAAGTGAAAAACGAGCAAAACTGAAAAAACAAAAACAAAAAAAAAAAACACTAGTTTCTATGATAAAATTTTGCAAAGAAGACATTTTTGTTCATAAATTTGGGCCAAAACCTACACTGCTACCTATCTTTGGTAGAAATGACCTAAGTAAGTGTATATTATTTGGTCTGTGTGAAAGTTATATAGAGTCTAAAAGCTATGGTGCCAATCATTGAAAATTGATCACACCTGATGTACTGATGGCCTATCTCATTTCTTGAGGCCCTGAAACGTCAGGAAAGTACAAATATCCCCCAAATTACCCCTTTTTGAAAAGTAGACATTCCAAGGTATTTAGTAAGAGGCATGGTGAGTTTTTTGAAGGTGTAATTTTTCCCACAATTCTTGTCAAAATGAAGAAATGATTTTTATTTTTTTTTCTACACCAAAATGTTATAACAATTAGTTATTTCTCACACACAGCATATGTATACTTCCAAATACACCCCAAAATGCATTGTGCTACTCCTCCTTGAGTATTGCAATACCACATGTGTGAGACTTTTACACAGCCTGGCCACATACAGAGGCCCAACATGCAGGGAGCACCGATAGGCGTTCTCTGAGAAAAAATTTCACATCTAATTTCATCACAACCTATTACACTTTTGAAGGCCCTGGAGCACCAGGACAATGGAATTACCCACAAAATGCAAACACCTCAAGTGGTCAGTTTATAAGATATTTCTAACACATAGCATGTACATAGCAAAAATTACACCCAAAATTACATTCTGCTACTCGTCCAGAGTACGGCAATACCATATGTGAGACTTTTACACAGCCTGGCCACATACAGAGGTCCAACATGCAGGGAGCACCATCAGGCATTCTAGGAGCATAAATTACACATAAAATATCCTAAAGACCCATTACACTTTTGAAGGCCCTGGAGCACCAGGACAATGGAATTGCCGACAAAATGACCCCATTTTGGAAAGCAAACACCCCAACGTATAATCTATGAGGCATTATGAGTCTTTTGAACAGTTCATTTCTTTCCACAAGTCTTCGGAAAACGTGGAAAGAAAATTAAATTTTTTTTTTTTTTTTACACAAAGCTGTCAAATTTATATGATATTTCTAACACAGAGCATGTACATAGCAAAAATGACACCCCAAAATGCATTTTGCTATTCGTCCCGAGTATGGCGATACCACGTATGAGACTTTTACACAGCCTGGCCACATAGAGAGGTCCAACTTTGAAGTAGTACCTTCAGGCATTCTAGGAGCATAAATTACACATCTAATTTCATTTCTACCTATCACACTTTTGAAGGCCCTGGAGCACCAGGACAATGGAATTAACCACAAAATGACCCCATTTTGGACAGCAAAAATCCCAGTGTATATTTTATGAGGCATGGGCTGCAGATAGGTACTCGGGTACTCAGATGGGCTGTGATAGGTACTTTGATGGGCTGGTGACAGGTCCTCTTTATCACTGGGGGGGGAGCAATCAGTGTACTTGGCGTACACAGTAAGCGGTAACAACGATCGATGTGTGAGAAGGAGAATCCAGTAACAGCTTGAGTGTGCACGAGCAGCGTGAATGCGGAAGTGACCAGGAATGTCAGAAGTGACCGGCTGTGATAGGACACAGCCGGTCACGTGGTAAAGAGCCAATTTTGTTGACTCTTTACCCCGATCGGGGATGGGCTGAATCCCAAGGGACACACTAGGACTGCGCAATGCAGGCCCAGCAGCGAAAACAGTAGGATGTCTTATGACGTCCACCCAGGATGGGGAGTGCACCTTGCCGGCATATTATAATAGGCCAGTACGGAAGTGGTTAACATTACAACAATGGTTTACATTTTATATAGATTCAACACTTAAAGTCCCAATACTAGAAAATAATGCACAGTGAATATTCATGGGGATGCAGTGCAAAAGCTCATGAGGCCAGCTGTAATTTCTATTGATATTTTATTTAAAAGTGCCATTAGCAAGTTGATGATGGGGAAAGAGAGAACCCGGTACGGCAAAACATAAGCAGATTAAAACTTCAGAGTTGAACAATTACATAATGCCAACAAATCACATTGTGCGTTATACATTCCCAAGAAAAACAGCTTATGGGAACGCATTACTTAAAACTCCTAATTGGGTTCAATACAATAGAACTGGATAACCTTCTAACCTCATTAAAAGGGTGGGTAACACAGGAAGTGGTGACACTGCCCCATAGGATATACCAAGCGTTACATGTCATTTACACCAAACCCTACTAATCTCTGCACTTTTAAAAACACCACTATTAAAACCAGATGCTTCATTCCCTTCCTCTTTATTGCAGACAGTCCGCAATCGCTTTGAAACATGAATGATTAACCTACAGATCCTTGAATTCATGAGCACTGCTCTATAATCACACATCTAGGATCTGTATATTCTACAATTAGCTAACCAGTATTGTTGTTGTCCAAGTGGTTCTAATGTGTTTGTTTACCTTAAAGTGATTATAAAGTCAGAATGTTTTTTATCTTAAAGCGTTACTAAACCCAGTAATATGAAAATGGTTAATCCGCCCCCCACCCCCCCCCCCCCCAGTGTCCACAGCTTATAAATCTTTTTACATTAAAATACTGCTACTATATACCTTTTGGGATGATCTGTATACCATGGTTTCCTGATAACCTGAACAGTTTGTCCATATCTGTGTTCAAGTAGGAGGAGATTTCCACTACTGTCTGTATACACACCCACATGTGTGATGTCAATATCATGTGACCTGAACAGTTCAACTGAAACAGGAAATGTTCTATCCAGCATAAGAGACCAAACTGAGCATGTGCAGCCTTACCACCCTACTGTGTATTATATGGACTTGCCAAGATTGACAGTGCAGGAGAGGAAGTATCTATGCATACAGGAGAAAACAGCCTTTTTACACAATGCAGAGGATTAACCCCTTAAGTTCCACAGTAAGTATGACAAGCATGCTATGCTGCATATACAGACTGATTTTACTGTTGTGGGTTTAGTAACACTTTAATGGATTCTATGCATTAAGATAAAAAGCCTTCTGTGTGCAGCAGCCCTCCAGCACCCCTAATACTAACCTGAGCCCCATCTCTGTCAAGAGATGTCCACAAGTATCTGGGCCGTCTAAGACTTTGCCTCCTGATTGGCTGAGACACAATGAATAGGAGCCATCTTAATGTACACTACTGAAGTCGGAGCAACTTCAGAAAAGGTTCCTGTACTACTTTTAGGCGACTTGTGCCCATAGAATTCAATGGAAGTCGCGTCCAAGTTGGATCCCCATCTAAATGGAAGCAACTTTACAGTGAAAAGAATTTATCCAGGGCAATCCCCTCCCTCCCTGCTCTGATTGGCCACAGGCAAAGTCGCCTAGCATGAAGTCCATTGTAAGTCGCTCTGAAATCACCTAGGAAAGTCACGCTGAAGTCGGGTCACCCCTGTGTGAATGCAGCCTAACGCATTCTCTGCATTAAGGTAAAAAGCACCTCCCCACTATCTTTCCTACCCCCTGGCCCACCCTTAAATACTTACCTAACTCCTGTCACTGCTCCAGCGCTGTCCTGGCTCCACCTGACCTCCTTCTTTCATAGGAGACATTGAAAGCAGTTGGAGCCACCTAAGAAGAAGGAGCACAGGAATGGCTTACTGGTGCTGTGTGCGTCTATGGATGCACACAGCCAGACTCAGGAAGTGCAAACTCACAGCTCCATACAACTCCTAGCACCCATCTGGCTAAGAAGGCAACCAGAACAGGGAGGAGACAGTGCCAGCGAGGGATTACCTTAAGAGCAGAAGATGGTGTTTTCTGTGCAATATTGTTGCACCAAGCAGGTACCTACGACCTCTTTTTTTAACATAAAAAATTTTAATAAACTGGAAAACACATTAAACTAGATCCCAATTTAAATCTTAGATCTGCACAAAACTATAAGGGCTGTAATACCCCACTTATATCTCTCACTAAACAGTCGAGACCAGCTGTGTCCAATCACAGCCCAGAGCTCTGTGTTGACAAACACAACAGGGTTTTGAACACAGGGAACGACCACTTTGTTGGGGGGGGGGGAAATCGATCTGTATTAAAAAAAACAAAAAAAAAACAAAAACAAAAAAAGCCACAGCACGCATTACACATTGTTAGGCACACAATTAACCCCTTGATTGCAACTAGAGGTTAACCCCTTCCCAGTCAGTGCCATTAGTACAGTGAAAGTGTATATTAGCACTAATTACTGCAGGAGTGTTACTGGAGATGTCCTTATCAGTTACTCAGTTCCTACAAAGCATCAGTGTGAGATTGCCCGCCGCACTGTTAGGCCTCATACACATGGGCGTATCTTTAAAAATAAACAAAACGTCGGGCCCGACGTCAAGGGAAAAAAATAGGCGTTTTTCGGCGTTAGTGAACGTAAGCGAGCGTCGGCGTCAATAGGAGTTTTTTAAAAAAAAAATCATCCCTCTGCTATTTTCAACCTAAAAACTTTGGCATCAAAAAACGCCAGTACAATATTAGTTGGAGTTTGTTGGTGTTAGTTGCCATTTGTTGGCGTTTTGCGGCATCGGCGTCAAAGAATGCCAAAACATTACAGCCTCAGAACGCGATGGCCGTGGGTTCTACTTTCAGCTCACTAACGCCGACGACATCTACAGCTCAAAAACGCTGACTTTTTTATGGGGCCATTGACTAACATGGAGAGCTGCAAAAAACGCCAGAAAACGCCGGGGTCAAAAAACGTCCGTGTGTATGAGGCCTTACAGTCCCACTGTAAATAGCTGATCACCGCCATGATTAGTATTTAAAAAAAAAAAAAAAAAAATTCCAGTATTTATACCATAGTTTGTAGACAATATAACTTTCACACAAACCAAATAATATACACTTACATTTGGCAGATTACATTTTGGCCTAAATGTATGAAGAAATGTGTTTTTTTATTGGATATATGTTATAGCAGAAAGTACATTTTTGAGTTTTTTTTTCAAAATGGTCAGTCTTTTTTTTTTTTTTTGTTTGTTTATATAATAAAAAATGGAAAACACAGTGGAGATCAAAAAGTGTGAGAAAAATGATATACATTTCATTCGCGTACAGTATTGCATGACCGCGCAATTGCCAGTTAAAGTAGCGCAGTGCTGAATCGCAAAAAAAAAGGCCTTGTCATGAAAGGGGCGAAATCTTCCGGATGGCAAGTGGTTAAAATGACCGTATTGTATTTTTATTTTAGGTGGACTTTGGTGGGCTGTCCACCTCCATCTTTTCCCAGATATAGCAGAATCTAATAGCAGGCTCTCATCTGCTTTGGAGGGTTTTTTTTTTGCACACAATGTATTACTATTCCTCCTCTACTCCTGCTGCTGCTTTTTCCATAAATTAAAAATTCAAACAGGGAGAGTGGGAGTCATACATAACCGAGGCAGCGGGTATGTAGAGCAAGGAACTCCAATGCAGAGAAACTCAGATGCTAAAGATGCAAGAATCAATTTGGATGGACCGGTTACCATTTTTCCACTTCTTACAAGATCTATGTGAGAAGGTCCCATACTATTCTATGGCAGGAGTGAAGCAATAAAAACTACAGAAAAACATAAACACACAAACTTAGCTCTTCATTGGTGAACAAACTCCTGGGATGTGTTCAGCCATGTAGATTTATATAAAATATGAGATGGACTTATCAATTCAAAAAATATATAGACACTGTCAGTAAAAATACAAAATCAAATACATTCATCTATGATGCTATTATAGTTCTGTTATGCCTCAATATCTGGATGAGCTTTCCAGCAGATAATGGTACAGCATATACAGTGAAGCACAAGTGTCAAACAAGGCCGCGGGCCAAAACCGGCCCTCCAGATCATTTCATGTGGCTCTCCCACTTCTCCTGCAGCTCCCCCCTCATCTCTCCACCTCCATCTTGTCTTAGCAGTTGACAACAGAACACCTACAGATCCTGTGCTGCTGCAGCACCCCCTCGTCTCCACCTCCATCTTGTCTTAGCAGTTGGCAACAGAGGACAGCAGAACTCATACAGATCCTGTGCCGCCGCAGCACCCCCTTGTCTCCGCCTTCCCTGGTCTCAGCATTCAGCAGACTCCAGCCCTCCCTTGGTCCTCCTCCAAACCCTGCACTTTCTACTTTGCAGAGCAGCCTCCAGCAGCAGCACATGGTAAGGGAGGATGGGGGACTCTTGACATCTGATGTAAGAGGGGTGGGGTGCTCTGGGCATCTAGTCACACACATATAACTGGCCCTTTGAGGGGAACTATAATGCAGATGCGGCCCACAATGAAATGGAGTTTGCCACCTCGGTCATGGTATATTCTTAGCCTGCTTTTGCCCCCTCCTGTAGCTGGTCCATGATTTGCCCTCGGCTTGAATTCAGATGAAATTGAGTTTGACACTGATGCAGTAAGGTGTTATAAATATACTGTTCTTTCCCACCTACTCTCTGTGGCACGATTTACAGCGTGCCCCAAAAATCTGTATCCATAGGCAATTTTAGGGATCATTTACCACTGAGTTAACCACTGTAAGCCTGCAGCATTGCATGGCTGGAGAACGGCCCTATTCACTTGCATAGGTCACGTTTGGTGGCCGTCCTGTCTGCAAATTGTATACATTTTGCCATGTCACTGTAGTAGGTACAGCCGCTACAGTAATCTTCACTAGCTTCTGGGTCCCCTACTGAGCAGCTCTCTGCGGCAATTCCATTGTCACCAAAGATGGGGTATGGTTTATTTCCACTTGGCGTCTGACTTTTTCTACTCCCGATGCCCACAGCCAAGTCCCCCTTAAGTCTGAAGGACAGTAAACTGGCCCTTTGTTTAGAAAGTTTGGAGACCCCTGGCCTTGAGGGATCCCACAGGTATGGTATATATGCATAGTTACATTGGTCCAAGCCAGACCACTGTAACTATGTAAAAAATGACATGCCTGAAACGCTTTAAAGAACTACTATAGGCAAAACTTTTTTTCATTTTGGATAGAGTAAGGGAGGGGTTATAACCCAGGTCAGATTTTTCCTCATCATCTGTGTCCCATTGCTGAGATTTCCCTTCACTTCCTGTCCCATAACCAAACAGGCAGCGAGAAGAAAACCCTACAAATTAAGGGAATTCCTTGGGACCCTCAGGTCACCAGAACTAGTGTCCCCATTGGAAGATTTCTCCTCCATTACCATTCTGGGGACAACCCAAAATTTGGGATTTTCTTTTACTTTCAATAATAGTAAACACGACAAATAGAGAGGAGAATCTCTCTAACGGGGGCACAGACAGCAATAAAAGCTGACAGAGGTTCTAAACCTATCCAAAAATGTTTGGCCTTTAGTTATACTTTAATGTAACAGATGTTATATGCAGAGTTGATTTCCTAATTAGTGCAACAATTATTCTATGATGATTCCAACAGACTACAGATTTCAAATGACCACAAAGAAAAAAGTTGAGTGATGTTTGGTCTAAATGCGGTAGTGGGGAATAAAAAAAAAACACGTGCCCAGGCAATTTAAGTCATAATGTGCTAGCATACATCGCATACTAGCACATTATGACAGACTTACCTGAAAACTAAGCCCTCCAACGGTGCGCTGTCACCACTGGAGGCGCTTCCATCTTTATCGCTTTCTTCTGGGTTCGGTGATATGAATGGCCAAGCCGGAGATGACATCACTCCCACACATATGGCACGGCTCTCAAGGAACGCCATAGGCATGCCATTCTTTTAGAGCGCATGCGCCGGTGACGCCAGCGACTGCATCCAAAGTATCTCCCAAACGGCACACGTTTAGGAGATATTTACGGTACCTATAGGTAAGCCTTCTTATAGGCTTACCTATAGGAAAAATTATACAAGGGAGTTTACTCCCACTTGAAGGAGGAGGCCATTCCACTGGGCTTCGCATTTTGGTAAACCTGTGTGGAAGAATGAGTTAAAAATTTTTATGAGCAATAGCAAAGTTGTTGTGGTACCATCTTGCTGACACACCTTTTTACGTAATTTGAACAATGGAATGTCATCTCAGCAAGATAAAAGATTGTAATGTACAGAGGTAAGTTCTCTTACTTTACTATCAAAGAAATATGGTCCAAGTAATCTGTCACCAAATTTCCCCACCCACACCATAATCCGTGGCTGAAAATGGCCTTCATCCATCCAGTTTGGATTGATTTCACATCAGTAACATGCATTGTATCATTGACACTACCACAGAGATAAAATGAGGCTCCATCAAAAAAATAAAATAAAGAATAATAATAATAATAAAAAAAAAAAAAGTTCTTGCTGTTGTAAGGCAGAGGGGCACAACATTCCACCCACCCATCTGCATCACCACCACACAGCCCCTGGACCAGATGCATTTCATAGAGATGGAAATGATGACTTCTAATAAATCAAGGCCTATGGGTCCAGACTTTTGGCACACCATGTATAGTTGTATACTACAAACAGAACTCGGAGGGCCTGGATACATCATCCTAGGAGAGTCATGTATTAATAAAGTGAGTACACCCTCTTCTCACAGTAGAATGCAAGCACTAAAGGGTACTGTTGTCCTAGCAACCAGATTCTCCCACTCATAATCCCAAAGGTGTATGGGAGAATGATGAGGATCCCTATGGCTTGTTATAATGAAAACCTGTTTTCCTTCACTTCTGCATGTAGCTTAATTACTGGACTCCCCGTCATATAACAAAGTGTGGTATTCCTCATTCAACAGCTGAAATATTGTCCCTCAACCTGCTCCTTCCTATACCTACTACAATTGAAGCTGATGGAAGCTAAAGACTACCAGACTTTACAGATTAAAATGGCTTAGTGGTTGGCACTTCTGCCTTGCAGCACTAGGGTCCTCAGAGTGAGTCCTGGTCAGGACACAATGAATGTTATTTACTAAACCTGAAGCGTGCAAAATCTGGTGCAGCTCTGCATAGAAACCAATCAGCTTCCAGGTTTTATTGTCAAAGCTTAATTGAACAAGCTGAAGTTAGAAGCCGATTGGCTGCCATGCACAGCTACAGCAGATTTTGCACTCTCCAGTTCTCAGGGAGAAAAGCCCTATAGAAATAGAAATAAATGAAGAGACCAGTGCCCTACATGTTCTCCTTCTCCATTGCTTTTTCTGAGCGTCTGCTCTCCTCCAGACCCACTCGGGTCCCATGAAAAGTGAGAACTTCTGAGGTTTATACTTGATCCAGGTAAGAGATTCAGAGGGAGATGAAGCCAAAGAATCAGCATGACAGACAAGAAAATAGCATTCCCGAAGGAGAGGTCAGCAATGGAAGGAAGCCCCTATATATTTCCCATAGTTTTGTATATTTACTATAGCAGTATATACATTCTAACAGTATCGGGGCTATGTACTATAGGAGTATATATACACTACTACCCACCAGAACCCATTGAGACATGGACTCCACTAGACCTCTGAATGTATGTTGTGGTATCTGGCACCAAGCCGTCACTAGCAGATCCTTTAACTCCTGTAAATTGCAAAGTGCGGCCTCCATGGATTGGACTTTTTCCAACACATCCCACAAATGCTCTATTAGATTGAGATCTGGAGAATTTGGAGGCCAATTCAACACCCCAAACTCATCGTATCCATAGAATCATTTTTTAAGTCATCGGACCAAGCCACCTTCTTCCATTTCTCCCTGGTCCAGTTCTGATGCTCAAGTGCCCAATGTTTTCGGCTGTGGCCCTTGTCAAAACCTTACGTTTGCCCATTTTTCTGGTTTCAACCCATAACTTCAGGGACAACATGTTCACCTATTACCCTATATTATGAAAAAAATTGGGACTCCTGCCTTTACACACACATTAACTTTAATGGCATTCTAGTCTTAGTCTGTAGGGTTCAATATTGAGTTGTCCCACCCTTTGCAGCTATAACAGCTTCAACTCTTCTGGGAAGGCTGTCCACAAGGTTTAGGAGTGTGTCTATGGGAAGATTTGAGCATTCTTCCAGAAGGGCAGTTGTGAGGTCAGGCACAGATGTTGGATGAGAAGGCCTGGATCGTGGTCTCCGCACTAATCCATCTCAAAGATGTACTATCGGGTTGAGGTCAGGACTCTGTGCAGGCCAGTCAAGTTCCTCCACCCCAAACTCACTCATCCATGTCTTTATGCGCCTTGTTTATGCACGGGTGTGCAGTCATGTTGGAACAGGAAGGGGCCACCCTCAAACTGTTCCCACAAAGTTGGGAGCATGAAATTGTCCAAAATGTCTTGGTATGCTGACACCTTAAGAGTTCCCTTCACTGGATCTAAGAGGCCAAGCCCAACCTCTGAAAAACAACCCCACACCATAATCCCCCTCCATCAAATGATTTGCACCAGTGCACAAAGCAAGGTCCATAAAGACATGAATGAGCAAGTTTAGGTGGAGGAACTTGACTGGCCTGCACAGGGTCCTGACCTCAACCCGATAGAACACCTTTGGGATGAATTAGAATGGAGACTGCGAGCCAGGACTTCTCATGCAACATCACCTGACCTCACAAATGCACTTCTGGAACAAGCGACATAGACACACTCCTAAACCTTGTGGACAGCCTCCCCAGAAGAGCTGAAGCGGTTATAGCTGCAAAGGGTAGGCCAACTCATTATTGAATCCTACGGACTAAGACTGGGATGCCATAAAAGTTTATGTGCGTGTAAAGGCAGGCGCCCCAATACTTTTGGTAACAGTGTATCGCACTGACTTTCAGATGCCATTGTAACAAGATAGTCAATGTTACTTTACCTGTCAGTGGTCATAATGTTATGGTTGACCTGTGTACATCCTCGCAGTAACAGGGGATATGTACTATAGGACAAGCCTGGACAAATCTCACCCAGAGCTAGGAGCCCCACAGGGATAGCACCCCCCCCCCCCCCCGCCATGCGCCATGGTTCACCCTGACAGTGGAACTGGTATTTTCAGGGAGAT
>BLSH010535555.1:1742145-1772743 GCA_018402905.1 Glandirana rugosa
CCACACAAAATATTGACACTTTGGGCCCAATTTGGACATTTTCACTTAGGAGTGTACTCACTTTTGTTGCCAGCGGTTTAGACATTAATGGTTGTGTGTTGAATTATTTTGAGGGGACAGCAAATTTACACTGTTATACAAGCTGTACCCTCACTACTTTACATTGTAGCAAAGTGTAATTTCTTTAGTGTTGTCACAAGAAAAGATATAATAAAATATTTACAAAAATGTGAAGGGTGTAATCACTTTTGTGAGATACTGTAAGTCATACAATCCCTGATCACCTGAATCCCTAGCTCTGCTGGAGCCACATCCATCTGTCCTTCGTTCCTCCTAAGCTATCAACCTGTATGATCTGATGTATTGACCACTATAAAATGTATGTAACCCTAATAATGAACTTCTTTGATTTGCTTGCTGACCCAGGCCTATTTCTGACATTTGTTGTTTACAAGTAAAAATTACTGAGAACCTCCAAACATTATATATTTTTTTTAGCAGAGACCCTAGAGAATAACATGGTGGTCATTGCAATATTTTATATCATACTGTATTTGTGCAGCGGTCATGTCACATTTTAACACGCTCGTGGAATAGTGACAAACTACAGTACCTAAAAATCTCCATAGGCGACACTTTAAAAAAAAATTCAGGTTACCAGTTTAGAGATACAGAGGAGGTTTTGCACTAGAATTATTGCTCTTTGCACTAACGATCCCAGCGATACCTCACATGTGTGGTGCAAACTTTGTTTACATACGTTCACTTTTTATTTTTACACTGTCACTTTCATTTTTTTTTTTTTTATCACTTTTATTCCTATTACAAGGAATGTAAACCTTCCTTGTAATAGAAATAAGCATGGCAGGACCTCTTTATTGAGAGATCTGGGGTCAAAAAGACCCCAGATCTCTTATTTACCTTTAAAAGACAAAAAAAAATGTCAATTGTCATTTAAGGGGATAAAAAAATCCCTTGCCCGAGAGGCAGAAGTGACATCAGAGGTCGCTCCGGTCCTTTAAGGGCATAGAGCTGAGTGGGGGCTATCTTGCCCTCACTTGGCTTTGTTAAGCTCGGGAAGCAGTGGGGGGGGCACCTCTTCCATGGCCTATACAAGTCATCCCATGGCTAGTCCACTTTTATCGGAAAGGCAGCCGCCTAACTGAAGAAAGATACCCGGGTTATAGCATCTAGCTGCAGCCACAGCCTTGATATTTAACATAAAAAACATGACGGAAAAGGCGTTTGACCGGGATCACTGGTCCTTCCTACAACAAACACTTGAACAGATCGGTATTGGCCCAAACTTAATGGCTAAAATCTTGTCTTTATATACGGATCCCTCTGCGAGGATCTGGTCTAATGGCCTCCTCTCAGATCCTACATGGATTCGCAATGGTACTCGCCAGGGATGCCCTCTCTCCCCGTTGTTATACATCCTTACCATGGAACATCTAGAGGTCGCCATGCGTCAACATCCAGACATTCAAGGTATTCCTGTAAGTCAGCACCACTATAAACTCTCTTTGTACGCAGGCAACCTATTGATTTACTTTACCAACCCCCTTGTCTCTATTCTATCTCTGATCAGGGCACTTGCAGAATTTGGCGAGGTGAGCAATTTTACGGTGAACTATGATAAGACAGAAGCCCTGAATATCTCATTGTCTACTTCTTCTGTAACTCACCTTCAACAGAGCTTTGCATTCAAATGGCAACGTACAGCAATCAGATATCTGGGCATAAAAATTCCATCTGTATTGTCCACCATGGTGGACCTTAATTTTGCGCCACTTCTTCAAATGATACGTAAATACCTTAAATCCTATGATAAACCATATATCTCATGGTTTGGCCACATCAATTCCATCAAAATGGACATTTTACCTAAGCTGCTATATATCTTTCAGGCCATCCCGATTCCCCCTTCACCTGAGTTTTATTTTTATCTCAACAGAGCTCTACGTACTTTCATATGGCGACATAAAAGACCCAGAATCAGACACCCCATCCTCTCCTTGTCCAAGTGCAGGGGAGGGGTAGCTCTCCCCATATGTCCCTATATGCACATGCAGCCTCTTTACTCAGAGTGGTGGACTGGTATCAAGGCCAAGCTGTGGAGTAGACTGGACAATGACCTTATCTCCCCGGACCTTACCTCATTACTCCGGCTGGAGCCGGGTCAGGGACCTCCTAAATACTTACTACCCCTTACAGTGGGTACCGACCTACGGTTGTGGGATACTTACATACATAAGGGCTTACTCTCCTCCAGACCAAGTCCCTTGACCCCACTGTTTGGCCTAACGTCTTTCCCCCCTACAGCGACAAGCTCTAAATTTCTCCAATGGCGCTGCATAGATGGTCCTCTTCTGTACCACACCCTGACTGGTCAGTCTCTGGCTCCCCTAGCCCAAATACTCTCCTCCTGCCATAGTTCATCACGTGCATTGTTGGAATATACACAATTGAAACATTATATAGGTACCCAGCCCTCTATAGTTCCCTTGACACAGTCTTGTACCTCTTTTGAATCATTGCTATCCCATCCCAATCCTCTAGACTGGACCACACACTCTCGCAGATATATCAAATCTTATTGAGGGAATCCTACCCTAGTCCACCACCATTTCTTGCGAGATGGAAACAAGAATTGCAAATTTCGACAGATGATATGGAGTGGGACAAAACACTGGCTATGACATATAAACTATCTACATCATCTCTAGCGCAAGAGCGCAATTATCGCATATTATCCAGGTGGTACCGATGCCCTACACTGTTACATAAAACGGATTCCTTTATCCCAGATGTGTGTTGGCGTTGTCTGCGGGAGCCGGGCACCAGGACCCACATCTGGGGCACGTGCCTGAAAATTATCCTGTTTTGGAATAGCATTCTACAACTGTTTGTCAGACTGGTAGGAGATAAAATATCAAGTAAATAAATACCAAACATGTCACGTCATAAAGTTGTGCACGTCCCATGGAATGGCAAAAATCTATGGCACCCAAAATTTTCCATATAAGTGCTTTAAAAGCATTTAAAGTTTATCAGTTTAGAGTAAGGATAAAGGGTAAAGTCCTCCCCTCCAAGTTAATTAGAGTTGATTACAGTTATCTAGGGGTTACTAAGGGGTTGAATAGGAATACTTTTTTATTTTTTAACCTCTCTGCGGCCAGGCCTTAATGTCGCATATTTGCGTGCAATAGCGTTGAAAGAGCTGTGCCGAGAGCATGTGCCATTTGCACAGGTCAAATCGCATAACAAGTCGCATCCTATTGCTGGCAATTGCACTGTTCAAATCGGTACAGCTCCGGCTTTGCAGTGCCACATTGATATGAAAAGTAGAACATGCACTACTTTTGGCGCATGACAAGCCGCTTAGTGAACAGGGGTTTAGTGAATGGTCTGATTTTAGCACAGTTGCATTGTCTTGTAACCCCTTTATAGCTCAGTGATTGGTTGTTGCCTGGAATTGTTCTTTAGCACCTCAGACATGTACAAACACTTTCAGAAAGGGATCTTACTGCCCTCAGAAAAGCGATCTGTGATGGATCACTTTTCAGAGAGCAGGATAGCTGCAGCTCACAGGCATTCGCCTTCTTCCACTGAAGGTCCATAAATACATGGATGAGCGAGTTTGGGGTAGAGGAACTTGACTGGCCTGCACAGAGTCCTGACCTCTACCCGATAGAACACCTTTGGGATGAATTAGCATGGAGACTGCGAGCCAGGCCTTCTCGTCCAACTTCAGTGCCTGACCTCACAAATGCACTTCTGGAAGAACGGTCAAACATTCCCATAGACACACTCCTAAACCTTGTGGACAGCCTTCCCAGAAGAGTTGAAGCTGTTATAGCTGCAAAGGGTGGGCCAACTTAATATTGAACCCTACAGACTAAGACTGGGATGCCATTAAAGTTCATGTGTGTATAAAGGCAGGCGTACCAATACTTTTGGTAATATAGTGTATGTTAAAAATCTCTAATGCCAATTAATTTGACCAATATTAAGTATTAATTATTAGTCTCCCTGTAACTCCCACAATGCTTGTTAAGTGGAATTACACTGCATCTGAGCACCACAAACCAAAAACACTATTTGATTTATTTTTAATATTCAAAGCAAACTCCTCCATCCATCCATTTCTCCATGCTTTATTTTGCTGAGAAATCACTTTGTGAGGAGTTTATTGCATCCTTTTTTTATATTGGACGTTGTCATGTGACCGCTCTTGGTAAGGACATCTATCCTACATCATGTTATGCTAAGTAATTCTATGCGTAAGCTACCATACATACATATATACAGTACATTGTAAATCTCTATTTTTTATTTTGGTTTGTACTTTTGGCTTGGTTTATTCACATGTGTTTATGTTACAGATTATAGCACTATACTAACCCCTGTAGAAGACTTAAAACTTTTGAGTTGAAACGCATTGGTATTTTTTGTAAATTTTAAAGTGGCTGTAACCACTTTAAAAAAGCTAGTGATTGGTTGCTAGGGCCGCTCTGTGTCACAGCAACCAATCACCTGCTAGTTAATAGAAAAAGTTAATCTGGGCAGCTCCCACCCTCCATCCAGTGCTGCTGTGCCTCCTGGCTGCTCCTCTGCTCTATATAAGGTAGGCAAGAGGACATGGCTGTGAACGGGGAGTGGGGGGGAGAGGCAGGGGTTGACGTGAAGACAGCAGTGCTGTGTGTGTGGGGGCTGATTTGAAGGGTGTGGCAGATGTGAAGGGGCAGAGCACATTATTGTGGCAGGAGAGGGTAGTGTAATGCAAAAGGGGAGCAGTGCTGTGGTGGTAGGGTAATGTGAAGGGAGTCAAGTGGGGGGGGGGGGGGAGATGTAAAGGGAGCAGTGCTTTGGGGGTGATGTGAAGGGGGGCAAGTGCTGGTGGGGAGGTAGATTTGTAGGGGGCAGTGCTGTGTGGGGTGGGGGGTGATGTAAAGGGGCTCTCTCATTGCTATCTGCTGCTTCTGGCTCGAAGCTGCCTTGAGAATAACAGCGGCGAATGCTAGGGGGAAGGAAGGCTCCTAAATGGTGCGTCCACGGGTCCAGATGGGACAGCAGCTCAATCCAGATCTGGACCACGGTCCGCCATTTGGTGATGTCTGATATATATGGTTGTTTTGAATTTATGTACATTTTCTTTTCTTGCCTTTTAATATGTTGTAGACTGTTATCACTGAATTTTAATTCAGTTGTTTATATTCTTGGTGACAATTAAAAATCACAGGCCACTAATTTAACATCTTGATAATGCCTTATTATTACTACTACTGATGTTTTGAACAGCCACATCACTACCATAAAACAGTCCGTGTATGGCCACACGTATTCTCGTCTACTTGTTCAGGTCCTCAGATCACCTCATGCAACTGCTATGTTGCAGCACCTTGATCTTTGACCTCCATAGGATAGTACCGACTATTGACATGACCCCTGTCTGGCTGCAGATTCACCCACTTACCTGTTGCACAGTAACCCCAGCATGAAGAATATGCATGATCTGACACAACCAGCACAGTCTTTTTTTTTTAAAACCAACAAACATCCAAGTGATTCCAAAGGTAAGATTACTGTATTGTGCAAAAGGTGTACAGTGTAATCTGATGCAAGAAGAGATGAAACACCAGACAAGTAGTGTCTGACATTGCAGGTTACATTTTAACTCTATTTGTATGGAGCTGATCTAGGATTTCTTCGGGTCTGGCCCTGGTGCTTGGGGTTTTAGGTACATTTCAGGGATAATGCTACTATATAATGCCTAGCTTCTTTAAAATCTATGTTTAAAGTTTTCATATGAAACATCTTTTATAAGGTCTTTTGAACGCCATCCTGTCATTTGTTAAAAAAAAAAAGAAAAAAAAATTAACCACCGTGTTATGTTCCAAGTACCTTCCTACCGTTCTGCTGCCAATACCATGCCACCCAACTTTCTGAGATAGCAAAGAGGGACCCCCCACCTCAGACACAGAGCATGAAGAATGAATGCACAAAAAATAATTGGTTAAACCCACACAACACCCACATAACAACCCAGAATGACAACACTTAAAATGAATTAGGGGCCAATTAGGTACCATATCCATTGTTGATGCAACACACAAGAGAATTTTTTGAGGCGGACTTTACTGGCACCACATGGAGACCATAATATTAAATATTAAATATTCATTAATTTAGAGGTTGAATAAAAAGGGTTAGAACAGCATAACACTTATGATATTAAATTGTGCATTTTATAGAGTTCTATACTTCAGACCAGGAAGAAGAACATTTGAGGATTAACAAGTGGCAGAGATTTGGTTCCAATATATTGTAAGGACAGTTCCTCCAAATCAAGCATAGTTGGATATTATGCAATACATCCGGTTATGGCAGAACATGTGACATGTGTGTATCCAGACTCCTGTCCAGCAAGAAAGACACCTGCAACCAAACACCACTCTGGATTCCTGTGCCAACAAAACCAGGTGCATCCCGATTCCAGTGACAGCAAAGCAGGTGCCAGTCCGAACTCTAGTGCAAGCATGTAGGCACATAAAATCTACTTTCTTGACTGCAGGTGGTGCTATCTGCAGCAACACTGCAGTTGAGGAGGAAGTCAGGGGGAACATGGTTCCTCTATGGTTTCCTGGGTCCCTTGGGAAGCAATCCGATTGGATGTTGCCGCCCCATGTGACTTTGCTGACCATCTTGGGTCAGGCAGAGCTTTTTTAAGGCCCTGGCTCTCAGGTCTGGTGCGCTTTTGTCAAGTTGTTAGAGTAGGGACATGTACCCTGCCTGTGAGGGATAGGACTAGCACTAGGGAAAGGTTCCTGATGAGAAGGGAAAGCTTAGGGTCGCATCTCTTCTGGACACCTCCCCGATTGGGCACGAGATGGCCAGGCCGCATTCTGCTCCCTCTTTACAGCCGCTGCCAGTCTGACTGGGAACTGCTTCTTCACATTGTTGGAAACTGTGAGTGCAACTGGCTGGGTAGCTTTCCCACTGGGCTTGTTGTGAACTGTTGCTGCATTACTTCAAAACAAGATTTACATTGCATCCAATTGTATAAATAATTGCTGCCGCACGCTCTGCACTCCACCTACAAGCACACCATCCGCTCCTCCAGGCTCTTGTGCCAACAAACCAGGCGCCTCTCCAGATTCCTGTGCTAGTAAATTAGGCGCCCATTTAGATTCTGATATCAGAAACCCATACGCCTGTCCAGGGCTGCTGATAGAAATCACTGGGCCCCATACAGCCTACCTGACAGGGGCCCCCTCCTCTGAAAATATCAAAATTATATTTTTGCTAAAATGCAAAGGCTGCGATGATATGCTTTGCAGTCATGGAAGAAATTATACCCTGTCGAACAAGACCCATTAAAGTGAATAGTGGACGGTAGAAATATCTGCACCCCCCCACAGTGAGTGATTTGGAACCGATCAATCACTTTTTTTCATTCAGGATGGTAAGCCCCCCCAGTCCCATCCTAAAATACCCTACCTGTGTGCCCTCAGCAGCTGCCAGACGAGGAAAAGTGAAACCGACAGCATTGCGGGGAAAGGGGCACACATGAGTCCCAGATAGCAGAGAGCGCAAATACTAGAACTGATCCCCCTGCAACACATCTGGAGGGAGAAAAGCGACGTAGAAGTCAGCAGCACTGCTCAAGAGTCACAAGTATCAGCAATAAGGCAGTACTGCTGGCCCTCCTGCTCAGGAGGTGCCCCGAGCCCCGCTTTTGAACTGATGAGGTCTGGGCCCAGTACAGGAGGGCTGGCTGTATTGCCTTATCAGTGGCCCTGCACCTGTCCATACTCCTGTTTCAGCACATTGAGTGCCCATCCAGACTGCTATGCCAGCAAACCAGGTGCCTGTCCAAACTTTTTCTTTTGTAAGCAAACCACCAACCAGGTGCCTGTCCACATTCCTATGCCAATACCAAGGGAAAAGCTGTATGTTTATGGGCTACCCCAAACCTGTGCAGTGATACCTTGACTGAACTTGAGTCCTGGAAGAATATTTAAACAACTGGGACTAAGTTTATCACACAATGGTTCTACAAACCAGTTGTGCTTTCTTTCTTGAATACCTTAAAGCTAATGGTATATTGCGAAAAATATTATTTTTAGGTGAAAGGGAATATGCCAATTATATGTTTTCTTTCTGTAATTAATATGGTCAGGAGAAAAAATAATAAAAATATTTTAATTGTTTTACCCTTTATTGTTAGGTAAATATAATATATTAGATATGAATATTTTTTTCTCATTGTTGGCCAAAATGTGGAGGTTTAGGCACATTTTTACATATTCTACTGGGTATCTTTATCTGCTTTGCTTAAAAAAAGCCTACTGCTCATAGATTCCAATAGCTCAATCTGAAATCTATGCTATATTACATGTTTACATCTTTACATGTTTAATTCTATATACTGTAAATGGTAAAAAGAAAATATAAAACTTCTGTTAAAAATGTTTAGAAACTTAAACAAAAGTTTTAAATTTGAAACAAAATCATTATTGGTTTAAATGGACAATTTCCATCTGTGTCAGATAGACCTAAGGAAAATATCCAACCACAAACACATATTGTTTTAGAAGGGGGGCAATATTATACTAGCTTAAAATACCTAGTTTAACTGAGACCCCTTTCTCACAAAACACACAGAAGTCTTACAAGGTAAATTACTGTGCTTGTCATGCTGCACATTTTTAGCTGTCACTATCACAATTATGGTGAGCATCTATAAAAACTGAGATTTTTTCTCTGGTTGCTCCACAGAGAGGGAAGTTCACATTTCAGTTTATTAGAAAACTGATGCCACCAGGAGTGAACTGGAATGCCACCAGGAGTGAACTTTCTCCTAAATAGATTGGCTGCATATTGATTTTGTTCTGATTGTTTTATTGTGCAATGTTGAGTGACAGTGCCCATTCACACAGGGGCGACTTGCACTCCGACTTGAGTCACCCCAAGTCGCTTGACATTTGAAATCCCATTGAAATGAATGGGAGCGCTCTTAATGTACACATTACTGAAGTCGGAGCGACTTCAGAAAAAGTTCCTGTACTACTTCTAGGCGACTTCTAACCGACTTGTGCCCATAGAATTGAATAGAAGTCGCTTCCATGCCGGATCCCCCATCTAAATGAAAGCGACTTTACAGTTAAAGAAAATAATTCATCCAGGGCAACCCCCACCCTCCCTCCTCTGATTGGCATGAAGTCACATTGTAAGTCGCCTGAAGTCGTGCCGAAAGTCACGCTGAAAGTCGCGCTGAAATCGCCTAGAAAAGTCACGCTGAATTAGGGTCGCCCCTATGTGAATGCAGCCTTATTTTTCTTAAAAAGAAAAAATTAAAAAGCATGTACCTTGTGCCAAATAGTCTTGCTCACCAAAAGATTGCCTCCTGCATGTATCCCTACCTTGCAAATGTCACCCCCTTCAGCAGTATTAGCCCCACAAAACTCTGGATTCAGTGGGTGGGTTTCTTTGCTGGAGCTCGGTGGGGGGAATTGTGATATCACAAGACTCGCCACCCACCTCTACACTCTCCTATCCCTGAGTTTTGAGAAACATGCTGTCAAAATGCAGGAAAGGCACCACATGACTTCAGCATGCCCAATCATGCTGAGGTGTAGAGCAGCCAATCCTGGGAGAGCTGGAGAAGAAAGGAGGAAGGGGAGATGTGAATTTCTGTATGCTCGTGCATGAGATAAGGAAATGAGCTGTCAGTCACAACATGGGGTCATAAACAGTCACATATTTCTCTGTGTATCTGTTTTTTTCCTACTGAAAAAAAGATAAGAGGATTGCTTAGAGCTGGATTAACTCTTTGTGGCAAGACTGGGCACAGATGACATGACATCCTCTACTGTAAAAGGTAGAACTATCGATTAAAAATGTTTTTTTTTTCGGGTTTAGATCCACTTTAACATGTGTAGCACCCTGGTTTTGAATGGGGGTGCTGTCAAATTTAGTTTGCTGGGTGGTAATTGACCTGGCCTAATTGTAAGGGGATCTGCTGATTATTTTCTTAACTCTGAGTTTGATGCACCTCTCTCCTCTGCCATTGGGTGGCACTGCTGCTGATGGCATTGGAATGATAAGGTGTACATGAACTTGAATGATAGGCTGCTCCAGCCAATGGGCAGGGGTTTTCTTGGGCCCCATGGCCTGCTGGGAGAGCCTATATATTTGGAAGGAGTCAGGTGATCGGGGTTCTGTGCCACCTGGATGGCTGTCTGGGTGGACGCGTGTTTAAAGCTCCCGGCTGCTAGGCCCGAAGTCTTGGGCCTATCTGCCAGTTCCTGGATACTAGGCAGTCTGAGAACTACCCAGGACAAGAAGCAGCAGTGCGGGGTTGGGGCTTCATGCCAGAAGCCTAACCAAGTTGCACGGGTTTTGCCGGCCAGAGAACCCCTCTTTGTCGGAAGTGAAGGGACAGAGTTCTAATGGAAGACAATCGTTCCCGTCACCAGAGGCAAAGTGTGAACCAGGGTCAGAGGTAAAGGGGAAGCTGTCGTCTATGAGGGACAACACTCCTGTTATCAGAGGCCAGAGTTTGGAGTCTGAGAGAGTACCAAAGCAGCCTTTTTCACTAGCTGGGGGATGGTGGAAAAGTTGGGAAAGTCTCAGCAGAAGTCAAGCTAGGAACCCAGTGGAATATAGGGGGTGACGCTTGCAAGAGAGTTCAGCAGCTGGGCTGAAGAGCCGAGGAAGGGCCCAGCAAGTTGGCATGGGGACACTCGGGAAATACAGCGGTTGGCTGTGTGAAGCACAAGGGACCCAGTGGCAGTGGGAGTCCAAGAAGTCTTGCTGGGAGGCTGTGAGATGGAGGCCAGATCTGCACAACGGGGATACCAAGCTTGGTATGTGCATCAATCTGTGTTGAAGTCCGAAGTACAAGTTCAATGATTAAGGAAATAGTTCTAGTCAGTCAAAATTCAGTTGGAAGGCCCATGAGACTTTATAGCTACATTAAGAGCCTTATTCAGAGAGTCTCGGAGTCTGCTAAGTGCTGTTGCACCTACCTAAAGGGTGTCCTGGCCCTAACACTCTCCCCAGTTTTTGAAGAGAAAAATAAATCTCTTTTGTTCTGCATCATCAAAGTGTCTGGCGCCCAACTCTATTTTTCTATATGCACCTACCATGCCTAGTGACCCGCTCTGTGAGGATGGATGTCAGCTCTACCTGGCCCTGAAGGGCGCCATTGGCTCTTCAGAGGTCGGGGCCCAGGCTACACATGAGATAAACCTGGAACCTCAGTCTCTCCTTAACCATTAAGCTAAAACTGCTGCTTTTTGCAGCACCTTGATCTCTCACCTACATAGTATAGTACCAGTTATTGACATGACCCCTGTCTGGCTGCAGATTCACCCACTTACCTGTTGCACAGTAACCCCAGTATGAAACAAGTGCATGATTTTGACACATGCAGAGTACTGCCAATTCCAGTTTTTAAGGACAAATATCAGGTATTAAGCAACATGTTTACAGTTTAATTTGATGCAAGAAGTAATGATGGGAACCAGGCAGCCAGTGTAAATGTGTAAACATATGCCAAGTAAATAGGCAGGTCGCAGGTAGCAGGTTACATTGAAAAAATGAGCATTGTGGGAGCATACTAAGACCTGTTAGGGTTGAACCCACACATTTGTGGTTTTTAGGTATGTCTCAGGATGTATGCCCCAATCTCATGCCTAGCTCCTATGTTTAGAGCTTTTACATGTAACACTCTAATAATCTGTTTTCTTCTCTATCTTCTACATGTCTATATAGTCCAAGAAACTGACAAACTTTTGGACTCTAGGTTTTATTGGGCACTAGGATACGATTTACACTATATTGTCCAAAGTATTGAGGCACCTGCCTTTACACTCACATGAACTTTAATGCCATTCCAGACTTAGTCCGTAGAGTTCAATATTGAGTTGGCCCACCCTTTGCAGCTATAACAGCTTCAACTCTTCTGGTAAGGCTGTCCATAAGGTATAGAAGTGTATCTATGGGAATGTTTGACCATTCTTCCAGAAGTGCATTTGTGAGGTCAGGCACTAATGTGGACGAGAAGGCCTGGCTCACAGTCACCGCTATAATTCATCCCAAAAGTGTTCTATCAGGTTGAGTTTAGGACTTTGTGCAGGCCAGTCAAGTTCCTCCACCCCAAACCCGGTCATCCATGTCTTTATGGACCTTGCTTTGTGCACTGGTGCGCAGTCATGTTGGAACAGGAAGGGGCCATCCCCAAACTGTTCCCACAAAGTTGGGAGAATGAAATTGTCCAAAGTGTTTTGGTATGCTGATGCCTTAAAGCTGAGTTCCACCTAACGGTGACCCCCTGACATGTCACAATCGGCATGTCATTTTTTTTGGGGGGGGGAGCGGGTACCCTGTTTTTAGCGGTACCTACCCAGCTCCCACTTCCTCTCCCGGCACCGTGGCACCGGAAGGAAGTCCACCTCTCCCCCCTCCCTCCCTGCAATCTTCTGGGACATTTCACGGGTCCCAGAAGATTGCCCAACCATTAACAGCGTGCAGCGTGGCTCACGCTTGCACAGTGCACGCCTGGCTGTGAATTCACAGCCGTGCGCCCACACTTGTGATGCCGGCGCCGCGGACGGGAAGGGGAGAGGAACAAAGCGTTGGGCGGCCGCATCGCTGGGGCGTGGGACAGGTGAGTATCTGATTATTAAAGTCAGCAGCTACACTTTTTGTAGCTGCTGACTTTTAAATGGGTGGAATTCCGCTTTAAGCAGGGCTGGATTAAGAGCATCGTGGGCCTGGTGCTGTGGATTTCGTTGGCCCTTTTTATGGAAATAAATACAATGAGAATGTAACCTATTTTTTAAAAACAAATTAAATATTGAAACAAATGAAATTAAATAGAGAGGGGTGATAGAGGAGGATGGGGGTGAGAGAGAGTGGGTGGGGGGTGAGAGAAAAATGTACATATCAATGCAGCTGCAATTTACATAGCAATCATGTGTACACTGCTCACAGAGCAGGGCTGGGCAGCATTAGTGACTCACTCACACCACTGGGCTGGGCCTATCTCAGGAAGGGGCCTGGAGCTGCAGCTCCAATAGCTCCTATGTTAATCAGGCCCTGGCTTTAAGTGTTTGCTTTACTGGAACTAAGGGGTCAAGCCCAACTCTTGATAAACAACCCCACACCATAATCCCCCCTCCACCAAAGAAATGAAGGATGAGCGAGTTTGGGGTGGAGGAACTTGACTGGCCTCAACTCGATAGAACACCTTTGGGATGAATTAGAGCAGAGACTGTGAGCAAGGCCTTCTCATCCAACATCATCGCCTGACCTCACAAATGCGCTTCTGGAAGAATGGTCAAACATTCCCATAGACACTCCTAAACCTTGTGGACAGCCTTTCCAGAAGAGTTGAAACTGTTATAGCTGCAAAGGTTGGGCCAACTCAATATTGAACCCTACAGACTAAGACCGGGATGCCATTAAAGTTCATGTGCGTGTAAAGGCAGGCGTCCCAATATTTTTGGTAATACAGTGTATTTAGCAAAAAGCCTCTGGAATCCAATAGAAAATATATATTAAAAATGGCATATGGAAAGTTAAAGTTGCCAAGTATCTATTTTTATAGTCCTTCTAAGAGACTATAGTTAGTTAGCTCTGATAAACATTACCTCTTAAAATAGGGAACTTAATACATATGAGATACCCCTTGGCTGACCAATCTCAAAAGCAATCACTTGGGATAGATTTTACTGGCTGGTCATTGGCATTCACCAACCTGAGGCTGACACTGGTGGTGATGGTGTGGTTGGTGGTGGTGGGTCACTGTGCATGTATATGCCACAATGGTTCCGGATAATTATACCATGGTGTATTCTTCCAACTTTTATCAGACAGCAAAGATGTTGTCAAAACTGTGCAGCTCTGACTAAAGATAAATAATATCCTTGCTATAGGTGTAGGCCATTTACATACCTTATGAGGCCTGACTGGAATACTCCCGGGATGTTGCTAAGTACTCCAAGTATGTTGCTAAGTGAGGCCTAGTTGTCACTGCTCACCTCCACCATCCAGGAGTGAGATCTTTCTCTGATTCAAACCTCCTCACATGCTCTTTCTCTCCAGTGATGCAGTAGCTCTGAGTTCAGCATTTGAGAGCTCACTCCTGTGACCGTGGAGTGAGCAGGAATGACTAGGCCTCACTTAGCAACTTCTGGAAGTATTCCAGTTAGGCTTCATAAGGTATGTAAATGGCCTACACCTATAGCAATTCAACTTTAGTCAGAGCTGCACAGTTTATTTTTATCTACAGATGCCCCATATATGCATAGGCAGTTTTGTGGTACAGGTGAACCATCCCTGTAAAGAACCTTAATGAGGAGCTCCATTCTCTTCTGAAAAAATGTAAAGTCAGCAGCTACAAATACTGTAGCTGCACACTTACCTATCCAGGGATCCAGAGATGTCCTCACCTGAGCGGATTTTGCAATCGGCTTTGGGTGCAGGCATCGGCATCTTAGATAGGTAAGGGAATCCGGCAGTGAAGCCTTGCGGCTTTACAGCTAGCTTCCTACTGTGCCAGTGCAAGTCGCACTTCACTTATTGAATGATCCCAGAAGCCTGTGAGGGGAAGGAGGGGAGGGTGGACTTTTGCACAAATCGCGGTGGCAAATGGGTGCGGGTACCTGTCAAAATCAGGTACCTGCTCCCCTTCCAAAAAGTGCCAAAAGTGCCAAATGTGGCAGTGGAGGGGAGGTGGAGGGATGCAAACAAGCAGAACACGAAATTCTGCTTTAATTTAAATTGTTTGTTGTCCCAACACTTCATATTTCTGATATGTGCCTGCTGTAACATGTACTTGTATGAGAAAGTATCCTGTTTTATTTGTATTGCTTTATGTGAAATTCCTAGTGTTCCTGCCAGTCCTTCTGCTTTCCTTTTAAAAACTGACCACACTAAGCAGGAGAACACACAGTGGTCTGTTCTCTAGTTGTGCTGGGAACACAGTGTACTCTCCTCCAATGATCAGACCTATCCTGACACGCCTCCGCTGCACAGCCATTCACTGGGAAGCTCAGTGTTCTGCTGTTTCATCTCCTCCAGCTCTTACGCAGCTAAGAACAGAGGGAATGTTATCACTTATAAAAAAGGGAAAACTAACATTTATAAAAAAAAATTTAAATCTATATACAAATGGTTTGCCTTTCATTTCTATATTAAACGGAATGGGTTGTTTTACAAAGTGATTGTTTACAGTAGACTTTAGAACCACTTTAAAGCAGACTATACATGAAAGTTCAAGGTTGTGCCAATTTCCAAGCCCACCTTATGAAAAATAAATGGAATATGGAATTAAAAAAAGAAAAAATCTTACCTTAGACCACAATTTACAACCCTCTCATCTAGATGACAGTGACATTAATCAGTCTCATTTCAGGGTCATGGGAAACCTGACAACCCCAAATCCTATATGTGCTCCTGCACATGGTCTCCCCTAAACCCTAACTTCACTCATAATCCTAACCAACTTCCTCAAAAATCGAAACACTGAAAAAGCCGATCTGTAATTTTAGTATTTGAAAGAGAAGAGGTAATCAGTCTGAAAACGGTATTGTAATATCTGTGAAATTACCTGTTTTCTGCTGATAATAAATATATTTGACCTTTATTACTAGCATGGCAAAAAAAGTGTTAGATTGTAGGCTCCATTCACAAAGCGGTATCTTGCTGCATCCGAGTACCACATAGCATTTTTCAAAATGTTTTTTTTAGTATTCACTAAAAAATGCTACTTCAATACCATAAGAGTTATTTTATGAAGTCATGCGGTATTTTGGTATTGAAAGCCTGCAGTAATTTGCCGCCAGAGGTGTCCGGCGTCCTTACCACAGGCTGTCAGTAGCTGGTTGTTAAAACGGTTGTAAACCTCTGGTGCTTAAAAAAAAAAATCCAAGGCAAGGCAATATCATAATATGCTAGTATACATTGCATACTAGCACATTATGTAAAACGTACCTTAGAACGAAGCCCTCACGGGCTGCGATGTCTACGCTGAGATGGCTGACATCTTCCTCTGATCTTTCTTCTGGGTTTGTGGCCTCCGTGCTCACTGGAACTCTGGGCTGTGGAGGGGGCGGCTTGCTGAAAAGCTGAGCCAGGTGCCGGTCCAGACATGTAGGTGGATCCGGACCATATGGTCACGATCCTTCCCCGGCCTGGATCGACTCTGTGACATCAGCCAATAGCGGTCTTCAACCTGCTGTCTGCTGAAAACGGGTCACAGGGGTGCAGAACAAACTGCACTACTGTGATCCACAGGAGAAATACAGCCAAACAAGTTTTATGTCAGGTCACCAGACGGCAGGTGACAGGTGCGCACCTCTGGGTTTGGGGCACACCGCTAAGGTTGTGAACCCTTAGCTGACTGCTGTGACTAGATCAAAGGATGGTGCAGGGAAGTGGGACTGCTGGAACTCTGACACAGGTTGCACAGGGAGACCATAGGTTTCCCCATGGAGTGGAGTCTAAGAGCCAGCAGGTGTTCACTAAAACCTCTGGTGGTGAGCATGGACTTGGCTGCAGCTGGATCCAGGTTGCGGCCCCCCAGCTCATGCTCATGGCTGGCTACAGGTGAATGGAGAGAAAACAGCAGTGTAGGATAGCAAGAGAAGGTCAGTGGGAAAGCCAAGGGTCAGGGTCACAGGCAGAACAGAGAATGTAAGGAACAAGCCGAAATTGGGGTCACTAGCACACGGCAGAAGCACACACACCAAGCCAAACACACAATATTGACGGTATCGCAGGCTTGCACTGCCTGGGGTGGAGCCCAGCTGAGGAAGGCTTACAAAAGCACACAGGTGAGGGAGGCCCGATCGGACAGAAAGTTTTGAGGCTGGAGCTCCAAATGAATGGTGCACTGACTGAGGAACCCCCTGCAAGCCTTAGAGTCCCCAGAGTAATGGGACGGAGCTGGTAACTGCAAAGGGTTTGTGGCTGCGAGTGTGACTGTAGCGGATACGGCCGCAGGTTGCGGTTGTTGAACCGGGGGTCCTAAGGAGGCCTGAAGCTGCTCAAAGTGTGAAGCCAAATCCTGGAGAAATCGCATCACCTGGGTTTGATTAGACTCCTGGGTCTCAAGTCTGTGGACTATGTCCTGCAGTGAATCATCTGTGCGTAGCGGCACATCAGCTGGGTCTATGGCCGATCAAACTGTCAGGTCACCTGACAGCAGGTGACAGGTGCACACCAATGGGTTTGGGGCACACCGCTAAGGTTGTGAACCTTTAGCTGACTGCTGCGACTAGAGCTCAGGATGGTGCAGGGAAGCGGGACTGCTGGACCTCTGACACAGATTGCAGAGGGAGCTAGAGCATAGGTTTCCCCAGGGTGCGGAGTCTAAGAGCCAGCAGGTGTTCACTAGAACCTCTGGTGGTGAGCATGGACTTGGCTGCAGCTGGATCCAGGGTTCCCTTAGCTCACGCTCACGGCTGGCTACAGGTGAATGGAGAGAAAGTAGCATTGCAGGATAGCAAGAGAAGGTCAGTGGGAAAGCCAAGGGTCGGGTTCACAGGTAGAACAGGGAAGGTAAGGAAAAAGTCAAGATCAGGGTCACTAGTAGACAAGGAAGGTTAAGAAAGCCAAGATCGGTACACAGGAACAAATGAAGTGTACATGGCAGAAGCAAAACAAATAATATTGATCGGCATTGCAGGCTTGCACTGCCAGGTGTTAAATAATGTTGTCTATTGGTGCGCAGCACATCCAGTATAGGAGACGTTCATCATACTTTATCTTGTGGAATTTCATGATTGATGGAAACCTGTCGGACTTTCCCAGCTCATTTAGCACCACGAGCTATGACCTGGAAAATCTCCCTGGTCTCAGAATACAATCGCTCAGTGGGCAGGGTTCCCCATCCACATAGAGGATATGGTTGGGGAATGCAAGTCAGTTTTTTTTCTGTTTTTTTTTTTTTTTTGTTTAACCTGCTGGTGGAGTGTCTTAGTCTTCTGTTTTTTTTTTTTTTTTTAAACTGCTGGTGGAATGTCTTAGTCTTCAGTTTTTTTTAACAGAACAAGTTGTCCTGCAGATGTAGCAGTTAGAGGGATTAGACAAACCATTTACCACTACCAGGGGTGCTTACAATGATCAGCTTTAATTTTAAAATGTAAAACCTTTACCCCTAAAGGAAAAAACTGTTGCTGTAACTGATTATAAAGTGTTAGTTGGACTTTGTCTTCAATGTATTAGTGTATATAAATCTGCTAGTGCATCAGACACTCCCCTCAGACTGACAATGCTTCTGTCCAAATGTGCCCCCATGTGCTCCTTTATCCAGAGTGGGCAATCTAATACAGAAGGTGTGTTACTGGCCAGATTATCAGGTGAAAATGGAGGAAAAAAGCCTTAAAAAAAGAAGACAAATGCAGCAGTCACATTTGTTTGGGTATTCTGACAGCTGGTGGTGTCATCTGTCAGAATAAAAAAGCCCAACAGGGGGAAGGGGGTGCTCATCCATCTGCATTGTTTTGTGGATGGAGGAATCTCTCTGTACACTACACAATCTGATTGTACAATCTCCTTTAGTTTCACCAAAATTAGTCATATAAATACAAACCTGAACATTTTTAATGAGTAGCAAATCAGGCCGGCCATTATATTACTTAATTGTTAATAAATTTAAAAGAGGATTGTACAATCAGATTGTATAGCATGTGGTTAGCTGCTGATGGGTTGCCATATGCAGATGGAGGGTTGTATTGTGGAGGGGAAAGAGGGTGGTAGGACGATGGAAGGGGGGGAGGGGGCACCAAAATGCACCTTCGCCTGTGTACACAAAAATCCTTGCACCGGCCCTGGCACTGGGCATATTTGTAATCCAGTGATAATGTCCGGCTGTAGCATGGCATGGGACATGTTTGTAATCCATGGGCACGTTCGCTCGCCATGGTTTCCACGGGTAACGACACATGGTACAGAGTCACTGAATTGCAGGATTAGAATAAGTTTCACATGCCTGGAGGTGGAGTCTGACTTATGCAGTAGTAACCTCTCTTGCGACCCTGATTCAGGAACCCCTGGTAGAGCAGACAGGTGGTTCAGGAGTGAGGATGGCACGAGGGTTGAGCTGGTCGCTGATGATAACTGAAGGGATCCCTCCAGTCTTGTGCAGGTTGGTAGAATGGTGGTACAGGCTCGGTCGGCAACAAGCAGGTGGTGCAGTACAGGAGGATCAGGCAGAGGAATAGTCGGGCACAGGCAGAGTTCGTTAACAGGCTGGCAGCAGAGGTACAAAGGAGCAGGCAAGAGAATGGTCATGGAAAACCGGGGTCGGGGCAGGCGGAGATCAAGCAGGGTCAAGTCAAAGCCCAGTCACAGAAACAGTTAATCAGGTAACAGGTTGCTCAGGTACACAAACGCTGTAGAACGGACAGCACCGGCTGCATGGTGCTATCCGGTTTAAATAGCTTGTCTAGCGCCAATGACGCAGTGCACACGCCCGTGCACCTGCCGCATGGGCGCGCGCTTTCACGTGCGCCTGCGCAGATGGATTGGTGTAACAGGGGAGTTTCTCAATACAGATTCCTGACAATAAGTGTCCGCCCCCAGCGCTGGTTTGGGGCAACTGCTGGTTGCTATAGACATCAGCACACTTAATTAGCACAGTCCAAAGGGGCAGAGCACACACATCCATTCCCAGGTTTATTCCTCATTTAAAACAAAAGTCACATTTCCTTGGCTCAGTTCACTTTTTCCGTTGCTGGGGTAACGACTGGCAGAATTACGTGAAAAGGATGAATCCCGGAATGGGCACCCCAAGTGTAGCCATGTTCTCCCTTGGGTGTGGCTGGACGTTGTGGTTCATCAATTCACACTGCCCTCAACCACATCCATACCACATCCAGAGTCAGTAAGCAGGCTGGAACTTTGTTTTGTTATTTTATTTGGGGGAAATAACTTGGATGGGGATTGGGGTGTTGTGGGATGCCCCAGAGAATTAGTTCATCATCCGGACCGAACTATATACATCCTCCGTGTATATACAACTCCATCTTCCTCCAGCTCAACACTTGCTGCATTGCACTTCTTTCCCTCACTCCTGCACACTGCATGCATCACTCCTGAGGCCTGGAAGGAAATTTACCAGCCTCCATTTTCTCTTCACCTCCGGCCCAGCTAGCACATGTGAGGCCTGCCGCAGATTAGCACGGCCTCCGGTCCACCCATTACAGGTAGGGATAGTGGATCCCCGTTGTGTAGACAAAAAGAACAGTTCTATTATGCTAGCTGGAATGATAGATTACTGCTCCCAGGCCATCCTGTTCAGGACCCCACCAGCCCTCCTGGCTGCACCGGTCCTCTCCACTGCCAACATGACACCACAGTTCCTGACTGACTTCTGCATCCTTCTCAGACTGTTTCTCCCCCCAATCTGCTCCGGCATGCTTCTACAGTTTCCCAGGTTGTGTGTCAGGTTGTAGTTCCTCCCAGAGATCTCTCCAGATAGTGCTCTCTGTCTCTCCGCTGTCTTCCCGCCCCTTGTGTCTGCCACCACGATCTTCCACCTCCTGGCTACACCCGAGCTCTCCCTGGCCAGGTTCACTCCCCCTCCCCCCAGACTGGGGGCTCCCCTCACCACACAGCCTCCACACTATCATATCTCTGTAACTCCAAAGCTCCACCACGGAACTCCTCCCAAACTCACCCAGTTATATGAGAAGGCCTGCCAATCTAGGTTGGGGATTGGAGGGCTCCACATGACACCCCAGATGATGACACCTATTGTCCCACCTTCACTCTGGAAAGTTCCAATCCTTTCCAGAAGAATGAAAGATGGTTTAGTGACATCATCTGATGGACTGTCCCAGTCCTAACTGAGCCACCCCCAGCCCAGAATCAAAACAACCAGACCTGGAAAACACAACAGGCCTGGCTAAATTTACCTTACCTAACAAAAAGACTTAATTCTAGCACCTACCTACAGGTAGAGGGTGCTACACAAGCACCCCCCCCCCCCCCCAGTTAGCACTCCCTAGGGACACATTTAACCCTTTGATTGCCCCTGATGTTAACCCCTTCCCACCATTAGTACAGTTGCAGTGCATATTATTTAGCACTGATCACTATATTGGTGTCACTGGTGTCCGATTTGTCCGCCGCAATCCCGCTATAAGTCGCTGATCCCCACCATTACTTGTAAAAAAAATAAATAAATAAAAATTCCATAAAAATATCCCATAGTTTGTAGGTGTGATAACTTTTGCGCAAACCAATCAATATACACTTATTGGGATTTTTTTACCAAAAATATGTAGTATAATACATATTGACCTAAATTGAAGAAGAAATTAGATTTTTTTACATTTTTTTTGTGGATATGTTTTATAGCAGAAAGTAAAAACATTTTTTTTTCAAATTTGTCAGTCTTTTTTTGTTTATAGCGCAAAAAATAAAAACCGCAGAGGTGATCAAATACCACCAAAAGAAAGCACTATTTGTGGGAAAAAAAGGGCATCAATTTTATTTGGGTACAGTGTCGCATGACCACGCCATTGTCACTTAAAGTAACACACTGCCGTATCGCAAAAAATGGCCTGGTCATGAAGGGGGGTAAACCTTCTGGAGCTGAAGTCGTTAAAGCCTCTTTTTCTGTACTGCTGTCTACCTTTTCTACATTTTTGTCTAAGGAGTCTGCCGGTCTGCTAATTTGTTGCTGTTTTGATTAAGGGTGTCCTGTGCCCTACCCCTCTCTCCCACATTTTTTCCTGTTGTGAGAAATCAACTTCTCTTTGTTCAAGCATAAAAGTGACTGGCGCCCATCATGCTATGACATATTTTTTTTTAATTCTGATACGGGTTTAACCCCATCAGGTCTTTTTTTTTTGTCTGTGTCTGTCTGTGTTCAGTTGGGGTGATTTTCCTTCACTTCCTATAGCAGAAAAGGGGAATAAATGAGGGGAAATCCTAGTTTAGGCCTGGTTCACACCTATGCATTTTTAGTGCGTTTTTAGTTTTGCAAAAACACACTACAGTCCATTTAACATGGTTTCCTATGGGTCAGGTTCACATCTGTGCATTTTATGGAAAGGGCCAGGGACTTTTTTCTGGTTTTTGGTTCCATAATCTTCAATGGATCAAAAATATGTATTGAAAAATCAAAATGCACCTGGAATATGCAAACTGCAACCTGCATAGGTGGGAACCAGGCCTTAGACAACTGTCACCACAAGTGTCCTCTTTGGAATACTTCCCCTCTATTCCTGTTTGGGTAAAAGATCAAAATTATTGTTTTTTTCCTCGCTTTCAGTCCCAGTGATAGTGGTCGCTTGGTCAAATACAGTGTGAATCTCCCTAATGGGGACACAGACAGCAATAAAGAGTTCCAAACCTTACCAACTATATCCAAGAACCAATCAATGGCTTTAAATACATTTGGGGGTCTATTTAGCAACATTTTCACGCAAGATTCATAAACTTTTTAACTGAATTATGAAAAAAATGCGTGAATCTTGAGTAACTTTTTTGAATGATGGCTTAAATCACAGTTAAATAGACCCCTGAATGTTTATAGTTCTAGCTAACTTTTTAAGGCAGATGATTCAGGATTGTTTAACAAATACAGACACATAGTCTGTACACGTTGCACCACCTAGTGGCCATTAGGAGAATTGTTAAATTCATTCCAGCATTTCTTTGCTAGAAGAGGATTGCTTTAAAAGGTAACTCCACTTTCGTGTGAAAAAAAACAACACATGAAAAAAAATATATATAGCGTATACAATTGTGATTCAAGTCATATTGTAATTGAATGTTATTAAAAAGTACCTTTCCTTTTCAATCTGCAGAGCTGTAATTTTCTGTAAAATGCAATGCAATATGGCTGCCTGGAGGTGTTCTATACACAGAATGTTTACAGAACGCCCTCCAGAAACATTCCTGCTTGTGTGATTGGCTCACTGATTTTCCAGGAAGACTACACTTAGTTACAAGTCAGATATCAGGCATTCTCTGCAACAAAAATTTAATTTTTGGTGAGATACTTTCAATGGTAAATCACACCTAAAGGGATGCAGGCCCTGCAATTTTCCTCATTAGAGCCCTGCATGTGCACAGCTGATTGATAATTATGAAACCACTTCCATTAGATCCACATTCCAACATGCACATAGACAAACACACATGGATGCAAAAGGTAGGAATCTGCAACGAAGTTTGATAAAATCCTTGCAATGTACACAAATCACCCACGGGGGAATGTTTTTTTCTTAACAAAAGTGGAGTTACTCTTGTAGCCAATGGCCCCCTTAGGGGTGTCTGAGCCCTCAATCACATCCATACTGCTTCAGAGTCACAGAAGAGGCCGGTACTTTGGTTTGTTTTTGTTTTTTTTAAGGGAATTGAACTTGGATGGGAGTGGGGATGTTGTGGGATGCCCAAAGAATTAATTTAACGCATATTGGACCATCTATATACACTTCTCGTATATACAACACAAGGTTCCTCTTGTGTAGCAAAGTCACTTTAGTTGGTGATAGTTAGCCAGCAATGGACTACAACTCCCAGCCCATCCTCTTGCTCCAGGCTCTGCCAGACACTCCAGCTGCGACGGACTTCAACACTACCACAGTAACACAACAGTTCCTTACTGACTTCTGCATCCTTTCAGATTGCCTCACTCCTTCCCCAATCTGCTCCGCTCTGCCTCTACAGCTTTCCAGGGTGTGTGTCACTCACCAACCCCTGGTGGACTCCATGCTGAGCTTCTTCAGTAGCCTGTTGCTCTCCTGCTCCCTTGGGCCTCTCCTCCAGGATCTTACTATCCTCCTGAATGCACCGGAGCTCCAGTCAGGCCTGACTAAATTTACCTCGCCTTACCAAAAATCCTCTCTAACTCTCCACCTAAGTAGGGGGTGCTGCACTATTTAAAGCAGTGGCCCCCAAACTGGGGCCCGCGGGCTAGATGCAGCCCTTTGCTTGTTTTATCCAGCCCTTGGGGCATTATTTTCATCCACTGATACCAACAATGGGACATAGTTCTCCCCCACTGACACAGATGGAGAGGCACAATTCCTCCCAATGGCACCAATGATAGGGCACAATTTCTCCCAATGACACCAACAATTGGCACAATTACTCCCATGACAATAATGAACGGAACGCTATTCCCCCTACTGACACCAAAGATGGGGCATTGTTTATTCCCACTGACTTCAGGACCTTTTCTACTCCCAATGGCCACAGTCCGGCCCCCCTTAAGTCTGAAGGACAGTAATCTGATCCTTTGTTTACAAAGTCTGGAGATCCTTACTTTAAAGGATAACTCCACTTTTGTGGGGAAATAAAAAGTAAAATGAATACATAAATCCTATTCAATCTGCAGAGTTGTAATTTTCTGTAAAATGCAATGCAATATGACTACCTGGAGACTTTCCGTACACAAGTGGTGTACAGATCACCCCCAGAAATTACATTTCCTGCTTTTGTGATTGCCTCACTGATTTTACAAGAAGTCCGTACTAAGATACAAATAATATTTTGACTATCACTTGCAACAAAAATGTCATTTTTGGTAAGATACTCCCAAAGGCAAATCACATCTAAAGGGAAGCAGACCTTGCCACCTTCCTCATTAGAACCCTGCATGTTCAGCAGCTGATTGATAATTACATAGTCACTCCCATGCAGATTTATTCTGCACATGAACACAAACAGCTATTTCTTTAGAATAACAAAAGTTAGGAATCTGTAGCAAAGTTTGTTAAAATCCTTGCAATGTACATAGATCACCCAGAGGAGAATGCTTTTTTTTTATCAACAAAAGTGGAGTTACTCTACAGCCAAGCCTGATTTACAAAAAAAAATACAAAAGATCAGGGAGAAATAGCTATGAAGATAATTTGTACACATGCAGTGTGGATTCATATAATTAATAAAATCATATAATCAGGTGCGGGTAATGTATGGAGTGCGTGGGTAAGGTGTATGTAGCACCCTCTAGTGTGCTAGTGTATATAGTCGTAGTGAAGGAAAATTTGGCTTGGCTGAGAGCCAAGCCTGAGTTGAATCTGAGTCAGGGCTGAGAGACTCAGGGAGGCTGGATGACTCAGCAAGCAGCATCTCTGGTGACTTCCCCTACTTAGTTGAACCTTGGAGAAGCTTCCAGAAGTAGAGGGTAAAGTCTAGGAGGAGCTGCTTGGAGTATTGATGAGTGCCCCAGCCAATCCCCAGCAAAATGGGCTGGCAGGGGGCAGGCCACCTCATAAATACTCATGAGTCATGCCAGCAGAGAGAGTTGGGTGGAAGATGGAGTGCTGGAGGCTGTCGGTGGCCCTTGAGGGTGCCCCCTAGTCCGGGGGGGGGGGGCATCCTTGGGCATGGGGCTTGAGTGCTGGAGGGACCCTCTACAACACACAAGGAAATCCTTCCTGGAGGCACGGGAGCAAGGTGAGGACAGCAGGAGCAGATCAGCACGTCTAGGAGTTCTCACCGAGCAGTCAGTTGGGTGGGCTGGTGAGTGAGCAGCCTGGGAGGACTGTGGAGAGAGAGAGTGCCAGTTTGTGAGGACTGTGGAGAGAGAGAGAGTATCAGTCTGGCAGGACTGTGGAGAAGTAGCCAGGAGGGCTAGTGAAAGGGGCAGCTGCAACCAGGCAGACTGACAGTGCCTGAAGAGGTGGTGCTAGGAACAGTAGCCACAGGGTTGTAAGCTAGACACTGACTTTTGCTATACACCTAAAGGGGCCCCTGGTTCTTGCCTATAACAGGCTTTTCCTCAAAAATCTGTGCTGCGTCAGATCATTTTTCATCAGTGTGCCAGCCGGAGTTCTGCAAGCAAGTGTGCTGGAGGAAGCAGAGGAGTGTATATGCAGTAGACTGTGTATGGGAAAAGTTGTCCCTGAGGTTGTCTAAGTCAAGTACCCCTACTGCCCATCCAAGTTTTAATCCCCTCAATAAAATAACAAAACAAAGTGCTGGACTGTTTTCTAACTCTTGGAGATTGTGAAAATTTGGTGTGCCTAGGTTGAAACAAGAGGGGTGGGGTATGTGACAGTAGGCAGGTAAAATCACCTGGTTGCATCCAGGATGGCAGGTATATTTGTCCTAGGTTTACTACCACTAGAGGGAATTGCTGAAAGTCTTGCAGGGGTAGAGGTAATGAGCCCAGCTGAGTAGAGCTTGCTCATTAAGGCCTTTACATAAACTCCCAGCATGTATAGGTGAGTGCTCCACCCTGGAACCAGTTTCTGTGTGAATAGACTGGGGAGCTTTACACAAATACTGTATGGTAAGAAGCCTGTGTGGTTCATTATAACAACAGGGAGATAGGTGCTAGGTGTAGCGCAAGGCTGCACCTAGCCGGCAGACAGGGAAACCTACAAGTATAGTCAGTGGCCAAGTTGGTAAGGATTTATTTTGATGTTTTTTTGTTTTGCTGTTTTTCTACAATTGTACATAGTATAAATAAACCACACTTGTGTTTTCACCTACAACTGCTGTTTCGCTGTGCCTGTTTTGTGTAGTGAACCCTTCCAGGGGGTCACACACACCCGCTGCCGAGCTAACCCCCTTACAGGATCTAGGGGTATATATTATACAGTATCTCACAAAAGTGAGTACACCACTCACATTTTTTTAAATATTTTTTTATATCTTTTCATGTGACAACACTGAAGAAATGACACTTTGCTATAATGCAAAGTAGTGAGTGTAGAGCTTGTATAACAGTATGAATTTGCTGTCCCCTCAAAATAACTCAACACACAGCCATTAATGTCTAAACCGCTGGCAACAAAAGTGAGTACACCCCTAAGTTAAAATGTCCAAATTGGGCCCAAAGTGTCAATATTTTGTGTGGCCACCATTATTTTCCAGCACTGCCTTAACCCTCTTGGGCATGGAGTTCATCAGAACTTCACAGGTTGCCACTTGAGTCCTCTTCCACTCCTAGATGCAAACATCACAGAGCTGGTGGATGTTAGAGACCGTGTGCTCCTCCACCTTCCATTTGAGGATGCCCCACAGATGCTCAATAGTGTTTAGTTCTGGAGACATGCTTGGCCAGTCCATCATCTTTACCCTCTGCTTCTTTAGCAAGGCAGTGATCGTCTTGGAGGTGTGTTTGAGGTCGTTAGCGGAATACTGCCCTGGGGCCTAAGTCTCTGAAGGGAGGGGATCGTGCTCTGCTTCAGTATGTCACAGTACATGTTGGCATTCATGGTTCTTTCAATAAACTGTAGCTCCCCAGTGCCGGCAGCACTCATGCAGTCCCAGACCATGACACACCCACCACCATGCTTGACTGTAGGCAAGACACAGTTGTCTTTGTACTCCTTACCTGGTTGCTGCCACACAGGCTTGACGCCATTAAGTTTATCTTTGTCTCATCATACTAAGGAACATGGTTCCAGTAATCCATGTCCTTAGTCTGCTTGTCTTCTGCAAACTGTTTGTGGGCTTTCTTGTGCATCATCTTTAGAAGAGGCTTCCTTCTGGGATGACAGCCATTCTGACCAATTTGATGCAGTGTGCGACGTATAGTCTGAGCACTGACAGGCTGATCCCCCACCACTTGAACCTTTGCAGCAATGCTGGCAGCACTCATACATCTATTTCCCAAAGACAACCTCTGGATATGACGCTGAGCATGCACACTCAACTTCTTTGGTCGACCATGGCGGGGCCTGTTCTGAGCGGAACCTGTCCTGTTAAACCGCTGTATGGTCTTGGCCACTGTGCTGCAGCTTAGTTTCAGGGTCTTAGCAAACTTCTTATAGCCATCTTTATGTAGAGCAACAATTGTTTTTTTCAGATCCTCAGAGAGTTCTTTGCCATGAGGTGCCATGTTGAACTTCCAGTGACCAGTATGAGAGAGTGAGGGCGATAACACCAAATTTAACACACCTGCTCCCCATTCACACCTGAGACCTTGTAACACTAATGAGTCACATGACACCAGGGAGGGAAAATGGCTAATTGGGCCCAATTTGGACATTTTCACTTATAGGTGTACTCACTTTTGTTGCCAGTGGTTTAGACATTAATGGCTGTGTGTTGAGTTATTTTGAGGGGACAGCAAATTTACACTGTTATACAAGCTGTACACTCACTACTTTACATTGTAGCAAAGTGTCATTTCGTCAGTGTTGTCACATGAAAAGATATAATAAAATGTTTACAAAAATGTGAGTGGTGTACTCCCTTTTGTGAGATACTATATATACTATATATTGTGTGTAGCGCCCCCATAGTGATAGGTGCATTTTTGTAGTGGGTTTTCGTTAGGAGAGGTAAAATCTAGTCAGGCCTGACAGTAATTACAGGCCTGATTGTTTTGATCTGCGCTGGGGAGTGGCTCAGGGAGGGCTGGAGATTGCAAGAAGGAACACCCCTTGGATACTCCTTCCCTTTGGGGGATGGATGAGAAGGTGTCACTTTCTGATGTATGTTAAGGAGCCCTGATTAATGCCCAATCTGGATTGGCAGGGGGCAGGCCTCCTTAAATACAGTGATCTGCCCAGCAGGGGGGAGGAGAGTTTGAGTGAAAGAGTGTAGAATGTAGCAGAGGTGCTGTGGATGCCTCACCCGGGAGGGAGCCACCAATCAAGAGGGGGGGGGGTGACCTTGAGGCCTGGAGGCTCAGGTGTAGCCAGGAGAGGAGTCGACATCCTGGAGTAGCACAAGGGAGCAGGAGAGCAGCAGAGAGGCTACATTAAAAGCTCATTAAAGGATCCACTGGTGTCGGTGAGTGGTGGCCCCTGGGAGTTGGATGAGAAGGCTGAGGCAGGCTGGGAGAAGACAATGTACAGGCTATAGAGGTCGGAGAAGCCAAGCAGGGGAAGGAGGGCCACTGGACAGTGAGGCAGGCTGGGGGGGCCTGGAAGATGGATGGGCTGGGAGTTGTAGTTCATCCAGTGCCCAGCTAGCACCAATGTACTTAGCTACACAATTGAGGGTCCATGGCTTCACAACTGGGAGCCTGTGACCCTTGCCCACAGCGGGTGGTCCGGAGGTCCTGCTAGTAGTAAGAGCAGGCCTCACCATGTGCTAGCTGTGGTGGAAAAGGAAGTGGTGGTCTGATAAATTGCCTTTCAGGCCGGTAACAGCAAGTAGTGTGCAGGAGAGAGGAAGGAGAAGTGTAACGATCAGCAAGTGTATGTGCTGGAGGAAGAAGGAGTGTATATACGGCGGTGTATATAGAAGGTCCCGTGATTGATTCTTGGGCATCCCACAGTCATCCCTATCCCCATCCAAGTTTAAAGGGTTTGTATACCCTCGCTGTTTTTCACCTTAATGCATTCAATGCATTAAGGTGAAAAACCCCCCCCCCAGAGCCTCCGTTTTAGTTACCTGACCCCAATTGTTCCCGCACTGGGGACGAGCCTAGCAACTCCAGCCACTGACTAGCGTCCTTATTGGCTAGATTGATAGCAGTGGAAGCATTGGCTCCCGATGCTGTCAATCAAGTCCAGTGACGCGGGAGCCGGCGGACCACTCTGTGCAAAACCACTGCACAGAGGAGGTAAGTATGACATGTATGTTATTTAAAAAAAAAATCAAACCTTTACAATCACTTTAACCCCTAAATAAAACAACAAAAACAAAGTACCAGCCTGTTCAGTGACTCCGGGTGTGTGGAAATCGTGTGATTGATGACAGCGGACAGGTGGACCACAACCCCAGCCACCCCCAAGGGGGCACACGGCTACATGCAGATCTGGGGGTATACATTATATATACTATATATGTGGATCTGGGTGTATATCTTATATATGTGGATCTGGGGGTATACAGTACATTATATATACTATATATGTGACTGACTTCTGGATGAAGCCCGGGGGATTCAGAGGGAATATTGCACATAGATATTTATCAGCGCCAAAGTCCTGAAGCACAAATTCACCACCAAAAAAATGCATATGCACTTTTACCGTAATTTTCCTACAGAGCAGGCTTAAAGTAGTTCTGTAGGCAAAAGGTTTTTTATCTTAATATATTCTATGCATTAAGATAAATAACCTTCTGTATGCAGCAGCTCCCCTCAGCCCCCTTGATACTTACCTGAGCCCCATCTCTATCCAGCGATGTTGCAGGAGAGACTTGGCTGCCTAGGACTCTCCCTCCTCATCGGTGAGACAACAGCGGAGCGCCATTGGCTCCCGCTGCTGTCAATCAAGTCAGTGACATAAATATTGCATAAAACCAGAAACACAACAAAATCAATGTCAGCTTACATTAGTAAACACTAATATTTAAACTGGTAAAGTCCACTATATGGGGTGATGGTGTGGAAGTAGCGACCTATCTCTACCCCGAGTCCATTCATAGTTCCCCCGACTCCCCTCGACGACGTATGTCTTCCAATAAATAGAATTACGTATCTTATATAATTCTATTTTTTGGAAAACGGATGTCTTGATGAAATTCGGACGAGACATCCTTTTAATGCCATTTTCACGTATACGTAAAAAAACCACCACTTAAACACGAAGTCCTGAAACCGCGACTATTTATAGATACACGTTATAAGGGAGACTTAGGGGGCCCGAAGTAGGTCTTCAGTCAGTGTATATATCATATATATTACATGACATATGGGGGTCTAGGT
>BLSH010535555.1:1834744-1856399 GCA_018402905.1 Glandirana rugosa
GGGATCTGATGGGGACACAAATATGTGGGGGGATCTCTGATGGGGATACAAATATGCAGGGGGGCTGATAAGGACACAAATGTGCAGCAGGGGGGTCGGATGGGGACACAAATGTGCAGCAGTGGGTCTGATGAGGACACAAATGTGCAGCAGAGGGTCTGATGGGGACACAAATATGTGTGTGTGTGTGGAGGGGGGTCTCTGATGAGGACACAAATGTGCAGCAGCGGGTCTAATGAGGACACAAGTGTGCAGCAGGGGGTCTTATGGGGACACAAATTTGTGGGTACACTCTAATGGGGACACAAATGTGTGGGGAGACTCTGATGAATACACAAATGCAAAGGGGTGTGTGTGATGGTAACACAGATGTAAGACCTTGTGTACACTGAAAGTTTAGCCCCTGTGCATGAAGTTACAGCATTTGGGTGCAGGTAGAGGATACCTGTACACCATCAAACTCTACTGCCGGCAGCCTGTCAAATTCTATTTTATTTTGCTGCTGCGGATTAATTGATAAATAACTGATTTTTTTTGGCCTGTGGATATGTGAAAAATGTGCAATGTGGCCCTTGAATTAAAAAGTTTGGAGACCCCTGGTCTAGGAAACCGGAATATCTCCAATCATCTCTATGGTTTAGGAGACCGGAATGTCCCCGATCATCTCTATGGTCTAAGAGAACAGAATGTCCTGATCATCTCTATCATCTAGGACAGCCTTTTTCAATCAGGGTGCCTTGAGGTTTCTTCAGGGGTGCCTTGGCAAAATGCCTAAAAATTGCCCACAAATTGTATACAAGCTGGCGTGTGGATTAAAGCTGCCTTTTAGTTACATTAAGTCACAGGTTTTCATTGTGCACCATAACAACCTTCTATTTGTCGGTGTCCTAATGACTAATGGCATCATCACTTGATAAGGAGGATGTCAGCTGCCTGCATAGCATTCTTATTTGACTCTCCCCTGCCCCTCTCCATCAGCGTTGGGGTCACATTAGCTAAGTGATGGAGAAACATTGGAATACTAGTCAGTACCAGTTTAAGTGTATTTGCTTTCGAATAATAAATCACTTCTAACGTTGGGTGTCCTACTTGGACTTGTGAATGTTGCTGCATTATGTAAAACTATTAGAATGTTTTTTACATTTTAGAATGGGGTGCCTTGAGATTGTCCATAATTTTTAAAGTGTGCCTTGACTGAAAAAAGGTTGAGAAACACTGGTCTAGGAGATCAGAATGTCCCCGATCATCTCTATCGTCTAGAAGACCGGAAATTACCCAATCATCTCTATGATCTAGGACAGGGGTAGGGTTGCCACATCATCCCTTTAATCCAGGACACATGCTAATTTAATGCAGATAAGGCACCAAGTGACTTTAATTACCACCTTGATCAGCCACAGAACTTGTGCAATTGATAGGTGTCCTGGATTAAAGGGATGATGTGGCAACACTAGACAGGGGTCTCCAAACTATCTAAACAAAGGGCCAGTTTACTCCTTGAAATAAAAATGGGGTGGTTATGGTTTCCCCAAGTTTATTTGTAACTATATATTAATTGTCCATTCCTCTCATTCGTTAAACTACAAAACCTCTGATACCAGTAATGATAATGATACGATAATAAGGTTAGCTTATATATAAATAATCAATCACTCTGTTTTAATAAAGCAAGGATTTCATTTATTACACAGAAAGTAGAAATGCTAACATAAAACACTAAGAAAGATATCATAGAGCCTATAACATAAATAACATAAGGTGATACTTAGGCTTTCCTCAAGATGTTGTTCTGGCTGGGCTCCAATGGAAGAGGATAAGAGACAGAGATATGGGGTTCCTCAGCCTTTTAAACCCATTCATACATCATCCACACACACCTGCCCAACGCCGGCCTACTTATGCATTCTGTCCAATGATGACAGACTTCCTTTCCTTGAGTCTGTCCCTAGGACGCATGTCTGGATTGTCCACTAGAGGCAGTATATGTCCATTTATCACTCACAGCTGACCCATGATCATTTGGGGTCAGCTGGTCCCTTTGATGTCACGTAATCAGGAACTGTTAATTTGCACCTCCCCAGGACGTCTCCTCTGACTTTCTCTACCACTACACCTCATCGCAGGGGGTGTATGGATATTTCCTGGAAGGATATGGCTATTTACCACCACCCCACTGTGTCAACTTGTCCAGATGTTTTTCGTTCCCACACAGTGGTTAGACAACTTTGGCCTGTCATATCCGTAACACTCCAGAACTATGATATTAAATCAGATTGCCATCCAACATATGCCGCTTTGGGCCTGAAGGGCACATACCACCCTTCTTCAGAGTCAGCCTCCGTGGCAAAGTCCATAAATGTCTTCACATGTTGTGCTCCATGTGCCGCTTTGCCTGAAGGGCACACACTTCCCTTCCTCTAGAACAGCTCCAATGGCACAGTCCATAAATGTCTTAACATGTTCTGCTTCCCAACATGTGCGACTTTGCTTGAAGGGCACACACCTCCCTTCCTCTGGAACAGCTCCTATGGCACAATCCATAAGTGTTTTAGCATGGGTTTCCCAACATGTGCCGCTTTGCCTCTGGGTGATACACCTACCACCATTCTTCGGCGACAGCATCCATGGCACCATTCTGTGTTATCTCCTTCCTGGTCTCTTCATGAGGGGGTGCAATATAGGCCAGGGGTGTCCATTCATTCACCAACACACACTCCGAGCCACGTTTCAACCAGCTTCCAGATACAGAACCTCGAGGAGGGCCCTATTCACCCGTATTACTAATCTAATACAGGTATATCAAACTATACTATCACACAAATCAACCTGTTACCATATAATATACATGTACATTCTAATCACCGCCTTAAACATCCCACCCCCAACCTCCTATAACCCTTCATTGTGTATACGGGGCGGGATTAGGCAGGCTTGTTCAATATGGCCTTTCCTACCGCAATTCTGGCATAAATGCGTTGCGCTGTGACCCTGAATTGGCAGTAAAGCCTCCAACTTGTACGCCGAGACCTTACCGTCAATTCGTCCCTCAACTTGCATAGATAAATGCGAGACCTTTCTATATAAATGTCAAGTCCAATAACACATGCTAACCTGAACCAAAGATGAAACTGCAGCAACAGCGAGTAATACTATTACGGGATGTATCAAATGATTCAAAATACCATTGGCCTTACTGGAATGACCGAAAATTACCTCCCACCAATACCATTTAGCATCATCCTCTAGTTGATGCACTACCTCCTTTATTTTATTCTGATCATGGTAGATGACTATAGTAGCATTAGCTCTTTCTTGCTGCAGTACCCTCATCAGGTTCTCATCCCTATCCCAATCTGTTAACCATTCCTGTATCCTTTTCCCCATACCCAGATTCAGGGCTCTTAGACTAACAGGGCGGTCATAATTGACATCCACAGACAGATTGGCAACATGCGGTACCACATATTTCCACCCCGTGTCTGGATTTCAGAAACATCACCCAGGCTACACCATGCACCTCTAGCTATTGTTAGGTTCATGGCGCACCCCGTTTCCATGACCAATATTACATTGGTATCCTTTAGGACAAAGAAGCACACTCTTCTATGCCCCAAATAATACACAGGCTCCTTCTCGGCAGTGTTTTCCCCATCCAGAACACAGAGTGAAGCATCTTCTCAACATTTCTCGTTCACCACTGCGTACTGACCTGGCATACACAGGACGTCATGGTCATATCTCCGACAGAGGGAAATATCAACCTGTCTCCAGCTTCCCTCCTTTCTGATCACACGTGGGTAATTTAGCCTCGGATGCAACAAGGTAGACTCCCCAGTCAGTATGCCCATTGATACCACAGAATATACAGACCGAGTCTGCATTCCTGTATATGGGATCAACGAGGAAGCCGAACACCTTTCATAATCCAAACTAGCGCAGCCCAACCAGGCATTAGACCACCACTTTGGATTAGTAAAAACTATGTGTTTCGGCAACATCTTACTGAGCTGTGAAGCTAACTCATAAGGCCACTGTCCCTCAGACAGAGACGGCACAATCAGCTTGATGTTGGTTGATAATTCCGACTGCCCCTGCGTGCACGCCAACGCCCATGATACATTCTTGCCTTGTACCACCACACTCTCTACCAACCTCTTAAAGTGGTAGATAAAATCTTCAGCCACTTTAACCTGGATATTTACATTACTTTGTTGAATGTTATTAAGGATGTCATTGATCTCTCTCTGAGTAACAAAACCCCGTTTACTGTCTGAGGCTATGGCTGAGAGTTTGTACCTCAGGATACTGGTATCCACTTCATTAATAACACCCATCCCTGCTCCTATTCCCCCCAATATAGTGCTGAATACATCCCTCCTCTTTTGATTGCTCCTCAGAAATAAGCGTCCCGAATGAACCTCACTCCGTGTCCGCACGTCTCTGGGAGCAAGCCACTGGTACAATGACCGCATTTGATTCAGTGTGTATTCAGCACATATGGGGTAATATGTTCTTATCAACCACTGTGAGATGTTAAAGTGCCATGTGGTGAAGGCATACTGTACCCTGGTGGCCAGCGTTTGGGAAGAGCTTAGATCTATTTGTAGTGGTTCCCCTTTCTCTAACGGAGCATGCATTTGTGTGTAGTCACTGGCATTACTTATGCAAGGTTCCACCTTCTCAGGTGAGACATGCACCAGGAGAGGAAATTTTCACCCCATTGATGTGCCATCTGGAGCTTCCTAGTTTGGCCGACAGACACCTTACTATGGCTAAGGGTTAGCCTCCTGGGTATCTGCGTCCTATCAATCCGATTATTCCAGTATACACCACACACAAAAACATACTCCCCTTCTTTTAATTCTTCACCAAAAACCCCATATCCTATATCCTTTGCTTCCAAAGGATTAGACAGGTTGGAATTTTCCCCTAACCAATAACCCGTTGCATTCATATATATTGTTGCTTCCACAAACGACTGGAGGGATTCCGGCATGATCTTCTGCAAGTCCTGTTTATACGCCAGTCCTCCGGATGTTGAGTTGGGATTAAATCGTCCAAAAGCAAATGAAACTTTGTAGGGCAAACTGCCAGAGTGACCCCACTGGTAAGTATCTGGTAACTTAGGACCCTCTGGTATAATCCTAACCTTCCTCCTTCTCTCAATGCCCCCCTGATTTCCCTTTTGGCCCAACAAGTCCAAAATTGATGACATAATGGAAGTGGATACACCGTTCTCCTCAGGATTCTCACTTTCCTTATTATCCCCCGAATGCTCGTCTGAATAAATTTGAGATGTTATATGGCATAGGTGGATCGCCAACATGACAATTATGATCCTTCCATCCATCTTCCAGAGACCTTGATAATTCTTTTGCCCCACTAGGACTCTGGAAAAATAAGAACAAGAGTGGAATCAATTCTTATCAGCAGTACCTTTTACATTGATCAGCATGAACCCACTTTTCTATCTCCCTTCTTTTCATGCCTTTTGCACCCTTTTTTGTCCATGATCCGCTTCACTTTGACCACCTGATCGCTAAGGGCCACAGTGACCGTGACGGGTCCTGTCCAGTTTGCATCCCAGGACGATTTGGAAACAAAGTTTTTCACCATAACCCTGTCTCCAATCTTCAAGCTAATGGGAGGCCTTTCAGGCTGTTCCTTCTCTTTAGGTGCCATGTTATTTGCAGCAAATTGCAAATAACCCTGTACTTGTTCTTGCAGCTGGACCAGAAATGTATCCCTTTCAGCACTTTCTCTCAGAGGGGTACTCAGTATTGGGTCTGCTGGATGGCTGAGGTTCATCATTCTCCCCGTCATCAACTGATATGGGGTTAATGATGTACCTTTCGCTGCAGACCCTCGTATAGCCATCAGGATAGAAGGCAGATGGGTCAGCCAGTTCTTTCCTGATTGCAATACCATCTTCTTAAGCCTCTCTTTTAGCGTCCGACTGTGGATGGTATGGCACGTGGAATCTTTGCTCTACTCCCAGCAGCACACAAATATTTTTCATGACCCTGACGGTAAAGTGAGTCCCCCTGTCTGATTCTAATACTTTGGGGAACCCCCATCTTGAGAATACTTCAGTCCACAAAGCTCTAGCTGTACCCTCCAGAGGCACTTGGTAATGGACCCACAAAGTCAATCTGCAAGTTCTCCCAAGGTCCATCAGCTACCGGTATCCTTGCTAACACTGGCTTCTGTCCCTTTGGCCTAGGGTTCATTTGTGCGCAGATCAAACATTCCTGCACTACTTGTGAGATTGTGTTACCCATTGCCTCCCACCAGTATTTAGTCTGTACAAATTTCATTGTACCCTGTGCACCCATATGGCCTGTCAACCTGTGATTCTCACGGGCTAAATACTTTTGATGCTGGGAGGGCACTACAGACCTTCGTCCTTCTGGCGTCTCCCTCAACACTAGATCGTCTTGTAATACATAATTTTGGGGAGCATGTGCCGCTTTTCCTCAGAGCTGATTTTTTATTAAGCTCAAGACCTCATCCTTATTTTGCTCATCTGCTAAGCACGGGGTAGGCGTCCTTAGCACTGGCAAGAGTTCATGTGAATCTACTTCCACCTCCAGCTCCTCAAAATTATGTTCCTCCCAGGCCTGTCTCCCCTCAGCATCATAGGGTGTCCACCTGACTCCTATCAGGGCCGCCTCTTTTGCCAGCTCATCTGCCTTGTTGTTGCCCATGGTAACCTCCTCACCACCTCTTTGATGGGCTTTCACCTTAATGATAGCCACTCTCTGAGGCTCCACATTTGCTCTTTCCCATATATCTCTGAGCACCGAACTATGTACCAAGCCCTTCCCAGAGGCATCACTGAAACCCCTTGACTGCCACAAAGGCATGTATTCGGTCAATGACCTTGTGACATAGGCGCTGTCAGAGAATATGGTTATTGGACCTGAACTGAAATGCGCGATGACCTCTCTCACTGCTTCCAGTTCGGCTCTTTGAGCAGAGAAGCTTCGAGGGCATTTGGTCATGATTTCCTCATTGGTCTGGGGGCACCACAGGGCATACCCTGTGTGAAAACTTCCTCCATCCCAATATCTTGACCCATCCACCCAGACTTTAAGATCTTCATTACCTGTTGCTACCCTAAACACCTCCTGTGTTCTGGTCCGATGTATCTCTCCACAGTCATGCTGCTCCCCCTCATACTGCATCAATTGTGGGAGCGTGTATGTGGCTTTATGGGTCACTGTAAGATTTCTGGGGGTTAAATCCACTAGCCATCTGGCTACCCTTTGGGAGGACACTCCACTGAAGGTACGTTCCAAAAGCATTTTAATTGGGGAATGGGGTGTCTGCAGAATGATTTTGCCGAATCCCACAACGTGTTCTGTGGTGAGAACCGCCCAGTGCACTGCCAAAAGATTTCTGACACATTCGTCAAATCCCCTCTCTATCGGGCTTAGTACTCTGGACCAGTATCCGACAGGTACCCAATTGCCCTGCCTCTCATGTAGCAGCACCGCTGTTATTGCCACTGCAGAGGCATACACTTGTAGTGCAAAGGGCAAATCGGCATTCGGATTGCTTAAGGCCGGGGCCTGCATCAGACTCACTTTTAGCTTGGTGAACGCTTGTTCATGCTCTTCCAACCAATCTAAAGGGTCTGTTTCCTTCTTGTCTCCTTTGAGAAAATCATACAGGGGCCTTGCCTTTTCCGCAAAGCCTTCAATGAAGTCTCTGCAGAAACCAACCATCCCCAAAAATTGTCTCAGTGCAGTCTTAGTGCTTGGTCTTGGTCATTTCCTGATAGTTTCACATTAGCTAGGATCCGGAGTCCTTCCCCCCTGTGAAACTATCACACCCAAGAAACACACTGAATCCTTCATCAATTGTGCCTTTTTGGGGTTCAACTTCAGACCTGCATTCTCAATCAGTGTCAGGAGTTCCTCCAGAAGAGCATAATGCTGCTCTTTGGTCTCTGTTTGAAGCAAGATATCGTCCACATATTGGATGATGCATTCTGGTTCAGAAAATGTCTTCAGAATGTCCATCATACAGATGTGGAAGTATGTTGAGCTGGATTTGAACCCCTGTGCTAATGCATACTGTTTCCCCTGAAATGTGAAGGCAAGTTTGTATTGGCTATCTTCATGTACAGGAATGGAAAAATAACCATTTGATATGTCAATTGATGAGTACACCTTTGCTGAAGGTTTCAGTGCTGTCATCATGTCCGGCATCTTAGCAACTTCATTTGTAATAGATGGGGTACATCTGTTAAGCGCACGGAAATCTACAGTGGGCCTCCACCCCCCTCCTTCTTTACTGGCCAGAGGGCTGCATTTGTTTTAGACTGGCACTCTTTGATTACCTTTTGTGCTAACAAATTCCTCACCGTGCTCTCTATGTATGGGATAGATTCGGGTGGGATTTTGTACTGACGCTGAGGTGGCGGATCAGGCCCCTCAATTCTAACAACCATGTTAGACACTTTACCACACTGTGCTTTAGACGTTGCCCATACTTCGCTATGTTGCCACAAGATCTCAGCCAATAACTGGTCCTTTGTTCTCAGCAGTGTCTGTGGGTCAAGGATCTCATTGGTTTTAACTGATGCAACCTCACAGCTGTCCACTATCATGTGCACCTTGCCTTTGTACCTAGACCCTTTCCACAGCACCCAATTACATAGATCGAGAATCAATCCGTGTGTTTCCTTGACATCAGAGCCCAAAATAGTGCCCTCATGTGTTGGGGAAAGAAACAAACTGTGCTCCACACACAACCTCTCTATCTATATGGACACAGGTATTGACTGTTCAGAAGGTACCAGTTGTCCCCCGAATCCTCGAAGGAAAATTTGTCTTCCAGTAGGATCTTTTTGAAGTTTGATGTTCGTTAAGCTGACGGCTGCACCCGTATCCAAAAGAATGTTTGTGCGATGGCCCCCTACCGCCCCTTGAATACGTGGCCTGCCGCCTTTGTCCCGTTGTAGCTGACATACTAGGGACAAGACCAGGGCCTGACATCCCTATTGCTTAAAATAAGGATTTGTTGGAGGCGGGACTTCATATTCCTCCGGGTTTTCTTTTCCCTTTTCCATCCTATGAATTTCCCTCAAAAGAGGGCCATATAACGTAGCATCAGGTGCCTTGCTCAGGTCCGATGCCACCTTATGTGCCCCAGGCTTCTGCTGCTGCCTTCTATATAAAGGCTTTTTATCAGCTGTGCTTCTTCTAGGTAAATGACAGTCCTTCATTACATGGCCTGTATTTCCATATTTGTAGCACCTACCTGCAAATCTCACCCTCCCTTCACTTTTAACTACCTCCGAAATTCTTTTGTGGGGCCTATTGTCTTGATCAGTCTCCCGAACCCAGTCTCTTAATATGTTCAAAAAAGTTTGGTATAACGTGGCATTCCTCAGTGCAATTCTGGTATGATAGTCAACACAGGTGCACTTGTTAGCCATAGAACACAGAAAACTACTGTCATCAGGAGACATATCAGGACAATTGTATGTGGCTTTATAAATGGAGAGATACTCACTGCAAAAGAGTATAGGATCATTTCCCCTTTTAAACTTGGTATTTTCTAGGGCATCTGACCCTCTAGTACAGCCTTTCTCAACCTTTTCAACACTGAGGAACCCTTGAAATAGTTCTCTGGTCTCGGGGAACCCCTGCTAAGAAATTAAAATCTACAACTCATGATACATTAGTGTGATGGTCAGTGGGAAGAATGCTCCTTACACTTGGTCATTGGGAAGAATTACCCCCCTTACAGATAGCTAAAAAGATCAATGGTATCATTGGGAATTTATCTGAGAGGCAGAAATTGACCATTGCTCAAGGAACCCCTAGCAACCTCTGGAGGAACCCTAGGGTTCCACGGAACCCTGGTTGAGAAACCCTGCTCTAGTATCTCTTCCTCCCATTATGCGCTGCATTTCCCTCATTCTATCTGCGAGATAGACCTCTGTGACTCCCGACTGGTGGTTGCAGTTTTTCACACAGTTGCAATGGGAGCCATGCGTGGAGTAGTGCGCATGCATCCCTATTGTTTAACGTATACTGAGTCACCACAGCTTCCAGCCGGTTTGAGAGACTAATGGGTGAAGCACTAGTGTCAAATTTACCCAAAATTTGGCACAGATTTGTGCGATCTTGTAGAGAGAGTGTTGTGGATTGGGTGCCACCCTCCCTTCTTAACGTCCCTACTCCTTCTCCAGTCCTTTCTGGCGCAGGAGTAAAGAGAGAAGAACTCTGATTTGGGGACTCCTCCAGACTGTCAGCTGAATATACTGGCTGCTGCTCCCCCAGCATCCTGTCTCTTTGCTCCTGTGTTATAAAGGGATGTGTATCCTTGTTAGCACAACAATGGCTGTGCATTTTATCCATTGCCTGTGCTTTCAAAGATAAAATGGCATGATCTTTTTGGGCTAGCTGAATTCTGCACTCTTATGGGGGGCTGGACTCTGGCCATCAGGAGTACAAAATGTCCCAGCATCAGTGGAAGTAAACAAGCCCCCATGATTGGTGTGACTGGTAGGAATTGCGCCTCATGATTGGTGTCATTGGTAGGAATTGTGCCCCATCATTGGTGTCATTGGGAGGAATTGTGCCCTATCATTGGTGTCATTGGAAGGAATTGTGCCCACCATTGATGTCATTGGTAGGAATTGCACCCCATTGATGTTGTGTTTGGGAGGAACTGTATCCTTCATTGGTGTCAGTGAATAAAATAGTGCCCCAAGGGCCAGATAAAAGGAAGCAAAGGGCCACATCTGGCTCCCGGACCGCAGTTTGGAGACCACTGGTCTAGGAGACCGGAATGTCCCCGATCGTCTCTGTGGTCTAAAAGACCGGAATGTCCCTTAGCGAGCATTTCTTAATTTCCCTTTTTTTTCTGGAAAGCAGAGATCATGGACGTCCTCCCGGATTTTCAGAGCCGCGCTGTAGCCGTCTTTCGGCTATAGCGCGGTTCTGTACAGGTTAAAGTCACAGTATAAAAATAAATACATTTTAATAAAATAAATAATAATACATTTTTTTAAAGCGCCCCCGCCCCTCGTGCTCGTGCGCATACATAAAACTATGATATTATATGAAAAAGATGTATATTTATCAGGCCCCCTTTGCAGCCCGCTGTTCTTCCCTGGGACCTTCATTTGGTTTTCTCTGCCCCTCTGAACCCAACAGGGATGTCCCCTTACAGATACTTGCCAGTAAAGTGGCCCATTTGGTCTCTCTAATGTCTGTGAATTGGCACTCCTTTCCTGTGAAGGGTCTTTCCTCATACTTCACAAGGTTGTCCTACACCCAGGACCATCATTTCTTCCCATCATTGAGGACATTGCTCTTCCATTCTTGTGCCTGGCTCCCAACCACCATCATCCAGAGGAAATCTCTCTACATTCCCTGGATGTTGTCACAACCATTAGAGTCTACCTAAAATCTACTCTACATGGAAATTCCCTGGCTGTCCTTTTGGTGGGACCATGTGATCCATGAAGTCGTCCCCTGCATGGGATATAGATTGTACACATATATGTAGTATATAGGAACAGGAAGTTGGGAGTGACACACAGAGCACAGAGAGGGAGATCTGCTCCTCCTGGGTGGGTTTATTCTTCGTCCTTCCTTTATCATCACCTCATCCTCCCTTTATCATCACTTCATCGCCACTTCATCCTCCCTTTATCATCACCTCATCCTCCCTTCATCACCACCTCATCCTCCCTTCATCATCACCTCATCCTCCCTTCATCATCACCTCATCCTCCCCTCAGCCTGGTATAAAAGACGTGCAGGTGGGACTTAAACCCACAATTCCTGGCTTAGGAGGCCAGTGCCTTATCCATTAGGCCACTGGGGCTTTGCTATCTAGCTATATCTCTATTTATCTATCTACAGTATCTCACAAAAGTGAGTACACCCCTCACATTTTTGTAAATATTTTATTATAACAATGAAGAACAATGAAGAAATGACACTTTGCTATAATGTAAAGTAGTGAGTGTACAGCTTGTATAACAGTGTAAATTTGCTGTCCCCTCAAAATAGCTCATCACACAGCCATTCATGTCTAAACTGCTGGCACCAAAAGTGAGTACACTCCTAAGTGAAAATGTCCAAATTGGGCCCAAAGTGTCAATATTTTGTGTGGCCACCCTTATTTTCCACCACTGCCTTAACCCTCTTGGGTATGGAGTTCACCAGAGCTTCTCAGGTTGCCACTGGAGTCCTTCTCTACTCTTCCATGAAGACATCACAGAGCTGGTGGAAGTTAGAGACCTTGCGCTTCTCCACTTTCCATTTGAGGATGCCCCACAGATGCTCAATAGGGTTTAGGTCTGGAGATGTGCTTATCCAGCCCATCACCTTTACCCTCAGCTTCTTTAGCAAGGCAGTGGTCGTCTTGGAGGTGTGTTTGGGGTCGTTATGTTGGAATACTGCCCTGCGGCCCAGTCTCCGAAGGGAGGGGATCATGCTCTGCTTCAGTATGTCACACTACATGTTGGCATTCATGGTTCCCATTACCGCTCACTAACGCCGATGCAAAACGCTGAAAAAAATGCAGATTTTTCCCTGAGGTCGGGCCCGACGTTTTGCTTATTTTCTTTCATACGCCCGTGTGTATGAGGCTGAAGGCTTCATGCACAGAGGACATTAAAACAAGTCCTAAAAATGTCAGTAGCTTATCAGTGATTTTTTCAGCTTCTATCAGCTTTATATTGCCAGCATTTTTGCGCTTTTTTCACATTTTTTGGGGTTTTTAAAGGGCCAGCGTTTTGTTTTTTTTTTTTTTTTTCTCAATTGATCTAAAACGTCCAAAAACGTTGGGGATCGTCTTTTAGCCACGTTTTTGAGCGTTTGAACGTTTTTACAGCTGAAAAACGTCTCTCAGAACCCTCTGGTCTTGGGGTTTTTTTACAGCTCAAAAACGTCACTGCAAAAAACAGTTGATAACAGCCTATGTGTGCATGGACACATAGGATAACATGATGGAGGGTTTATTGACTGTAGAAAACAACGTCTGCAGCTAAAAACAGCTGCTGTAAAACAGTCAAAAAACGTCCTGTGTGCATGAGGCTTAAGACTTCATGCACACAGGACGTTAATAAAATGTCCTAAAAAGGTCAGTAGTTTATCAGTGATTTTTTCAGCTTTTTTGAGCATTTTTGCGGCGGTGTTATTGAGCATTAATGAGCGTTTTCTAGCGCTGAAATTTTTGAGCGTTTTTTTTTCAATGGATACAAAACATCCAAAAACTTTGGTGAGCGGCGTTATTGAGTGTTATTGAGCGTTTTTGGGCGTTAGAGCCTTTTTATAGCTGAAAAACATCTCTCAGAACCCACTGGTCTTGGGGTTTTTTTACAGCTCAAAAACGTCACTGCTCAAAACAGTTGATAGCAGCCTGTGCATGGACACATAGGATAACATGATGGGGAGTTTGTTGACTGTAGAAAAAAACGTCTGCAGCTGAAAACAGCAGCTGTAAAAATGTCAAAAAACGTCCTGTGTGCATGAGGCTTAAAGGTTGTATTTTTTTAATAACAATCATGTTATACTTACAGTACCTGTGTAATGGTTTTGCAGAGAGCATCTCTGATCCTTTTCTTTTTGGGTCCCCCGCCGGCAGTCCTGGCTTCTCCCCCCTGCCGAGTGACCCCAACTGCAAGCCCCTGTTAATTGTCCATTCACACAGAGCACGGCTTAGCCCCGATCTCTCCTCATTGGTTCACACAACAGTGGGAGAATGAGAAGAGATCAGGGGCCAAGCCATGCTCTGTGTGATGGTGCTTAGGTTCTTTTTGTCCTCATACCGCCACGCACCAGTGAAGAGTAATCAGTTCTATGTCCCTACCTCTGCCTCTGTGCAGTAGCCGTCTGGGTTCAAGCCTCTCCCAGTTTGGAGATCCAGTGCTCGGGCCGCTAAATTGCGCTAAAAAGCCTGGGTGCCCTTTCTGTGGGTCATGATGGAGCCCTGCAGTGTTTCCTCTTTAGGAACGAAATCTGCCATTATGTAAGTGCCTGTGGGCTGAGGCTTGGGAGGGCCAGCTAGTTCATTCATTTTCCTTTTTTGGTTCCTTGCACCATGCATGGCTGCCTATTCCTTTTATTCTGTGCTGTCTCATATGTAGTCTCCCTTACCTTGATCTGTTTCTCTTTTGAGTGCCTTCCATGTCTCCATGTTTGTTTGTGTTCTGTTTGCCCATGTGCAGCCATCTTGCTTATGGGCAAAAGCCCACTGTTGCTAGCAATGAGGGATACAGTCCTGGGGGAGCTCCCCCTGCTGATTTTTAGCAGGTAGTACACAAAAAAAAACGTGTGTGTGTGTGTATATATATATATATATATATATATATATATATATGTATATATATGCATACTGCATTAATTTGTTTCTTTTACTTAAAAAAAAAGAAGAGAGAAATATATGTATATATATATATAAATGTATTTATTTATTTTGGTAAAAAAAAAAAAACTTTTATTTTCTGTTTGTTATGAAGGCATATATTTTTTCTCCTCTCTTTTTAATGTCAAAAGACCTTCTCTCTCTAGTGCTGTTTTCCTTTCTGGCTATACTCATTTCAGCTGGCCGTCCTATCTGTCCTAAAGCCATGAGTCAGTCACCGCTTATGCAAAAAGACCCTCAAATGCAAAGGTACGAACCACCGTGTTGGTAAGTTTGCAGGAAAAGAGTGCCTCCTTATGCAGATTGCTTTGAGTGTTTTCAGCCCCGCATGCTCATGCTCTCAAAAATTAAGAGCCAGGGAAAGGCGGACGGTCTTCATAAGAGTGTAACTGTAGATGCTGCACCCACTCAAGGTAAAAGATTCCAAAGAAGATGTCTTATCGCCTCTTCCCCAGAGCAACTCCAATGCCCCAGCAAGAATCCTGCAGGGCCTGTGGCACAGTGCCTGTAGCCAGTAGGCTGGTGAGTAAAGACTGCCTGGAGGAGTTCGCAGTTAACAGGTAACACCAGATATCTTTATTAATTATGATGCAAGATGCTATTTTGGACTCACTTCAGTTATGCCAGCCAGGTAGCCCCCTCCTAGTTGCTACTCTAGTCACTAGAAAAACAACCTGGCATCCTGGCATGTGGCGCTCAACCACTCACACCTCTGCCTCTGTGCAGTAGCAGTCTGAATTCAAGCCTCTTCCAGTGCGAAGACCCAGTGCTCGGGCCGCTAAATTGCGCTAAAAAGCCTGGGTGCCCCTTCTGTGGGTCTTGATGGGGCCCTGCAGTGTTTCCTCTTTAGGAACAAAATCTGACATTATGTGTCTGTGGGCTGAGGCTTGGGCTACCCTGGTGAGTAGGCAGCCTGCAGATAATAGCTCCTCTTCATCAGAGGAAGATTCAGAGCTGCTTGGTGTCAGTTTTTTTCCTTTGTGGAACAGTGGATCCAGGTGGTCATGCAGGCCATTACATGGGTATAAAGACAAAGTCATATTTACGCTTTCTTCAAAACAGCAATTCCTTCTCCGTTTATGGAAGAAATTTAATCAGATGAATGGCAAAGTCCAGAGACTTCTCCTTTGATTGTCTATACAGGTTTTATCCTTGTCAGAGACCGGATATAGCATCACTGAAATCCATGACCACAGTAAATGCGACTGTAGCCTAGTAACGAGGCAACCAACAGGGGTCTGCCATCCGGCAGTTGCCCTAACCTGGGTGACTAGTGGTTTTTGGGTCCAGGAGATAGAGACAGCCGTTGGAGAGGAAATCCATAATGCTGATATCATTCGAACCCTAGCCAAGATGAATGAGTTTGTGAACTTTATTGCAGAAGCAGCAATAATCTCAACCAGGTGCCTGGCCATGGCGATGCTATACTCGGTCACGTCTAGGGGGGGGCCCTATGCTTGAGACCCTGGGTGGTGTCTTGCTTCCTAAAAACAAGATTGGTGTGAGTCACTTTATGGCAGAAGATCTCTGTTTGGTATGAAACTGGAGACAGCCGTATAATAAGTGGCAGGAGGTAAGTCTGATCTGCTCCCATAAGACCGGAAGCAAAAGGAAAAGAAAATGTTTCTCCCGGCAGGTTCCGCTTCTCTAGGTCCAGGGAGCCTAGGGCCAACTGTCAGGCCAGGGTCCCAGGTAGATGATGTAAGGGAACTCAGGCAACCTTCACAAGGCCCATAAGCCTAGGGCCGGCTGTCAGGCCATGGTCCCAGGTAGAGGATGTAAGGGAACTCAGGCAACCTTTCACAAGGCCCATAAGTGAACATCCTTGGGTATACCACAAGTACCCACTAACCCCTTTTGACAAGCGCATGCCCAGACTCTTGAGGTAGGAGCCAGAGGGCGCGCTTTATGGGTTCCTGGACAGCATGTTGTACAGATCTTTGGAGGAAGGTATTAGGCACTCATGGTCACTGCAGGGATTCCTCACTGCTTCTCCTCCAGACCATTTCTCTGCCAAATCCACCGCAAAAGCGGGTGAGCTGCTACAATACTTACAGACACTTTAGATTCAGGGAGTCATTGTCACGGTCCTATTCACAGGAAAGATTGCAGGTTTTCTACCCAACCCTGCTTGTAGTTTGCAGGGGACGGAGGCTAGTGTCCAGTTGTGGATCAAAAGAGGTTAAACCTTGTTGGCCCTCTTAGAGATCTTTAAGATGGAGTCCATTACAACAGTACAAGCAGTCGGCTGGATACTGCTGCTGGATTGTCAGGATGCCTATCCTCACATCCCAAATTTCCTTTTCTTTCCAAAATAAGTAAGTTTGGTGATAGATTAGACACATCTCTGCTTTAACAGCCTACGTTGTGGCCTATAAATAATAAATATCTCTGAGAATGTTGGCAATCAGAGAACAATGTCTCTGGGTTTGTCACTACCTGGATGTCATTCTTCTTCTATCCAGGGGACTGGAACAATTGCTGTCGCACACAAGAGGTCCTCATGCATACCCTGCAGAGATATGGCCGGGTTATCAACTTCAAAAAAAAAAAAAATAGGGGAAAGAGAAGCTGACTTTCTCCAACCCAACAGTTAGTGTAGTTGGGGGTGCTCTGCTAGTTCCTCTGTTTTGCTTACATCAGAGAAAGTAGTGACAGTCAGGAAGAGAATTCTGAGGACAGCTACCTTCACTTGTTTGATAGCTTCTCAGTGCCTCAGTCTTCTGGGCACAAGTTTCAACTAGGATTCTTAGCACAAGTGAGGAAACAGGATCGAGCACAGTTGAGAACAGTGTCACTCAGTATGAGTAGCGGTCCACGGTGATGGAAAGACCCTGAGGAAGTCATGGCCCTTTTGAACCATTACCCTGGATCAATGTTATGAATCATGTCATCAAGACAGCCTGGGAGGCACACTGTGAGGGACTGACGGTCAAGGCAAATGGACATTTCCAGCCAAGGAGGGTAGTCTCGAATGTGCTGGAAGTTCAAACAGCCTTTTTAGCACTTTGGCCTTGCTACACAGAATCAAGAGAAGACATAGTCTCCTTACAGTTGCCTATATTCAGTTCCAGGGAGGAACTCTCCCTATCAACAGTATGCTATTGAGAGACATGAAACCCATAACGTCTGTGACAGAAGATCACTAGCAAATTCAGGAAGCAGTTTACCTCCCAGCAGACTTTTGAACACGTAGGCAGACCGACTATCATGCAAGCTTCCCAGAGCACAACGAGTGGGTCTACGTCCCAGGTCTTCTCTGAGCTGGTCCATAGGTGGGGCCTACCACAGACAGACCTCTTCATAAATGTTGGGTATGTCTGGCCTTGTTTCCACACCCCAAGGCACAGGGGGCATACGCTTTGGTCTCTCCTTGGGGCTGCAATCTAGATTATATATTTTCAGCCCAACATCTCCTGTAATAAGATTCCTCTAGAGTCTGTCAAGGGAGTACATGGTTTTCATAGCCAATCCTCCATATTGCCAATGAAGCCCTCGGGTTTCCTTGGCCATTCACTTCAGAATACAGAAGACATTTCCCCTATGCACATATGCAGACTGAGACTGCAAGCAGGGTGCTAATAGGGGAGGCGGGGGGAACTCCGGTTGCTCCAGAACAATTGTTAATTTGTTGAGTGCTAGAGGGCACTCTACTTACAACATCTATGCCTAAATCTGGAGCAAGTTTGCCTTATCTCGGTAGGGTGAGACATTGATCCTACTGCCCCCAGCTGTTCTATACTTCCTCTAGGCCGGGTTGGACATGAGCCTTAGCCTATCCTCACTGAGCTGGCAAGTGTCAGCTATATTGGCAATAACAAATTTAAATGGGCCAAGAATCCTTCAGTATGCATGACTTTTGAAGGCAGTTGAGTACAAAAAGAGTAGAGGGCTGTCTTGTAGGTCATCTTGTATCTAAGGTAGCAATAGCCCTCTATTTAACAGACATCTGGGAATTGCCTAAATTCCCAGAACATCACACAGGAAAGTCACACGACCTGGACGTTTTCAAAAAGAAGCACCTGTCCACAATTGCTCCTTTCAGATCATCTAATAAGCCTTTTGTCATTCCAGCTGGGGATCATCAAGGAAAGAGGTTACTGCCTGGACTCTAGCAGGCTTGGTGGTGCATATAGGGCGAGGGGGCATAAGCCTCCGTCAGCGGCGGTGCACTCTACCAGAGTGATTGCAGTCTCATAGGCAGCCCACTTGGGAGCATCTATAGTATCCATCTGTAGAAGTGTCATGGTCATCCCAGCATAACTACTCAAACTTTACGGAGTAGACAAAGGGGCCTTGTCGTCAGAGGACTTTGTAGGAAGGACTATTCAGTCCACTGTCCCATCCTAATTAGAATATTGGTTTGGCAAGTAGAACCCTCCCTGTCAGCTAGTTATTTATCACTAGTATGCTGCCATGTTGGCGTCAGGAAAATGGAAAATTGTATCAAATACTTACCATAATTTTCCTTTCCTGACGGCAAACCATGGCAGCATACGGGCCCACCCTGCGCGTTCCGGTATGTGGCTTGTTACAAAGAATGGGGGGGGGGGGGCGCTAACCATGCCTTTTTTTATGCTATTCACTGGTCCTGAGGGAGTGGTCAAGAGGCGGAGCTCTATCACTAGTATGCTGCCATGGTTTGGCATCAGGAAAGGAAAATTACGGTAAGTATTTGATACAATTTTCCGTTTTAATATCTATCTATCTATCTGCTAACATTTTTTTCAAGAAAATATGCCTATCAAGTTTGCTTTTCCGCTGTGAAGTAACGGTAAGAGATCCTTATCTTCCATACCCCCATAGCATTCCTCTACTGTTTGAAATGCTTGAGAAATAAAAAGACTGACAATAAAAAATGTAACTTTTTTATTTCCCAATGGTGATAGTGAGAATTGTAATTTCATGTCATGCAGCAGTACCAGCATTGAACAATAGGTGGTGCTGCAGGTGACTGCAGATTTCTGTCACCAGGAAAGGTCATTTAGTCTAGGTTCACACCACTATTCAAAGCGGTTGTCTACCCGTAAAAAAATAAATAAATACATTAAAAAAAATCTGTAAGGGAAGACATTATGAAATGCTTACCTCAGAACGAAGCTCTGATGGGTCCGCTCGGTCCCCGCAGAGGGAGCCGACACATTCCCTCGGGGGATCCTTCCGGGTATGCGGCTCCGGCGCTGTGAGTGGCCGGAGCCGCGAGACCTCACTCCCGCGCATGCGTGCTAGAGCCCGTCTTTCCGGCAAGGTCAGGTGCTATGCGGGACCTCACGGTGCATGCAGCAGCTGCATTTAGAGCGAATATCTCCTAAACCATGCAGGTTTAGGAGATATTCATTTTACCTACAGGTAAGCCTTATTATAGGCTTACCTGTAGGTAAAAGTAAAAAAAAATGGGTAGACAACCGCTTTAACATGGTTTCCTATGGATGTAGTTCACATCTGTGGGTTTTGCGGCATTTTTTTCTCACTGCAGTTTGCGTTTTGCACGCAATAGACTTCAATGGAGCTGCACCATTTTTATTGTTTTTTTTAATGCGTTTTTAAGCGATTTTTCCATGGTTTGCATTTTGTGGCGTTAAATCTGCCTAGCAACAAATCCCCCCCCCCCAAAAAAAATAACGGAAAATGCAAATCATGGGAAAAAACGCAATAAAAACCCGGTAAAAAAAGAAAGCGCAGCCGCATAGGTGTGAACATAGATTTAGGGAGGAATTTCTGTATAGATAATAAAGTATACTGATCACCATATTCAATGGTGGCATTTATTTAGAGCAGTCTTTAAAATCAAAGACATCATTACAGTTTGAGCAGCTTGGTGTCAAGGCCAACTTATCTGATATCACATAATAGCTAAGGATGGGCTCGGGCGTGTTCGCAAGTGCACGTGCCCGAGCCCGCCAAGAAATGAACCCTGCACTGCACTAATCACAGGCAGGGAGACATTCCCCAATCACTGCAGCTGCACATCGGGGAAATGTCTCCCTGCCTGTGATTAGCGCAGTGCAGGGTTCACTTCCTGGCGGGCTCGGGCACGTGCACTTGCGAACACGCCTGAGCCCATCCTTAATAATAGCTACTGCTCTGTGCATAGGTAATAAGTACTTTTTACTGCAAACATTACAAATCTATTTTTATTTAGAAGCCACTGATTGATCAAAGGCAGCACAAAGCATTTTCCTACCCTGGTGTGTGCTGAGCTGTTCACCACATTGTAAATGATTAACCTACTGCATGAAATGGAAATCCTTGTACATGAGTGGGAGGATTAAATGCGCAGGCTGCTGATAACTATAGACTGCTCCTTCCAAATCGGTATAATGTAGATAGAGCCTGCAAACATTTCTGGCATACGCAACCTGTGATTAGAACTTGTAGTTCAGCCACTAGTGATTAGACACAAGGTATTTGCAGTTGCAGCAAGTAAATATGTAAATGCAGGATAAAAATGTTTAGGTGCCAAAATAGACTTCATTCTGATCATTTGATGATCATATCTATGTAAAACAAACTGAATTACATAGGGTCAATTTTTCAACCTCTGAAATTAGGTAAATTGCATCATCTGCAAAGATCAAGCAATGACGCATTGCTCCCAACGGTCCCTGATTTGGAAGGACTGTCCCTGATTTGTAACAAAGTCACTCAGTGCCTCGTTCCTCCTCATTTGTCCCTCATTTTGGTCTGATCTATATAATTAAATACAAAATGCACATTTTTATCTTTCCAAACTTTTACCAAAGCTAAACCTTTCATCCAATTTCTAAATTGCTGCATTTGTAAATTTGAAAAGCCAGTATAAAGGAATACTAGTGGTAAAAAAAGCACTTGAGGGTTTAACCACTTGCCGACCGCCGATCGGAGATTGACGGCGGCAAAGTGGCTCTGTAACGCAAAACGCCGTCATACGACGGCGGCTGCGATACAGAGATACTGTGAGCGCCCGCAAAACGCAATGTCTCGGTGAAACGGCGGCAGTTAGAGGCTAGCCGCCAGCCGTTCACCAATTTGGGAGTTCACGAAAAAAATGGTGATCATAAGGAAATATGACCGAAAAGTTTAAATGTTTACGTCGTTAAATCTTTAACCTACTTTCCAAATCGAAACCATTTTCAAACCTTTCTATTTTTACACGTAAAACATAAATTAATATATCTAGTCTGGTTTTACTCCCTGTTTACTCCTCCTTGCTCCGTGACTCACTGAAACAATGTTTAGTCCCTGTCAGGAAGGTTTAGTCCCTGGCAACCCTCGT
>BLSH010535555.1:1886140-1902091 GCA_018402905.1 Glandirana rugosa
TGTAGACAACACGGTACGGGCGTCTCTGTTGTTCCATGCTCGCAGTCTCTGACCTTCTGACGGTCAGAGACTGCGGGCATGGCACAACAGATGGTCAGAGACTGTCTGCGGGCATGGCACAACAGATGTTCAGAGACTGCGGGCATGGCACAACAGATGGTCAGATACTGCAGGCGTGGCACAACAGATGGTCAGAGACTGCGGGCATGGCACAACAGATGGTCAAAAATTGCGGACATCGCACAAGAGATTGTCAGAGACAGACTGCGGACACGATGATGGCACATGCCTTAAGTTGGGAACTTGAGATTGTCACTCAGACTGCATACAACAGGGGCACATCATCACATGGGATTGTCATACGGCAGGGGCAGGGCGGGGGCAGTGGCAGGGCACATGGATGGATGGGACTTAGGCAGCGCAGCAGCAGGGCTGATATCATACAACAATAAAAATACAGCTTGCCCTACCTTTACCATAGAAGATAGATCATAGATGGCATGGGAATGGATGATGATCACGGTGCTGACTGTACTGTCTGCTGTGTGTTGTACACGACGTGATGCGCTCCTCCTGGGCCTACTGCTGGTCTTGGTCCCGCCCCCTTGGCCTTGTGTGACTCGGCTCCTCCAGGCTCCAGGCAGACTGCAGTGAGGGAGAAGTAGAATCAGACAGAGTCAGAATGCACAAATCAAATGCAGGCAGCCTTTGCAGGAAATCATGATTCTCAGCCAGGGCAGGGAGAGGTAGGTAGGAGGATTACTCACCTCACCAGTCACCAGGCGCCGCTCCAGCGATGAGCGATCGAATCCTCGCCTCTGCTGAGTGTCGGCTGCCGCTTCAGGACCAGGGACCCCCCAGGGTGGGGCTGAAGGGAGGGAGAAGCAGCAGAGAGGCGGGGGCGGGGCGATCATCGCAATGGGGCGGCCGCGGCTGTTGTCAGTCTTTCTCTGCGCTCCAGCCTGCAGAGAGGAAGAGACTGACATAGGCGGGGGGGGGGGGCGGCCCAGACAGTGAGTGAGTGACCAGAGAGAGAGAGGCTAGAACTCTAAAAGCCGACGACTAGCGAGGTTGACAGCGCCCAGCCGGGGCTGTGCACTGTCAACCTACCTCTGCCTGCGCCGCCCGCCGCCTATCTCTCTCCCTCTGCTTGTCGCGGTGAGTGACAGACAGTAGAGGCAGCGTGCGAGGACATGCCGCGGCCCGGCTGGTGCCACTAATAGATGTTTTGTGATTGTGAACCGCTGGATTTGGCGCCCCCCCCCTCCTGGCACCCTAAGGCGGCCGCTTGGCCGGCCTAATGGTGGCGCCGGCCCTGGATCAGACAGCAATTTGCTACAGGAAGCAGGAAGTTTAAATAGAGCTGCTCCTCTAATAATTAGAGGAAAACACAACCAAATGCTATTAATCCTTAGCACAATCTTCTAACAGTCAGCCAGGGTAAAGCTTGCCAAAGCGAGCTAGCGCAAACTTTTTTTCTGTTTTTTCCATTCCTCGTCAATAATTCCCTTGATTTCACTCATCACAGGAAACACCGCCTTCTTCTTTTTAAGGTGAGGAAAATATTTCTTAGCTTTTTGGGGCTGCTCCTGCGGTTCTTTCCATTCACTGGCCGTCTTGACAGCCTGAATAAAGGGCTGGACGAGCGAAAAGCTGAAACCGGATGGCTCCGAATTTTCCGCTGAATCTTCAGAGAAATGCTATTGTGGAGGATCTCTTGGGGGTTGACCCGAGGGAGGAATGGGAGTGCTAGCCGAGGATGGACCTGGGGCATCGTGGGTCATCTTTGGTAGTTGTGCCTCATAAACTGCAGGCTGGTCAGGCCTCATTGCCTCCAACTCTGAAAAAGAGTCCTTCATTGTTTTCTTGAGTAACTCCACAACCTGCTGACTTTCCCTCTCTCTGTCTGCTGCATAGTCTTTAAAGCAGCTCCTGCATACCAGCTTCTCTGGAAGAGGGGTAGCCCCGCATGCCCAGCACTTCTTCTTAGCAGGACGCTCAGCAGGGGAACAAGACCGGTAGAGTCTCTGTGAACTATACCTCCTTGGAGATCTGTGATGCAAAGAGTAGGTCCTGTAATCTGGACTACGATCACGAGGATTGTCATTGTGTCTGGATGATCTCCTTGATCCCCTTGAGCGAACAGGGCTGCAAGCAGAGGAAAAGGAAAAAGTGTTTCCCATTTTTTTTTTTTAAAACATTGCACTCTTTTTTTTTTTTATACTTACGCCAGCGATCACATACCTGAGGGATATTAGCGGATCTTGCCCATGAGGTGAATGGCTCATGGTGGGTACAGCGAAAGGATCAGATTAGAAAAAATAGATAAGTTAGAACTAGCAACTTCTCTATCATCATTTTCTCCTTTTTTTTTGTAAAGAAAGTAGCTACCAACTTACCAGGGAATGTTATCTGGGAGACCCAAGGTGCAGCAAGTGTCAGCAGACATCTCCTGCAGAGTGGGGTCTTAAATCCCAGAGGAGGGAGGCTTCAATCCTGAAGCTCTCCTAACTACTGGCACCGGGCAGAGGAAAAGAAGAAAAGTTTTTCCCCTAAGCAAAATGGCCACCGCTACCTCCCAATGCAACTGTGCATGCGCTGGCGTTCGGTGACGCGATTGCGTATGTGCACCGGCCCCGCCACTCCAGCGAGCATGAGAACGCTTCCTACTTAAATGGGACCTATTATTGACCTCAGAAGGTAGAGAGAGAGGGGGCAAGAGAAAAAAAAATGAGTCTATAAAACTAGAGAGGGAAAGAAAACTGATCCTAAGGCTTTCCCCACCAGCATACACCAACCTTCAGAACGAAATGGCAGATTGCGTTCCTGTGAATAAACACTGCAAACCCCAACAGATCCGCAGAAGGGGTTCCCAGACTTATTAGCGCTAATAGTGGCCCAAGTACAGGGACTGGGCACGGGAGAAGCATGAACCCGGCGGAAACTGCTTCTTCAGCAGAGGTATGGACCTGACGCTGCCTTCTTCACCAATCAAAGGTATGAGGAAAAAAAGGAGAATGTTGGGGGAGGGACTAACTCTTTAATTTATGCTATTCACTGGTCCTAGGGGAGGAGCTCTATCATCTGTATGCTGACATGGAGGCGCCAGGAAATATTTTTAATGGATACGTTTTATAGCAGAAAGTAAAAAATATTGTTTTTTTTTTTTTCAAAATTGTCTGTCTTTTTTTGTTTATAGCACAAAAATCAAATACCACTAAAAGAAAGCTCTATTTGTGGGAAAAAAGGACATCAATTTTGTTTTGGTACAACATTGCAAGACCCTGCAATTGTCAGTTAAAGTTATGCAGTGCCGTAGCGCAAAAAATGGCCTCATCAGAAAGGGGGTAAATCCTTCCAGGGCTGAAGTGGTTAAAGTGTGACATGTTAGGAATCTATTTGCTCGGCGTAACATCATCTTTCACTTTATACAAAAAAATAGGCTAACTTTAGTGTTTTTTTTTTTTAAATTAATGAAAATGGTTCTTTTTCAAAAAAAAAAAAAATCGCATTTGAAAAACCGCTGTGCTAATACCGTGTGACATGAAAAATTGCAACAATCGCCATTTTATTCCTTGGGTTTCTGCTAAAAAAATATATATAATATTTGGGCGTTATGAGTAACGAAGAGAACGATTTGGTTGGTATTTTGAGACCAGGTTAGTGATGTAGCTGGGGGCCAGGTTGTGGATGGCTTTATAAGTTATTGTTAGTATCTTGAATTTAATGTGTTGGTCGACGTCAAGCGTTTTATTTAGGTGGATGAGCCTGGCAGCAGTGTTCATGATGGACTGAAGTGGGGATAGCCTATTTAGAGGTAAGCCAGTGAGGAGGGAGTTTCAGTAGTCGAGGCGAGAGATGACCAGGGAGTGGATTAGAAGGTTTGTGGTGATATTGGTTAGGAAGGGGCGTATCATGGCGATGTTGCGGAAGTTGAGGCTGCAAATTTTGGATAGCGATTGGATGTGGGGCCGAAAGGTTAATTCGGAGTCCAGGATTACACCTAGGCCCTTGGGGGGACGGGTTGATAGTTGAGCCGTTGATTTTGACAGAGAGATCTGGGGGAGTGGCACGTGGGGGAGGAAATATCATGAGCTTAGTTTTGGATAGGTTGAGTTTGAGCAAGTGATGTGACATCCAAACTGATATGTCTGTTAGTAAGTTGGTGATGCGTGAGGAGACAGATGGAGAGAGCTGGGGGGTGGAGAGATAGATTTGTGTGTCATCTGCGTAGAGATGATATTGAAAGCCATGGGAGGCAAGCAATTGACCCAGGGAGGAGGTGTAGATTAAGAAAAGGAGAGGTCCAAGAACAGAACCTTGGGGGACACCGACAGAGAAAGGAAGAGGAGAGGAGAAAGCAGAGTTATAAGTGACACAGAATCAGCTGTGGGATAGGTAGGATGAGAACCAGCGAAGAGTACAGTCATGGAGACCAAAGGAGTGGAGTTTTTGAGGAGGACGGGGTGGTCCACTGTGTCAAATGCAGCAGAGAGGTCCAGGAGAAGTAGTACAGAATAGTGTCCATTGGTTTTAGAAGTTAGTAAGTCTTTTGTAAGTTTAATGAGAGCAGTTTCCGTTGAGTGTTGAGGGTGAAATACGGATTGAAGGGGATCAAGAAGTTTGTTTGTGGTCAGATGGTCGCTCAGTCAGTTGTAGACCAGTCTTTCAAGGAATTTGGAGAAGGGGAGTAAGGAGATGGGGCGTAGGTTGTTAAGATCGGTGGGGTCCAGTGAGGGCTTTTTAAGGCTAGGGTTGACTAGCGTATGTTTTAGAGAGTTTGGGAAGATGCCAGAAGAGAGGGAGAGGTTGAAAATGTGAGTTAGAGAGTATAGAATCAAGTCAGAGAGTGAGCATAGCATTTGAGAGGGAACAGGATCCAGGGGGCAGGTGGTTAGATGGATGTAAGATAAAAGTTTAACAACCTCGCTAATACTAGGAGGGTTGAATGAGGAAAGTAGTGATTGTATCTGTGGACATGGGGCGTTGAGTGGGGGTGGTTTCTGCGCATTGGAGCTCTCCTCACGAATGTTATTAATCTTAGATTTAAAGTGATTAGCGATCCCCTGGGCATTGAGTCAATTAGTGGGTAGAGGCAGTGGAGGACAGAATAGAGTGTTAAAGGTCGAGAAGAGTTGACAGGGACTAGATGATAATGTGTTAATGAGTGTGATAAAAAAGGTCTGTTTGGCAGTGTGGAGGCAGAAATAGTATTTTAGGAGGGCAGATTTATATCGGTTGAAGCCTTCTTGGAACTTAGTCTTATGCCACAGATGCTCAAGATCACGGCTACATTTTCTGAGACTTCTGGTGTTGTCTGTTTGCCTGGATTGTAGCGGCCGGGGCCTGATTCTGTGTGTAGTGATGGGGCAAGCTTGCCTAGGGAGGACGACAGTGAGCTGTTGTAGACAGAAGTAGCTTGGTTGGGGCAGGATAAGGGTGAGATTTGGTCATAGTGATCAGTAGCAAAGTAGAGAAGAGAAGGGTTGAGGTGGCGAAGGTTTGTACGGGTGACTGTTGGAGGGAGAGGAGGTGGAAGAACGGGAGAGAGCGAAACTAATAAGTTGGTGATCAGAGAGTGGGAGAGGATTGTTGGAGAGGTTACATGGAGTGCACAGATAAGAGAAGACAAGGTCAAGGGTGTTGCTGTTGGAGTGAGTAGGAGCCTCTATCTATTGCTTCCGGTCGAGAGATGATGTTAGACTGAGAAGTTTAGAAGTAATAGTAGTGATAGCGTTAACAGGGATGTTGAAGTTGCTGAGAATGATTGTGGGAATTTCAGAAGAGAGAAAGTAGGGTAGCCAGGTAGAGAAGTCATCAAGGAAAGTTGATACCGGTCCAGAGGGCCGGTAAATGACAGCAATTCTTAGAGAAATAGGAGAAAATAGACGAATGCAATGTGCTTCAAAAGAGGAGAGTGTCAGAGAGGGAGGTGGGTGAAGGACCTGATAGGTGCTGCATGGGGCTAGAAGGATTCCCACTTCACCTCCCTTCTGTCCACTTGGTCTGGGGGAGTGAGTCCAGTGAAGGCTACCATGGGAGAGGGAAGCAGGAAAGGTAGTGTCAGATTCATGAAGCCAGGTTTCGGTAATGGGAAGTAGGGCAAAGGAATTTGCGATAAAGAGGTCGTGGAGGGCAGTGAGTTTGTTGCAGACAGATCAGGCATTCCAAAGGGCACAGGAGAAGGGGGGGGGCTTGTCCTGGGAAGAAGAGGAATAGAGACTAAGTTCTGTGGGTTGCGGCTGCTGCCAGAAGGTGTTGGGAGATGGGAGCGTCAGGCAAACACAGATGATGGATGGCCCAGGGTTTGGGGATATATCACCAGAGGTTAGGAGAAGCAGGAGGGTGAGGGAGGTAATGTGGGAGTGTGATTTATATGAAGGGGCATGCCTCGGAGTACTGGAGGTTTTACCAGTATATGGGTGTAGAATTAGCAAGAGTTGGTGGGAGCAGTAATAGGGAGAGCACAGAAGGCGGGGGGGTATATATAAGCTGTGGGGTAGAGAAGAGGGATGACAGAAAGAGAGTTTGAGGAGAGAGGACAAGTGCCAGAAGGAGTGCATGTTATAGAGTGGAAGGAGAGCTGAATAGAGAGATGGGGTCACCTGCAGCCTGTTAGGTGCTTTCAGTGCAGTTTGCTATGCATATTCACTTTGTGCAATCGTTGAAGTGCAGAGCTTGAAGTGCATATCACTTGTAGAAAGAAACACTTTGAGGAAGAAGCACTAAGGAAGAAGCCCCTGCAAGGGTGCTCAAATGTATACTGTTATAAGGATGGGGTGGAAATTTGTTAATTAAATATGAGTGAATATAAGGATGCCTAACAATCAAGCGGACCTTTCGCTTCTTAAAGCGGAGTTCCACCCAAAAGAGAAGGTGACCCCCCGACATGCCATACCTTTTTTTGGGGGGGGGGGGACCATGGACCCTGTTTTCACAGGGTCCCAGGACCACTTCCTCTCCTGGCGCTGAGGAGCCAGAAGGGAGTTCACCTCCTCCCCCCACCCTCCCTCTCGGTGATCTTCTGGGACACGTCACAGGTCCCAGAATATATGGCGAGCCATTCACAAGCAGCAGCGCGACTCGTGCATGCGCAGTGAGCGCGCCGCTTTGAAGCCAAAGCCGGGTGCCCACACTTGTGATGCTGGTGCTGCCGAGGGGAGGGAGAGACGAGCGAGCCCTCGGCGGCTGAATTGCTGGAACGAGGGACAGCTGAGTGGCCGATTGTTAAAAGTCAGCAGCTACCCTTTTGTAGTTGCTGACTTTTAACTGGGTGGAACTCCGCTTTAAGTCAGACTAGCAAGGGGCATCAGCACATAAAACTTAGGTAAGACACTACAGAGCAAAAACACATCATAATAATGCACACAGGGCAACAGATGAAGGAGGCCACATACCAAAAATCACAGATACATAGAGAGAGTGAACAGATTCCTGTCAAAGGTGGATGATGTGGTTCAGCTGACACATACCAAAAAGCACAGATACATAAAAAAAAAATACATAAAACATGATGAATTTTACATGTAGGAGAGGCATGCCAGAAGTGGCCCAGTGTGGAAGTGGTTAATTCTACTTTAATGGTAAAACCGTTGTCACCGGGACAGGAAGTGGGAAGAAATATCTAATGGAGCCTGGAGAACAGCAAAAGCAGACGGGTTCGAACTCTCTGCACTTTAGCAAAGCCTTTCTCTGATTATACATTGTAAGGGATGTCCTGATGTGAAATGAATGAGATCAGCTCCGCCATCTTATCTTAATATAATTGCTGTGTAATTGCACTACATAGTAAAATAGAAGGAGGCTGGAGAAGCCCTTACGAGGCCCCGCCCACTCCCCCTGAGAGCGGGGCGGCGGCGGATGTCAGCCCATACACATCACACTCTGCCAGGGACAGGAAGCCGGTAGTCAGAGCGGAAGCCGCTGAGCTTGCGCACTGAGCCTGACCGCTCCCTGCCTGCTGCACGGCGCTCCCGGTACAGAATGTCGAAGAACACGGTGCCTGCCCGCTTCCGGAGGGTGGACGTGGACGAGTATGATGAGAACAAGTTCGTGGACGAGGAGGAGGCGGGAGAGGGGCAGCAAGGACCGGACGAGGGGGAGGTGGACGGAGCTATTCGGGGATATCCTTCTGTGTAATGAGGAAGGGAGCTGTACCTGGGGGAGGGCGGGCTGAGAGCTGACAGGAGGCCTCATAGGAGAGTACAGGGAGCAGGACGGTCTATAGGTGTGCACTGTGTGTGTGTGATGGACGGTCTATAGGTGTGCACTGTGTGTGTGATGGACGGTCTATAGGTGTGCACTGTGTGTGATGGACGGTCTATAGGTGTGCGCTGTGTGTGTGATGGACGGTCTATAGGTGTGCACTGTGTGTGTGTGTGATGGACGGTCTATAGGTGTGCACTGTGTGTGTGATGGACGGTCTATAGGTGTGCGCTGTGTGTGTGATGGACGGTCTATAGGTGTGCACTGTGTGTGTGTGTGATGGACGGTCTATAGGTGTGCACTGTGTGTGTGATGGACGGTCTATAGGTGTGCGCTGTGTGTGTGATGGACGGTCTATAGGTGTGCGCTGTGTGTGTGATGGACGGTCTATAGGTGTGCGCTGTGTGTGTGATGGACGGTCTGCACTGTGAACTCCTTGCTATAGATTTGTGGATCAATGTAGGGTATTACTGTAGGTGTGAATGAGTGTAGAACACTCTATGGGGGTGTACTGTGTGCTTTAGTTTATGGGCTGGTATAAACAAGTATGCCAGTGCAAGACATTGCCGAAGGAGCATAACATGGGCAGAGCTCTACAGTAGGTGTACACTATGTATAAGGGGTAGATTGTCGCTGCAAGTGTGTGTGTGTGTGTGTGTGTGTGTGTGTGTATATATATATGTGTATGAACTAAAGACAAGGCGCTATGAATGTAGGCCATCGCCATAGGTGTCTTCATGAGTTTAGGGTGCTGCTGTAGGAGTTTACTCTTTGTGTAGGCTGGTCTTGACCAGAGGGCACTTCAGTGGGGAAACTACAAATCCCATCATGCTTCTGGAAGCCACTCCTTTGGCTTACACAATCTTGCAATGCCTCCTGGGACTTGGAAATTCCACAATGGCTGGAGTGCCAAGACTACCTACCCATTGTGTGTGTGTGTGTGTGTGTGTGTGTGTGTGTGTGTGTGTGTGTGTGTGTGTGTATCCGTGCAAGTCCCTGCTATAGCGAAGACTTGCCTAGTTTGCCCACTGTGTATACTAGACATTGCGGTTGGTTTACTAAAACTGGAGCATGCAAAATCTGCTGCAGCTGTGAATGTTAGCCAATTGGCTTCTAACTTTAGTTTATTCATTTAAGCTTTGACAAAAAAAAAAAATTAAACTGGAAGCTGATTGGTTTCTATGCATAGCTGCACCAGATTGTGCACACTTCAGTTTTTTTTAGTAAGGCAACCCCGCTTGTGTCATTGTGTCAGAACAGCCCCAAACTGATTGAAGGCTGACTCCATCTTTTGCACCACGTTGCAGGTTATAACCGTATTGAGGATGTAACATGGTTCAAATGGCCTCCTGTGACAGCATGCGGGATTCTTCTTCACTGTCCCTTTGATATCGACATGGCTGTGTGGGGCTTTGCCTGTACAGCCCTGTCATTTCTTTCACAGAGCTCTATGAATAAATATACTACAAGTCCCATCATCTTCATTTGGACCTGTAGTTCTCAATGGAACATGAGCAGTGATCCATTGACATCTCCAGCTTTTCGTACCTCTGTATGGGCAGGGAAGCCAGAGGAAGAGTCTGCACTAACCTAGCCTAATTCAGTGTCAAAAACAAATGCACATTTTTTTTCCCTGCAAAAATATATGCATTTTTTTTAAAGGTATGCTTAGCCTTTAAAGTTTAAAATCCAATTGGTTGTAGATCGTCTGTAAACCACTTCTGAAGAGAAGTTGTGTGCACAGCGTAAAGAGGAAGCATTGTGTGACTGTCGCACACTTCTGCTTTCTTTACTTCTCTACTTGTTCCGGAGAAGAAAAAAAAAGCCTTGGTACTTCAAACTTGTAATGACCATTTTACAACCTTCACAGTATAGACTACAATATACCTTTTTGTGTTGGTATAGTTTATACAACACTTGTTATGCTGTGTGTGCTTGTTTTCTAGAGAGTATTGAACAATGGGTGGAATGTTTGATCTCTGACGTGTTGAGTTCTGCACACACCTTGATGAGACCTGGTAGTGTGTCTTATCGATGAGTACAGGGTGTTCCAGCGAATGAAGAAGGCATGCTGTGTCTTGCTCGCTGTTTAGGAATGCAGGAAGTGGGGAAGATGGAAATTTAGCCATGTTTAGCATTTTCAAGTTGGCTCCTTCCCTGTTTGCTGGCAGAAATAATAGTACCACTTATACGCCTCCTTTTCTAAAAATAGGACAGGAAAGGACCGTCCGTGTTCATTGTGGAGCGTGTGCAGGTTCAGCTGCTGTGTTCTTAAAAATCTGGCATTCAAGTAATCTGTTTGGAATGAGAACCTAATGTGAAGCATCCAGGCTGCAGATTAGAGCATATTTGTGATTTCCTAAGAGGGTAGTTGGGGTATGGCTTTATACTTGCCGCAGCAGCTGCAATCACCTTGGTGTACGCTTGGTGTGCTACTGATTTGTTATGGTGTCTAGGCCAGTGGGGACTATAGCTCTGGTTTACATGCATTCATACTTCTGTAGGTTAATTTGCACAATGAAACCAGAGTGGCCCTCATCCCTCCTGTTCTACCTTTTTGTACGCTGTAGTTTCTGTAAGGACACATACTTACATGTATGAGCCTTGACAAGTATTACTTAAAGTGGTATTCAGCCCCTATATGTAAAAGCATATAGTGCTGCTGACCTCAACACTTACTGTGTTAAAAGTGTGCCGCCTTTATGAAGCCTGTAATTCTTGTTAAAGGCTCGTTAATGCTAACAGTTGAGGGGCAGTAAAACCCCTGCATTTCCACCCCATAAACTTCCCCCACAGCTCCCACTTTAGCTGCAGCAGCTGGGAGTGTACACATGGAACTATACCTCCTGACGCTATGCCCCGTCCCCTTTGGAGTCCAAAGCAAGTATGAACAAGCTCTTATAGTCTCATATTCAGATAGCACAGAGGGGGAGATTACTGCACTATCATCACGTTAGTTTGGCGGCCTCTCGGTTTTTCGTTCGACCCGCTTGTGTTCCTAGCTTTAGGGTGGCCTCGCAGTCAGGGTGGAGCCAACCTTGCATGCACGCTCCTAGGTGGGACTATATGTACTGTATGTACATATGCTGCCTGTGCATGCACACCTGTAGCCTAGCAATGCAAGCCCAGCCATGCTGCTCGTCTGTTGTGGCCAAATGACTGCGGTTTCTGAGGTCGGTTCTAGGAGGAATGGAAGGGCTGCTGAGCAATCCACGGTGGTGGAGAAACATCTGTGTAATGCTTTACTCAGGATTGTTTTATTATAAATTAATTATATATGAAAGTAAAAGAAGGCAACTTTATTACTACTTAATGCTTTTCTGGTGGCACAGCAAAGTCTGGGCCAGGCAAAGCAAAGGGCTGGGTGTTTTTTTGGGGTATTTATTCAGCAGTTTCATTGACTTGCACTCAGTGGCAATGTAGCTAGAACCCACAAAAACCTTGCAGTAGACTTCTTGATCAGCAATAACAATACTGGTGTTCTAGTAATCATTTGTGTAGATACACCTGGACATTTACATTAAAAAGCTTTGTTGAGGCTCAAAAAAATCTGTGAATCGATGTCCATATAATAAGCTCTGAAAGTGAAGAATGTTGTTGCCTAATGAGTAGATAAGGTAGCTAGTTGCCATGGAAGGCTATTAAACTGCACATGTGAATGTTCAGTCTACAAGTAAAAGTACAACAGCTATCAGCACTGGTACTGAGGCTAATGCTAGAGTTCAGCCAATCAAACTTCCATGTTACAAATTTAGAGGAGTAATGAATAATTCAGAATTCAAGGCAGATGACCGAATAGGATTATGAATAATATTTGTCATGCACGGAGTCAAGGAGTACCTTACACTGCATTCACACCTGAGCGTAGCGTCTTTGAGTCTTTTTTCCGGCAGTTTTTCACAAGCTTGCATGCAGCGTTTTTGGGCTTTGCCGGGTTTTTTTTTTTATCAGTCAATCGAGAAAACTATTATCTGTTGCATCATTAGGTATTTCAGCTTTTTTAGCTTTTCCATTTTCTTTTATTATTATTCATTTATTATGTGTTTTCATTAGGGTAAGGGGTTCGAGTTTAGGTTAGGGTTGTTTTATTAATTTTTTTATCTTATTTTATTTATTATATGAATAATAAATGAATAAATGTAAAATAAATGCACAAAAAATCATAACTAGAAAATAAATTCAATAAATTATTAACCTTTAACTTTAACCCTTACCCCTTAAAAATTTACTAAACACCCTCACAAAAAAATTATTATTAATATATTCTTTTGTTTGAGTTTGGGTGTTACATTATTTTTATTATTATTAAACTATTTAATATTTTAAGGTTGGAGGTTATATTAAATAATTATTACATATTGCTCATTTATTTTACTTATGCAGATTTTAGTTATTTGTGTACTAATTTTTACATTTATTACTATTTTTTGCTTTTGAGCAGAAAGTTGCACGGCTCCATTCATTTCTACGGGAATACAAACTCCTATATCTGCCAAATTCACGGGACAAAAAAAGCTCCAGAACTTGTTTTGTTTTTTTTTCTCCTCCAGCGTTTTTGAGCGTCAAGCTACAAAACGCTCAGGTGTGAATGGGGCCTTAAAGTGTCGTGTATGATAGAAAGCACACCCAATGGTTCTCCTATCTTTTTACCATTTTTTTTTTTGTCCTTTTGATTTCCTTAACTCCAGTGCACAGGGAACATGGTGGGAGCTCTACATGCTGCTTTAAAGAATCCACCTATTAATGCGAAGAATCAGTCTGCAAAGGTAAGATCTCTCCAACAATTGTAAATACAAAATATGCACAAGTCACCCTGGGAGGGGGGGTAGGGGAGATTTACTACAACTGGCGCACACAGAATCTGGTGCAGCTGTGCATGGTAGCTTCTAACTTCAGCTTGTTTAATTAGCTTCCAGGTTTTATTACTAAAGCTTAATTGGTTTCTATGCAGAGCTGCACCAGATTTTGCACACTCCAGTTTTAGTAAATAAACACCCCACTGTCTTATTGGAGCAGTGTGTAAACTTACTAAGAAGTCACAAATGAGTGCACTCACAAACTGAATAAGACAGGTAGCCTGAATACTTAATTTTTACTTACCTGCTCTGTGAAATGGTTTTGCACAGAGCAGCCCGGATCCTCCTCAAATCCCTCGCTGGCGCTCCTGGCCCCTCCCTCCTGTTGAGTGCCCACAACAAGCATTTTTTTTTTGTGGGGGCAGCCAAGCTGCAGCTACCTGTGTCCATTCTGACACGGAGCAGCTGTTTGGCCTCGCCCCCTCTCCCCTGACTTTGACAGCAGCGGGAACCAATGTCGCAGCTTTTGTGTCTCAGCCAATCAGGAGGGAGAGTCCCGGGCGACCGAGGCATTTGTGGACATCACTGGATAGAGATGGGGCTCAGGTAATTATTAAGGGGGGGCTGCTGCACACAGAAGGCTTTTTATCTTAATAGAATGCATGAAGATAAAAAAAAAACAAACAAAAAAAAAAAAAACCTTCTGCCTTTTACAACCATTTTAAACCATGCTAATGTGCCTGCATGCAACAGCGATTGCCCTTTCAGTCTCCAAGCACTGCATCAGAGATTGCCTTCTACACAGCAGTGGAAGGAGGATTACTTTGGGTTTTCATTTCAAATGCAGGTTTTCCTTAGATCTACCAAAATCCATCATCTGAACACCACAGCTGCTGAGAGTTCACATCACTCTGACAGTGGTGCGCATGCATTGGCTGCTGCACTGAGATGCAAAAGGCAAGGAAGGTGACTAAAGCTAGCAATACACGGTTTGATTTTGCCTTTGTTTAGTCCAGACTGAAAGAGAGAAAATCAGTCCTATCCCCTTTGTACATTAACCGCATGGATGGAGGAATCTCCACTGTCAGCTTTTGTATTCAGCAGCTCTGGCACCTGAACAAAGTTACATTGCCAAGCAGTGATTGCATCTGATAGGGCTTCTTCACTGTTTGGCTGATAATTTTCTACTTGTTTCAGTGGATTTTTAAATGTATTTTGTCGAGCCAGGTTGTGCTTGCAAGGCCACCTATGGCACAAATTTTAGGTGATTGGTCAGAAATTGGATGAAATTTGAGCCATCTGTGATCAGCTTAATTTCAGTTTTGTGCTCCTCTCCTGCTTATACAATCTAAGATACATAGTCTTAAGCTGGGTACACACTGAATGAATTTCAGACAGACCTGAGGAAGAGGTTGAAACTCGCTGTGACGGTCACCTCCTGGTCGACACTCTACGATTGAACATTTTGAAAGGCACAGGGCAGAAAATTGGACAGCTAAGTTTTTAGCACTTCTGCCTAGCCGCTCTAGGGTCATTAGGTCAAATCCCAACCATGGCCCTACTAGCCTGGAGTTTGAATGTTCTCCCTGTGTGGGTTTCCTCTGGGTAATCCGGTTTCCTCACGCACTCCAAATACATGCTGGTAGGTTAAGTGACTGAAAAAGAAAAAAACAGTAATCTGCGCTCGGATTCATCAACCAAGTGTCAAACCATGTAGCAAAGGACATAAAGTCTAATACAAAGTCTCTATGGACGTAATGATTCCTTAGCACTTAATGGTCTTGCTGCCCTCCTCAGGATCATGGGAATCTAAAAGTACTAAAGAGAAAACACAAGAGAGGGGCGCACCGACCTAGTGCAATACCATTAAAATGTTTATTAAAAAATAAGATAAAATGCATATACTCACAAACGGAGCAAATAAAAGGCATCAAAAGGTGAATAAGCCTCCAAAAGAGGTGACGCTGAAGAGGAGGAGGAGGGTTCGCCCTGGAAACACGGCAGCCTGGCCATATGGACATTGTCCGGTCCCTCGGCTGAGGTGATCGTCGACTCCTTTGGAGGCCTATTCACCTTTTTGATGCCTTTTATTTGCTCCGTTTGTGAGTATATGTATTTTATCTTATTTTTTAATAAACATTTTAATGGTATTGCACTAGGTCAGTGCGCCCCCTCTTGTATTTTCTCTTTAGGTTAAAGTGACTGCAAAGGTTTGTGTTTGTTATAAAAAAAAAAGTGTCATACTTACCTGCTCTGTGACCTCTCTGATCCTTCTTTTCTGGGGTCCCCTGGCAGCACTTCTGGCTCCTCCTCTAAGGCAATTGCCCCACAGAGAGCCGATTTCCATGGGGGCACCGTGCGGCAGCGCTCCAGAGTCCTGCTGCTGCGTCCTTTGACACAGACAGCAGGACTCGGCCCCCGGCTTCCGTGTCGCTGAATTTGATTGACAGCATCGGGAGCCAATGGCTATCCAATGAGGACTCGAGACAGCGGCTGTAGCTGCTGGGCTCGTCCTCGATGCTGGAAGGATCGGGTTCCAGCTCCTACTCACACTGATGGGAACACCCTCGACCTTGTCCTCTCCTATCTATGCACTCCATGCAACTTCTCCAACTATCCTTTTCCCCTCTCTGACCACCACCTTATTAGTGTCTCTCTCTCCCTTTCTTGCACCACCTTCCCCTCCAATCGCCTAACCGTTACCCGTAGAAACCTTCGCCAACTCAACACTTCTCTCCTCTATTCTGCTACTGACCACCTCTCTCTCCTGTTCCAGCTCCCACAAGGGTAGTCACACTCATCCTCGACCTTGGGCTAGGAAGGTCGTAGCTCCTGCTCGGGTCGTCGATGTCGGCGACAGAGCTCAGGAGTAACCTATCGGTAACCGAGGGCTACGACAGTTAGTTTAAGTCGCTGTGCCTTCGGCCCCCGGCTCAGGACGACAGACACA
>BLSH010535555.1:1948664-1982635 GCA_018402905.1 Glandirana rugosa
CCCAGACCAACTAACTATCCCACCCTCTATACACTCGAACTCCACCCCTATCTATCACCGACCCCAACCCCTCATAAAAACCCAAATCGTAATCAAAATCACTATCTGTAAACTCTAGTCCTCAATCCTTATCATATTGGTTATATCCGAAAGTCCATTCTAATAATGACACTTGTAAATACAGTTTACGTTTAGGTTTTTGTTTAAATGAATACATGCTACAACGGTTTTGAATTATACCGTTTTTGTAAACACCTTAAAGAGAGTACTATTTTTACTGGTACAAGCAAAAGGTCTCACCTCTTAGTCTCGTGATGTCTCGTACCGAAGAATCCGAGGTAAGTGTAGAACCGCACGCCTTAGCGGCGCTAAGACGGGCACTAAGTTTTATCGCCGTTTAGCGTCCTACAGGTACGCAAGGGACAGTGAAAGTTTTCGTGGGGTTTGCGCAGCTCTAAAAGGGTACTAAGCAGCCCGTTGTTAACACCATTTTACTGAGTTTGTCTTAGCGCCCTGCCGACAGCGGGTTTTCTCCTCGAAGAAAACCCGCTGTCCGCAGGGCGCTAAGACAAACGAAAATCTCGACGCGTTTGGGGTGCTTTTGAAAGTGACAGGGAACGCATGGACATCCTGCGATTTGCCGCTATTTTGAATCACGGGCAGAATCGCGGCGATTCCGCACGCCAAGATGTGAATGGAGCCTAAGAAGCCATGCTCTGTAGTGCTCTGATTCTCCACTCTGGAAAACGAACATGGTCATTTTTATCATGAGAGAAATTCCACAAATGTTTTTGCCATATTAAGTTTTGGCAACATCGTACATAAGTAAATTTGTTTTTGGATTTGCATTTGACATAAATGTTCACAGTAATAATCTTACCTGAAAGCCTATATTGGTTATACTATTCCTAACTCCTGATCTCAAATGTCTATCACTAAAACTAATGCTAAACCCAAAAATACTCCCCAACCCCAGCCACTATCTATCCCCACCTCAAGCTCACATATCTCCCACCCTATCAATCAACCAGACCCTGACCCTAACTGAAACTCTTTATTCTCTTAGTTCTAACTCTAATCTTCAGGCTAAATCCTAGCACTAACCCCTAATCCCTAGCCATAGCCACAAAGGGAATAAAACAAAAACAAGGGGGTGCAAAAACCTTGTATATTACCTATATATTACCTAATGTAAAATGTATTAAGTAAAATAGTGGCAAATACATACTGTACATCTATGTTATCATTTTATATTTTGGCTCTGGGTGGTAACTTTTGTGTGTACAATGATCTCGCCCCCATTCTAGCTTGTGAGCTAGTGTTGTGTTGACTGTAGAGATCTTATATAAAATGTAACATACATGGGAACTATGCTCTGAGGAAGAGGGTCTGTCCCTCAAAACATGTTAGCTTGCAAGTCTGAGTGATGCCTGAGTCATCGTGGTGATATATATCTACAACCGGAACACTCTGTCACTTGGGTTCTAGGTTTATTGCTGCTTACCTGTGGCACTCTGTTTATGTGTACAGTATTTGGCACGGCCTTTTATTGAATACATTTTACATTCTGTAATGCACAAGGCCTTTGCGTTCCCTTGTTTTTATTAAGATTCCCCGTCTGAAGAGTGCAGCATCAGTGGAGCATACCTGTTTATGACAGAAATGGAGACTGGGTTGTCCGAACATTGAAGTCACTCTGGTCCTTGCCTACACCTTAGCGCTTTGGTGTCATGACTGTATAGCCATAAAGGGGAAATTACTAAGACCAGAGCAGCCAGAATCTGGAACAACTGTACATGGTGGCAACCAATCAGTTTCTAGCATTTATTTTCAAAGCTTAACTAGACAAGTGATTGGCCACTATGCAAAGCTGTTCCAGGTGTCATCTGTTTCAGTTTTAGTAACCCCCCCCCCCATATAGTCATATAGTATCCACAATCTTGAGCAAACACTACAAGCAACCCTATGCTGGATTATGGCAATGGCAACACCATTTTTTAATGTGCCAAGAAAAAAAATGTGTTAAAATGTCTTCAACTAATATAATTGATCTGTTGAATAATATTTAGATATACCAGTCTGCATCTCTTATCTAAAAGAGGGCAGAAAGATAGATTTGGTTCTGAAAAAGGGACTATCCCTTCAAATGAGAGACAATTGGGAGCTATGGGATAGGTAGGGTTTTACTATTAAAGCATATGTGCAGCCAAGAGTGCCCGACTATGCCCACCATCCTTTCTGCCCATCTGCTCCAGTCATAAAAGTCATACTAATGCTTCTGTAAATTAAATAGGATCTATGAGTACAGGATGGAAGGATGATCGAAAGGTCCATCTTTCTATTCATAGATTGTTGCTCATTCATAGAAGTAATTTCTATGAATGGAGCAACTGGGTGGAAAGGGCAGGAGGCATAGTCGGCTCTCTTGATAAGAGCCTATGACAGCTACTACAGTTCTATTGATCCCTGCCGCACCAGAGATTATGGTGGCAGGGAAAGGAAATTGTTAGAACCTCAGTTTTTTATTGCCGTGTCCTTGTGTCCCATCACAGAAAGCAATGAGAAATCCAAAACTTTACAGTTGTCATTGGAATATGAACAGAGAGCAATTCTCCCAGTGGGGACACCTGCTCTGATGACTATGGTCAAGATGGGACTTTCCCTCACTTTCAGTTGTGCCTCTATGAGAGTAAGTGCAGGAACATCTCCCCAACATTTCACAGAAAGTAAAAAGTATGATAGTTTTTTTTAATCATTCTCTTCATTTTTCATTCTATTTTCTTTTAGCAAATCAACCCCAATGTGCCCATGCCATTGTTATTGGGATTCATTCAACATACCAGATAATTCAATTGTCACTTTACAGTCATTTCCGGTTATTTGTTTTATAGCATTCAGAGCAGTGCATTGACACACAGGGTTAGCTCTAAAGAGCGATAATTGAGGAAGAAAATGAATAGGGGAAGTTGTTACGTAGTCCAGTAAAGCAGTTTCAGAATCTCTACAGTTACTTCCTCTTGTGTCATCAACAGATTCTGACAACACCACACATGACCGAGAGCTGTGGGTGCTGAAAAGGCACCAACACTTGTGTGGGATATTAAAGTTTTGGAAGGACCTCTGGTATCAGGGTAACCTCAGAGATGGCTCTTGTGGAAATGATGAGGTTTTGGAGTGAAGGAGTGGCTGCAGCAGACAAAGGGGACTGGACAGAGGCCCTAAAATCGTTCACCAGCATCACAGAGCCTAGAGCCAAGATCTGCTTCAACATTGGCTGTTGTCATATTGTGATGGGGAATTTACAGGAGGCAGAAAAGGTCAGTATTGCTGTAAGAGGAATACCATTCATGTGTCTTTTTTTGGGTTTAATGAGATACTAAAGGCCCATTTATAATTGTGGTCAGGGATTGGGGGGTAGTATTAAAACATGGTTGAGTGCACCCTCAAACATTGTGGACTGCCTTCCCAGAAGAGTTGAAGCTTTTATATCTGCAAAGGGTGGACCAACTCAATATTGAACCCTACGGACTAATGGCCCGTACACACGGTGCGACGGTCGTACAACAACGGTCCTACAACGGCTTGTTGTATGATAATCCGATCATTAGTACGCGCGATTACAACAGCCGATGTTTGACAGATGACGACGTTTGTACAACGGCCAGTTTGCTTGGCTGAGCTAGAACTAGAAAACTTTTGTTGGCCAACAAGCCGTTGTATGCCTGTTGACTCGTGTGTACAGAAGTTGGCCCAATGAAAGTTTAAAGTGCAAACACGCATGCTCTGAATCCAGGAAGTACTTGGTCGTGTAAACTTGTGTTCCTAATTCACAAATCACATTCACCTGAACTTCCTCGTTATACGCTTGTAACACGTCACTACGTTCGGCTTTGTCGGCCGATTACTTGACTTATGTCAGTACTGTAGACACCACAGCCAACAGCCGATTGTTGAACGTGCGGTCGTACAACAATCGCACCCTGTGTACGAGGCATAAGACTGGAATGCAATTAAAGTTCATGTGCGTGTAAAGGCAGGTGTCCCAATACTTTTGGTAATATAGTGTACATGTATCTCACATTTTTTGTAAAAAATGTATTATATCTTTTCATGTGACAAAATTGAGGAAATTACACTTTGCTACAATATAAAGTAGTGAGTGTACAACTTGAATAAAAACCGGTTCACACTACAGTGACTTGGGAGGCGACTTGTGTCACCCCCAAGTCACCTCAAGTCGCCCCAAGTCGCTTGACAAGTGAAATCCCTTAGAAGTGAATGGGAGCGGTCTTAATGTACACTACTGAAGTCGCTCCGCCTTCAGAAAAGGTTCCTGTACTACTTCAAGGTGACTTCTATCTGACTTGTGCCCATAGAATTCAGTGGAAGTCGCCTCCAAGTCGGATCCCCCATCTATATTGAAGCGACTTTACAGGAAAAAGAAAAGCAAATTACCCTGGCAACAGCCTCCCTCCCTTCTTTGATTGGCCACAGGCAAAGTCGCCTGCCATTGAGGTCGTTTTGAGTCGCAATGTAAGTTGCCCAAAGTCATGCAAATTCACATTGAAGTCGTGTTCAAATCGCCTGCAAAGTCATGCCTGAAGTCGGATCACTGTAGTGTGAACCGTCTCTAACAGTGTCAATTTTATTTATTTATTTCAGGTACTTATATAGCGCTGTCAATTTACGCAGCGCTTTACATATACATTATACATTCACATCAGTCCCTACCCTCAAGGAGCTGACAATCTAAGGTCCCTAACTCACATTTATATAAACACATACTAGGGCCAACTTAGACATGATCCAATTAACCTACCAGCATATCTTTGGAATGGGGGAGGAAACCGGAGTACCCGGAGGAAACCCATGCAGGCACAGGGAGAACATGCAAACTCCAGGCAGATAGTGCTGTGGTTGGGATTCGAATCAGCGACCCTTTTGCTGCCAGGCGAAAGTGCTATCCACTACACCACTGTGCCACCCAAATTTGCTGTCCCCTCAAAATAACAACACACAGCCAGTAATGTCTAAACCACTGGCAACAAAAGTGAGTACACCCCTAAATGAACATGTCCAAATTGGGCCCAAAGTGTCAATATTTTGTGTGGCCACCATTATTTTCCAGCACTGCCTCTTGGGCATGGAATTCACCATAGCTTCACAGGTTGCCACTGGAGTCCTCTTCCACTCCTCCAGAGACATGGACATGCTTGGCCAGTCCATCACCTTTACCCTCAGCTTCTTTCATGGTTCCCTCAATGAACTGTAGCTCCCCAGTGCCGGAAGCACACATGCAGCCCCAGACCATGACACTCCCACCACCATGCATGACTGTAGGCAAGACACACTCACCTGGTGGCCTCCACACATGCTTGACATCATCTGAACCAAATAAGTTTATCTTGGTCTCATCAGACCACAGGACATGGTTCCAGTAATCGACAGCCATGCAGACCAATGTGATGCATTGTGCGGCGTATGGTCTGATCACTGACAGGCTGACCCCCCAACCCTTCAACCTCTGCGGCAATACACTGATATGTCTATTTCCCAAAGACAACCTGTGGATATGACGCCGAGCACGTGCACTCAACTTCTTTGGTCGACCATGGCAAGGCCTGTCCTGAGTGGAACCTGTCCTGTTAAACAGCTGTATTGTCTTGGCCACCATGCTGCAGCTGAGTTTCTTGGCAATCTTCTTATAGCCTAGGCCATCTTTATGTAGAGCAACAATTCTTTTTATTTTCAGATCCTCAGAGAGTTCTTTGCCATAGTTACATAATTAGTGAGGTTGAAAAAAGACACAGGTCCATCAAGTCCAACCTATGTGTGTGCATTTATGTCAGTATTACATTGTATATCCCTCAATGTTGTGGTCCCTTAGGTACCCATCTAATAGGTTTTTTAAACTATCTATGCTCCCAGCTGAAACCACTGTTTGTGGAAGAGAATTCCACATCCTCACTGCTCTTACCGTAAAGAACCCTCAACACAGTTTAAGGTTAAGCCACCTATCCTCAAGTTTTAGTGAATGGCCGTGTGTCTTTATGTACTCCCTTGCATGGAATAGTTTTGTCCCTATTGTGGGGTCACCAGTACAGTATTTGTACATTGAAATCATATCCCCCTCAAGCGTCTCTTCTCCAGAGAGAATAAGTTCAGTGCTTGTAGTCTTTCCTCATAACTAAGGTCCTCCAATCCCTTAATTAGCTTTGTTGCCCTTCTCTGAACCCTTTCCAGTTCCAGGACATCCTTTCTGAGGACTGGTGCCCAGAACTGGATGCCATACTCCAGGTGCAGCCTCACCAGAGACTTGTATAGTGGGAAAATTATTGATTTATCCCTAGAGTTAATCCCTTTCTTGATGCATGCCAACATTTTGTTTGCTTTGCTTGCCGCAGCATGGCATTGCATGCGATTGCTGAGCCTGACCTCTACTAGGACCCCTAGGTCCTTTTCCATCCTAAATCCCCCCAGAGACTTCCCCCCTAGTGAGTAGTTTACGTTCATATTCTTGGTACCCAAATGCATTATTTTACATTTTTCTATGTTAAACCTCATTTGCCACTTATCTGTCCACCCCATTAATTTGTTTAGATCTTCTTGCAAGCTTTCCATATCCTTTGGAGAAATGATTGCCTTGCTTAGCTTGGTATCATCCGCAAATATTGAGATTGAGCTGTTTATCCCATCCTCCAGATCGTTTAAGAATAAATTGAATAGAATTGGCAGCAGGACAGATCCCTGGGGAACCCCACTTTCTATACCACTTTCATTACAATAATCTTGTATATAATCCCTTATTATTCCCCCCAAGAGCTTGCAAATTATTGATGTCAAGCTAACTGGCCTGTAATCCCCCCGGGATGCATCTTGGTCCTTGGTCCTGGTATCATACCAGTCAGTAGACTGTTCTTAAAAATTAGGTACAATGGTCTGGCAATTTTTTGACTGAGTTCCTTAAGGACCCTCAGGTGCAAGCCATCTGGTCCTATGGACTTATTAACGTTAAGTTTTTCAAGCCTATTCCTAATTTTATCATCAGTTAGCCATGAGGGTGCTTCCTGTGATGTGTCCTGAGGACCAAGATTGTAGTTTTGGATGCTTGAGCCCCCCCGTTTCCTTCTTGAATACTGAGGAGAAAAATACATTTAACACTTTTGCCATCTCTCCATCCTTTGTAACCAGATTCCCTTCCTCATTCTATATGGGACCAATATGATCTGTCCTCCTTCTCTTACTATTTATATACTTAAATAATTTCTTGGAATTCTTTTTACTCTCCTCTGCTGTGTCTTTCATGTTCTATCTTAGCCGCCCTGATTGCACCCTTACATTCCTTATTGCATACATAATAAAGATGGAATGCTGACGGACCCCTCAGCCTTGTATTTTTTGAAGGCCTTCTCCTTTGCTTTTATATGTGCTTTTATGTCCGCGTTAAGCCACCCCGGTCTTTTATTAGCTATTTTAAATGTATTTCCCATTGGGATACACTGGCTAATACCTTTGTTTAGTATATTATTGAAGCACTCCCATTTTTCCTCCGCATTCATTGTTCATAGAATTTTATCCCAGTTAACATCTTCCAGCAAGGAGCGTAGTTTATTCAGTGTCTTTGTATTCCCCTAATGTTTCCTATTTCTGTACTTTATACTGAAACGAATTGACCTGTGATCGCTATTACCTAGATTGCCCCTTAGTTCCACATCTGTGATCAGGTCTGTGTTGTTAGTAATCAGAAGGTCTAATAATGCTTTTTTTCTTGTTGGTGCATTTACCATCTGACTCATGAAATTGTCCTGCAAGACATTTAGGGAATGGCGAGCCTTAGCTGAGTGTGCTGTACCTTCCGCCCATTCTATATCTGGGCAATTAAAATCCCCCATTATAATGACACTTCCCAAATTGTGATAGGAGGTCCGCCTCCCCCTCTTCTCTCTGGTTAGGGGGCCTATAGTATATTCTCAGTATTACTTTCCCCTTGGTAGCTTCCCTTTGTAGCTCAACCCATTAGAATTCAACCTCCTCCCTTGATCCACTAGTAATGTAAAGTACATCATTTTTTATATACAGGCATACCCCTACCCCTTTTTTGCGCTCCCTATCCCTGCGATATAGGGAATACCCCTGAATGCTAGCCAGCCAATCATGAGAGCTGTTGAACCAAGTCTCTGAAATTCCCACAAAATCGAGTTCCTCTTCATACAGTAGCAGCTCTAGTTCTCCCATCTTGTCCGCCAGACTCCTGGCATGAGTGAACAAGCCACGTAGTTTTGTCTGGACGCCTACTGTTTCCTTGTTGGGTATTCCTTGGTTGCATATAGGACTTGTTACACTACTTACCTCAGGTTTAGGTTCTTTTTTCGGCCTACCACTGCTGCCCCCAATACTACCCTCTGAACTATGATCCACTCTGGCTATTTCTATGTCTGGACCCCCCCCCCCCTTTGCCTAGTTTAAAAGCCCCTCTAACTTGACGGCCATCCTCATTCCCAGCCGGTCTGCACCTTCCCCATTTAGGTGCAGTCCATCCTTTCTAAAGAGCTTGTAACCAATTGAGAAATCGACCCAGTTCTCCAGGAACTTGAAACCTCCTTTCTACACCAGCTCCTCAGTCACTTGTTAACTTCCCTAATCTCCCACTGCCTCTCTTGTGTGGCTTGAGGTACCGGTAGTATTTCTGAGAATACTACCTTGGAGGTCCTAATCCTCAATTTTGCTCCTGGGTCCTTAAAATCTTTTTTTAGGACACTCCACCTTCCTCTAACTTTGTCATTGGTGCCAACATGCACCATGACAGCCGGGTCTTCCCCAGCCCCTCCCAGTAATCTGTCCACCAGATCCGTGATGTTCCGAACCCGAGAGCCCGGTAAACAGCATACAGTATGGCGCTTCAGATCTTTGTTACAGATTGCCCTCTCTGTTTCTGAGAATTGAGTCCCCTACCACCACAATCTGTCTTTCCTTTCCCCTGGCTTCATCCCCACCCTCGCTGGAGGAGTTACACCCCTGGCAGCTAGAGGCGTCACTCTGCTCCAGCGATGCTGGTTTACACAATATCACACAACAGGCCTACTTATTGGGATGTTCCATCCCAGGATCAGCCTCCTTGACTATTTCCCTTCTACCCTTCCTAACTGTCACCCAACTACTCTGTTCTAGTGCCTTTGTCTCCACTCGCCTCTGTGCTGGCCACCTGCCCGGTACGATCCCAACTCTCCTTTAGTATGGAGAGTCTTGTCAGTGTTGACAGCTGCTTCCATAGATTCAGAACCTGGGCTTCCAGGGAAACAACATGCTTACATTTTGTACAGCAGTGTTCGCCCTCGATCGCATTATCAAGGAATGCATACATGCCACAAGATGTACACCGAGTTACATCTCCACACCCGCCGGGCATCGTACCTATTGATTTAGTGGGGACTGCGAATTATACTCTGTCAGATTAACTAACAGCTAGATTCCTGACTCATACTCCCATTACGCGTGTCCTGACAGCACGCCGGTACTCACCACACACTCAGGTACTCACAATACACAGGTACTCACAACACACAGGTACTCACAATATACAGGTACTCACAACACACGTACTCACCACACACAGGTACTCACCACAATAGCTATTCACAATACACAGGTACTCACAACACACAGGTACTCACCACACACAGGTACTCACAATACACAAGTACTCACAATACACAGGTACTCACAACACACAGGTACTCACCACACACAGGTACTCACAACACACAGGTACTCACCACACACAGGTGCTCACAATACTCAGGTGCTCTCAATACTCAGGTAATCACAATACACAGGTACTCCTAATACTCAGGTACTCACAACACACGTACTTATCACACACAGGTACTCACAATACACAGGTACTCACAACACACAGGTACTCACCACACACAGGTACTCACAATACACAGGTACTCACACTACACAGGTACTCACAACACACAGGTACTCACCACACACAGGTGCTCACAATACACAGGTACTCACCAAACACAGGTACTCACCACACACAGGTACTCACAATATACAGGTACTCACAATACACAGGTACTCACAACACATAGGTACTCACCACACATAGGTGCTCACAATACACAGGTACTCAGCAAACATATGTACTCACCACACACAGGTACTTACAATACACAGGTACTCACAATACACAGGTACTCACAACACACAGGTACTCACCACACATAGGTGCTCACAATACACAGGTACTCACTATTAAACACAGGTACTCACCACACACAGGTACTCACAATATACAGGTACTCACAACACACAGGTACTCACCACACACAGGTGCTCACAATACACAGGTACTCAGCAAACATATGTACTCACCACACACAGGTACTCCCAATACTCAAGTACTCACAATACACAGATACTCACAACACACATGTATTCCCAATACTCAGGTACTCACAACACACAGATACTCACAATACACAGGTACTCACAACACACAGATACTCACAATACACAGGTACTCCCAATACTCAGGTACTCACAACACACAGGTCTCACAATACACAGGTCTCACAACCCACAGGTCTCACAATACACAGTACCCACAGTCAGCCTTTTATCAGTATTTGTGTCTCTCTGCTCAGCCCCTGTAATCTGAAACTTGTTGCTTGCCAATCTCTAAGGCAGCCTCCCCCACTTCCCAGCTCTGTCAGAGTGCGATCTGCACTCACCTGCTGCCGCTGGTCAATCTTCAGCCGCCCGCCTCCTCTGTCCGCTTCTATGGGGGGAATACAGTCCCCAGCCACTCCTGCTCTTCCACCGCTCCCGGTCCCCGGGTCATGCGCCTCCTCTCTCCTTTATGGGGGATACAGTCCCTGAGTCACTCCGCTCCTGCTGCCGCTCCCAGTCCTCGGGTCACACTCCTCCTCTCCAGGGGATACAGCCCCCTAGTCACTCCGCTCCTGCTGCCACTCCCAGTCCCCGGGTCACACTCCTCCTCTCCGGGGTATACTGTCCCCTAGTCACTCTGCTTCCTCCGCCTCTCCCGGTCCCCGTCACCTGCCTCCTCTCTTGGTCGGGGGGGGGGTCCAGTCCGCACTTCCCCCGCACTCTCTCTCACTCCTCTCACACCACGCTGTCTCAGCATCTGAAACAGCTCCTTCTCGTGCCAAAACTCTGCACAGCGCCACCTGCTGTTCCTGAGATACGCCATGAGGTGCCATGTTGAACTTCCAGTGACCAGTATGAGAGAGTGAGAATGATAACACCAAATTTAACACACCTGCTCCCCATTCACACCTGAAACCTTGTAACACTAACAAGTCACATGACACCTCGGAGGGAAAATGGCTAATTGGGCCCAATTTGAACATTTTCACTTAGGGGTGTACTTTTGTTGCCAGCAATTTAGGTATTAATGGCTGTGTGTTTAGTTATTTTGAGGGGACAGCAAATTTACACTGTTATACAAGCTGTACATTCACTATTTTACATTGTAGCAAAGTGTCATTTATTCGGTGTTGTCACATGAAAAGATATAATAAAATATTTACAAAAATGTGAGGGGTGTACTCACTTTTGTGAGATACTGTATATAAAAACACAAAAACAAACTACCAGCCTGTTCTGTGACTCCGGATGTAAGGAAGAAGCGTGACTGAGGGCAGTGTGATCAGGTGAACCACAACATTCAGCAACCCCCAAGGGAGCAATGGCTATATATATATATATATATATATAGCCATTGCTCCCTTGGGGGTTGCTGAATGTTGTGGTTCACCTGATCACACTGCCCTCAGTCACGCTTCTTCCTTACATCCGGAGTCACAGAACAGGCTGGTAGTTTGTTTTTGTGTTTTTATTAGGGGATTGAACTTGGATAGGGTAGGGATGATTATGGGATGCCCACGGATAAACAGTTCTTTTATGGGGCCTATATATATATATACCTCAGTATATGCACTTCTTCTTCACTCCAGCACAAATACTTGCTGCACGGTTATATCCTTGTTTGTTCCTCTATCCTGCACAAACTTGGTTCCGGCCCAGTTAGCACATGGTGAGGCCTGCTGTAGTTTTAGCACGACCTCCGGACCGCCCATTATAGGCAGGACCCTGGGGCCCCCGAAGCGTAGCAAAGTACATATGTGCTAGCTAGTCTAATGAACTAATGCTCCCAGCCCATCCTCTTCCAAGCCCTGCCAGCCCTCCTGGCTGCAATGGCCCTCTCCACTGCCACAGTGATACCACAGTCCCAACAGGCTCTTGTACCCTTCTCAGACTGTCTCTCACCCCAATCTGTTCCATTGTACCTCTTCCAGCTTTTCAGGGAGTGCATCACTCACGACACCTGTCACTTGTATTTCCTCTCCAGGAGATCTCTCCAATAGTGCTCTTTCCCGCTGTCCTTTCCCGCTCTGCCTTGTGCCTCTCCTCCAGGATCTCACTCTCTCCTCCTGACTACACCCGTGCTCTCCTAGGCCGAGGTCACCACCCCCAGACTGGGAGCTCCCTCTAGGCCTCGACAGCCTCCACACTATTCCATCTCCAGAACTTCCACCCAAACTCTCCTCCCAGACTGGGCTGACCCCAGGTATTTAAGGAGGCCTGCCCCCTGCCAATCCAGATTGGGGATTGGTCAGAGCTCCTTAACATACCTCAGGAAGCTTCACCTCCTCTTTCCCACCCTTTCTTCCAGAACTTTATGATCCGGAAAGGAGGGGTTACCAAGAGGTGTCACTCCCTGCAGTCACCAGTCACTCCCTAGGCCACTCCCCGACCCAGCCAGGCCTGACTAAATTTACCTGCTGTCAACAAAAACCTGACACTAGCACCTACCTACTGTAGAGGGCGTTATATATATATATATATATATATATATATATACAGTATAGTGTTAAACACAACTGTTAAACACAAACCGCCAATATATACAGTTTATTTTCCAGGGAAGGCCATAAAATAAATTAACTAATTTAGAAAGAAAAAACAATTGAAGCTGTTACCACAAAATAAGATAGCTTTATTGATTGCATTTTTTTTTTGTTTTAGTCAGCTGCTTGACTTTGCTGCAGTTTTTGTAAATTGGGCCCCCCGAGTCACAGCTAAAACAAATCTGAAATGTAGAATACAGGTCCATCCTGGTAATTCTGAGGTGCCCTGAATAAATGCATGCTCTGATCTGCAGATACTTCCTAAGTCAGATGGGTCAAGCCAAATCCTAGGCTTTACTATTGGCCCCATGTTTTTATGGGAGTCTTTACTGGCCAATATTGAATATATATTAAAAAACAAGTTTGAACTTTTAAGCACGAAATTAAATAATTGTTTTATAACACTTACACACATTTCTGTCTTTTAGGCCTTTAAATCCACTATTGAAAAAGACAAACATTTGGCTGTGGGGTATTTCCAGCGTGGCTCCGTCTTCTACAAAGCAGGAAAGTAAGTAACAGCACAGGCTACAATAGGTTTTATCCATAAAAGTACCTTGCTGTAGATCAAGAAGAACTCTTTCTTCAGATGCATTCATGCTTGCTTTTCTGTTACTATTGCCAGCATTTAAAGGTTAGTTCACCCAAAAAACTTCCTATGCAGGTAGGGGGAGCCTGACGATCAAAACAAATTGTGACACTTTGACTATAGTTGGATAATGCCCTTGCTATAGGTGTAGGCCTGTTATGTACCTCCAGAAGCCTAACTTCACAACTCCCACAGATGGCATCATCCCATCCTGCTTTGTTGCTAGGACGCTGCTAAGAAATACTGTAGCTCAGATTGCTGAAAAAGTTCATGCTGGTTCTGAAAGGTGTCAGAACACACAGTGCATCTCAGTTTGTTGGGTATATGGCTGCGCTGCTGCAGACTGGTCAGAGTGCCCATTCTAACCCTTGTCCACCACCAAAAGCGCCTACAATGGGTACGTGAGCATCAGAACTGGACCACAGTGTGATGGAAGAAGGTGGTCTAGTCTGATGAATTCAAGAATGGTTTGAGACACACAACAAGCATGAGGTATTGACTTGGCCTCCAAATTCTCCAGATCTCAATCCAATCGAGCATCTCTAGGATTTGCTGAAAAATCAAGTCTGATCCATGGAGAATCCACCTGTTATTGATGGCTTACTGATGGCTCGGTGCTAGATTCCACAGCATACCTTTTAGAGATCTACTGGAGTCCATGCCTCAATGTCACAATGTTATGGCTGATCGGTATATAAAAACAACCTGGATGCAATCGAGTTATAGAACAAACAGGTGCAATCTATTTATAGAACAAGCTGGTGGAATCTACTTATAGAACAAACAAAGTGTAATCTATTTATAGAACACACAGGTGCTGGCTATTTATAGAACAAACAGGTGCAATCTATTTATAGAACAAGCTGGTGGAATCTATTTATAGAACAAGCTGAGTGCAATCTATTTATAGAACACACAGGTGCTGGCTATTTATAGAACAAACTAGGTGCAATCTATTTCTAGAAACAAGTAGTAGCAATCTATTAAAAGAGATGCTAAGACATTCCCAGTCAATTCAAACCCCTTAACATGCACTCTCTCTGCCCTGTTACAGTAGCTACAAGGTCAGCGATGCTGCAGTGAAGGAGAAGGTGGACCACATTTGTGCAAGTGTTTGCTCCTATGATGATGGGGGTGAGCAGTAACAGCTGGGAGTGTCTTAGCAACAAGGCAGGAGGGGGAATACTATCTGTGGTAGTTTTCAGTCAGGCTTCTGGAGGTGTGTAAAAGGCCTTTACACCTATAGCAAAGGCATTATCCAACTTTAGCCAAAGTGTCACAGTTTGATTTTTATCTACTGGTGCCCATTACTTTAAAAACATGAATGCATGCATTCTTTTATTAAGTAAAGCCCTATTTATACTAGCCTTCAGCATATGCATTTTTGAGCCTAGCTCGATATTTAATGAATGGTGTTTAGTAGGCTCATGTGCTTTTCTTCTCTGACAATAACATTTTGAACAAAAAGGAATTTTCTACATTTTTGGTACGCATTGCATGCTTCTTAAACACTACAGCAGACCCAAAACCTAAAATGTGTTGGTTAATCCTAAACCTTGGTACAAATCTATATCAGAGGCTCACTCTGTATTTTAGGTACAAGTCCTATCCTAATGCCATTAAAATGGTATGGTGGGACATGAAGTAGGGCTTGCAAGCAAGCATCTAAAAATATCAATGGACAGAAACTATTTTATATGCAGGAATAAGACAAAAATACTCATAGTTTCTGCACACGACCTCCTGTATAGGTTCCAACAGTGGCAATAGTTGAGGTTATTGCCAATAAAGGAGTTTCCACTAGTTGTAAAAGTATTGCTGCATCAATGGCCTTAATCTATTTCTCAAATGTCTTACATAATTATTATAGTGATCTGACACACATTTTGATGTACCAACATCCCTACTATTATTGTAATACACATCACAGCAACGCTACCCATGGGACTTCTAAAGTACATAACCATTGTTTAATAATGACGTCTTTAAAATTAATTCATATTTTATTAGTGCAGATAAATAGGTACAAAGACACGTCATAGGGAAAAATAAAAGACAAATGGCTGATTTAATGCAATTTGTGGTGTATTACATATTGACAACATACTTGATATTGCATGTCATTTGCACCATATTAATCTTGGAGAAAATGTGCATACAATTCCATCAAATAAGAAGGCACATCTCATTTCTCAACGTGTTTTGTGAGCTACAATTCACTTAATCAGGAGTCAATGTAATTACCAGAATCTCTGAGAAATGCAAATAAATATTAAGGTATGATAGAGGAGACCATGATTTTGTATGCAGACTAAAAATGTCAAATATATAAAATAATGTATTATATAGTTACATGGTTAATCTGGTTGAAAAAAGACATAAGTCCATCCAGTTCAACCAACACAGAGAAAAACACAATTATAACTTATGAGTCAGCCCAAATTGAGACCACCGACTTCCAGGAAGGGTAGCATCAAGGCAAATCTGCCCCTGGAGCTGTGGGGGGAGTGGAGTCACCAAAGGAAAGGGTGAAAAACAAGCAAGAACTGAATAACTGCACGGCCACAAGAACAAATCAGTATTCCAAGTGTTTGAAATAGTAAGAAAATAAGAAAATCCTACAGATAGTGATATTATACTGATCATATATTTACATATTAAGAATCGGGTAGACAAACCTACATATGTCGGCCAATTCAAACCACAACTAGTGTATGATAAAAAAAAATGAAGCTTGAGAAAGTAAATGAGGCCCTTTATTATGGTTTAAGAAATATATCAAAAGGTGCAAAAAGCAAACCTACGTCATTGAGGCGCCGCTCACCCAGCCACCATAATGGGTGGTTTAGATCACTAAATATGACTATTTCTCAAATAAAGATATGAGCATATCAAATGTTGTGTGCATTGTTTGTTGAAAAAATAAATCTCTACTTACAGATTAGATTGTAAGAGCCTTTCTTGCCAAAAAATTATAGAATACTTAACACAAAAATATATTTTTAAAGGCTTGTGGTAGACATTGATAATCATTGTTGTACACAGATAATTCAAGCTGATCCATGACTCCATATACACAGAATGTACATCCAGATTACATTTAGGTATATATTTGCATTCAGGTATCAAGAAGCACTTCAGGACTTTGGTCGCTGCTTCACTGAATTAAGAGGAAATCAACTGATTGACTACAAGATTCTGGGCTTGACATTTAAACTCTACAGCTGTGAGGTGAGATACAGTAATACTGTGAATTGTTTGTTACAACAGTTACAGTATGGTTATCACTTACAGTAAGAAGGCATATGCTTGCCTTTTGCGCATTTCACCTGGTTTTATGGGGTTGATAGGACTAATTTAGAATGATTTAATTTATGGGGTTGTAGGGGCTAATTTAGAACTATTTCATTTATGGGGTTGATAGGGCTAATTTAGAATTATTTAATTAATGGGGCTGATAGGACTAATTTAGAATTATTGTAATTTAGACCTATGCTCAACTGTAAATTTGAAGCACTGCTAATGGTTTGGTTGGAGTGGATAGTAATTGAACGGCTGAGACATTTATCCTGAAAAAAATCAGCTTCAGACTTTGGTCAAGTGCTGCCCACAGGCCAGAAGCCTTGGAATTTGTTCACATGATCTCTTTGAGATGTTGGAGGACTGGACTGTCTTGCTCCCCATGTATATTGTAAAATACCTTGATTCTTATGTGCTTCAAAAAAAATCATATTTCCTAATTGTAACACATTGAAGTGTACGATCAGATAGCATTTTTCTCCAAAGGTCTGTCACTTGCTGTTTCAAAGATTGCCATACTTCTACTTCTAGGGAAATCTGAAAAATGGAAATGTATAGTGGCAGTCCACAAGTGGTCAAATCAATGATTACTGACTATGCAGGCTATACATGGTACAATAAACAATATATTGCGCTGTTCTAATTCTTACATTTCATATCTTGTGAAACCTGTCACAAAACTCGGTCCCAAATTGTAAAAATACCTTATAGATGAACTTGTGTTAATTGGTAAAGCTGTAACAGCCAATGATGTTATCCCTCGAGGAAGCCTATTGGGGTTAAACCTAGGTCTGAATGTTTTTACTATGAGCAATGTTATATTTTTCATGAGTAAGTATATTACATTTTGTTTGGTACTCCTGAGTCTGTATCCATTTGTTCCTTGGCTCCTTGGTTCAACTTCGCAGTGTATTTATGGGTGGAGGTCTGTGTTCTGCACACCAGAGGAACCTGGAGGTGCATAACAGTCTGAATGAGGTCCATCCTACTATGGGAGAGCAGAGCATGCCCAAGGAGAGTGTGGAAGCAGTATAATGTTGGATTAGCTTGATTCTTGATCGTCACCAAGTGGAGATAAAAGTGCTATATGAGGAAAACAAGTATTCACATTTGTGAAACATCTGTATGTGCTCAGCAGTTAAATATCCTCAGGAGGATGGATAGGTCATTATGCGTACCACATCCCTCATTACCACCTGAAACAACATTTTTAAATATAGTCGGGACTTTAGAGGTGCCACAAACTACTCATGCATAGCAACCATAAAATTAAACGTCACATAGTTTCACCTATACAAATATGCATTATGTATATTGGTACCCCTGATAGCCTACCCCTGGAATCTCTCTGCTCAGTCTATGTACTATATATAGCAGAAAGACAAACACTGTTGTACATAAGTATAATGGCCAGCCTAATTATGAGTGATGATCCACTCCTTAATGGATGATGTTTCTGGCTATGCTGCCCTCTAGGATTGGATTGTCCTTTTTACACTGGAAAGATAAAAAGAAGAAGCGAGGGCACAACAGCCTTGTGCATTATCCCAAGTAAATGTATTATGTAAAAAAATAAAAACTACTCAGAAGCATGTAGGAATAAAATGCTTGAACAGGCCACCGTCACGTGGCTACACAGTCCTGGGACCAGCAATCCCCAGATTATAGGGGAGACCATGCAGGAGCACCGGCTGTTTAAGGTTGTTTCAAAGGTAAACCTTCTTCCTCAGAGCCTTTATATATATATATATATACAATATATATTTATATGTATGTAGTATATATATAGAGAGAGAGATCAGTCAAACAGCACTGTGCAACTACCGTGGGTCTGAATGATTAGATAATATAGGATAAGATGTGTGTAGTTCAAGCAGGTGGTTCTGAAAAACTGTTTGATTGATGCAGAGAGTTCTAGGGGTTGGCTATCAGTGGTACAGATATATATATACAGTGGGGCAAAAAAGGATTTAGTCAGCCACCAATTGTGCAAGTTCTCCCACTTAAAAAGATGAGAGAGGCCTGTAATTTTCATAATAGGTACATTTCAACTATGAGAGACAGAATGAGAAAAAAAATCCATAAAACCACATTGTCTGATTTTTAAAGAATTTATTTGAAAATTATGGTGGAAAATAAGTATTTGGTCAATAACAAAAGTTCATCTCAATAGTTTGTTATATACCCTTTGTTGGCAATGACAGAGGTCAAACGTTTTCTGCAAGTCTCCCCAAGGTTTTTACACACTGTTGCTGAAAGTTTGGCCCATTCCTCCATGCAGATCTCCTCTAGAGCAGTGATGTTTTGGGGCTGTCGCTGGGCAACACGGATTTTCAACCCCCTCCAAAGATTTTCTATGGGATTGAGATCTGGAGACTGGCTAGGCCACTCCAGGACGTTGAAATGCTTCTTACGAAGCCACTCCTTCTTTGCCCGGGCGGTGTGTTTGGGATCATTGTCATACTTAAAGACCCAGCCACGTTTCATCTTCAATGCCCTTGCTAATGGAAGGAGGTTTTTACTCAAAATCTCACGATGCATGACTCCATTTATTCTTTCCTTTACACAAATGAGTCGTCCTGGTCCCTTTGCAGAAAAACAGCCCCAAAGCATTTTTCCACCCCCATGCTTCACAGTAGGTATGGTGTTCTTTGGATGCAACTCAGCATTCTTTCTCCTCCAAACACGACAAGTTGAGTTTTTACCAAAAAGTTCTATTTTGGTTTCATCTGACCATATTACATTCTCCCAATCCTCTTCTGGATCATCCAAATGCTCTCTAGCAAACTTCAGATGGGCCCGGACATGTACTGACTTAAGCAGGGGGACACGTCTGGCACTGCAGGATTTGAGTCCCTGGCGGCGTAGTGTATTACTGATGGTAGCCTTTGTTTCTTTGGTCCCAGCTCTCTGCAGGTCATTCACTAGCCCAACCCCCCCCCCCCCCGTGTGGTTCTGGGATTTTTGCTCTTCTTGTGATCATTTTGACCCCACGGGGTGAGATCTTGCAAGGGAGATTATCAGTGGTTTAGTATGTCTTCCATTTTCTAATAATTGCTCCCACAGTTGATTTCTTCACACCAAGCTATTGCAGATTCAGTCTTCCCAGACTGGTGCAGGTCTACAATTTTGTTTCTGGTGCCCTTTGACAGCTCTTTGGTCTTGGCCATAGTGGAGTTTGGAGTCTGACTGTTTGAGGTTGTGGACAGGTGTCTTTTATACTGATAATGAGTTCAAACAGGTGCCATTAATACAGGTAACAAGTGGAGGACAGAGGAGCCTCTTAAAGAAGAAGTTGCAGGTCTGTGAGAGCCAGAAACCTTGCTTTTTTGTAGGTGCCCAAATACTTATTTTCCACCATAATTTGCAAATAAATAATTTAAAAATCAGACAATGTGATTTTCTGGATTTTTTTTCTCATTCTGTCTCTCATAGTTGAAGTGTACCTATGATGAAAATGACAGGCCTCTCTCATCTTTTTAAGTGGGAGAACTTGCACAATTGGTGGCTGACTAAATACTTTTTTGCCCCACTGTATATGGGTGAAACGATGCAGTATTCCAATTTTATGCTTGTTAAATGTTTTTCAAGATTTGTACAATAAATATGGACATTTTTCATACCCTTTAACCACTTCAGCCCTGGAAGGATTTGCCCCCTTCCTGACCAGAGCCCTTTTTCCCATTTGGCACTGCGTCGCTTTAACTGAATTGCGCGGTCATGCGACGTTGTACCCAAACGAAATTTGCGTCCTTTTTTTTACCACAAATAGAGCTTTCTTTTGGTGGTATTTGATCACCACTGCGTCATTTCTGATCGCCGCTATAAACAAAAGAAATGCGACAATTTTGCAAAAAAAATCAAATTTCTTACTTTTTGCTAAAATACAAATCCAAAAAAAATATATAAAAAAAAATTTTTTTCATCGGTTTTGGCCGATTTATATTCTTCCTCATATTTGTGATTAAAAAAATCGCAATCAGCGTTTATTGATTGGTCTGCGCAAAAGTTGCCGCGTTTACGGATGATGAGAATTCATTTCTGGGGTTTTTTTTATTTTTTTTATTTTTTACTAGTAATGGCGGCAATATGCGATTTTTAGCGGTACTGCGATATTAGGGCAGACACGTCGGAACATTTTGACACTTTTTTGGGACCATTGGCATTTATACAGCGATCAGTGCTATAAAAATGCACTGATTACTGTGTAAATGCCATTGGCAGTGAAGGGGTTAACCTGCAGGGGGCGCTCTAAGGGTTAACTGTGTTCCCTGGGCGTGTTCTAACTGTATTTGGGCTGCCCTAGAAGGGGAAGGGAAGTGATCATAGCTTCCATGTAGAGGAAGGCTGTGATCACAGCCCTTCCCCCTCACAGAACGGAGGTCCGTGTTTACTTACACGGACCTCCGTTCTTTCACTCCGGGGGGGGGGGCATCGCGGGTAGCCGGCGGAGATCGAATACGCTGCACCCAATGCTTTATCACCAATCCTTGTTTCCACAACAACCCAAAAATTTTCAAAATCCAATTATCATTGGGATAGAAAGTGAGGTGAAATCTTCTGAGCAGAAACATAGACAGCAATACAAACATTACAGGGGTGTTAACCCTTCCCTATGCTATCCAAAAAGCTTAAACATAGTTTATTTGGCTGAAGCTACACGTAAAAAATGTACCTGTTCCAACTTACAAACAAATTCAACTTAAGAACAAACCTACAGACCCTATCTTCTTTGTAACCCAGGGACCACCTGTATATACATACACTTGGGCATATAGCCTCATGACTTGCAATACTTTGCATAGAATAGCATATTATTTGCATACAAAAAGATATAAACAAAATATTTATGTAAATACACCACATGACAATTTTTAGAGCACGGCATATGACAGCTATACGCGTATCGTGGAAGTTATTTCCATTCCTATTCTAAGTTCCTGGTGTTCTTGGCACACGTTGCACACCGTGCAAAAATGTCACTCGGGATATGGAGACTCCATTGTTCTTGATGCTCACAGAGTTATATATGCAAAGACCTGAGTGATGCTGACTTTTTATCTCTGGCCTTGTATCTTGATGTACACTTCATGGTTGTGGTCTCTGTATTAACCTTGTGTTCTTTCTTTCAAAATAAAGTATTGTGAAAAAAAAAGAAAACACTACAGATATATGTGCCCAGCTCAAATTTCATGAATTGGGTTTACATCCACTTTAACCACTTGCTGACCTGCTCACGCAGATATAATGTGGCAGCTCGGCTCTCCCGCACGAACCAATGTACCTATACATCGGTCCGTGCATGTGGGATTGCGGGCGCGCGTCACAGGAGCACACCCGTGGGTCCCGTGAACTCGGTGTTCGCTGGCACCCACGATCGCTCTGTGCAGAGGCAGAACGTGGATTAGTCAATGTAAACACTGCGGATCCCCGTTCTGGCTGGACATGACAGAAATCTACTATTCCCAGGCATCGGGAACGGTGGTCTCTGTCATGTCCCTGGAAGCCCATCCCCCCTACAGTTAGAACACGCTGAGTGAATACAGTTAACCCCTTGATCGCCCCCTAGTGTTAACCCCTTCACCGCCAGTGTCATTTTTACATTGATTAATGCATTTTTATAGCACTGATCAATGTAATAATGTCACTGGTCCCCAATAAGTGTCATTTGGGGTTAGATTTGTCCGCCGCAATGTTGCAGTCCCACTAAAAATCACAGAACGCCGCCATTACCAGTAAAAAAAAAAAAAAAGAATAAATAAAAGTCCATAAATCTATCCCGTATTTTGTAGACTTTTGCGCAAACCAATCAATATATGCCTATTGTGATTTTTTTTACCAAAAATATGTAGAAAAAACATATTAGCCTAAACTGATGAATACATTTGTATAAAAAAAGAGGGGAAGAAGTGGGACTTTAAATGAAGCAACTCTGGTTTTCAGAAAATTGATTTTAATGAAATAGATAATAAATAATACATAAAATTCATAAATAGTATACTGTAAACAATTCATATATATATATATATATATATATATATATATATATATACATATATGTACCTACACTTAGGCATACAGCCTCATGACTTGCAATACTTTGCATAGAATAGCATGTAATTTGCATACAAAAAGATATGAACAAAATATTTATGTAAATACACCACATGATCATTTTTAGAGCACGGCATATGACAGCTCTACGCGTTTCGTGGAAGTTATATCCACTCCTCAGGAGCATGCATGTAGCTTTTATCTGTAATTTAAAATGAGGTAACTGGATAATGTCAACATTTCACAATTTGAAAGGATTAGCAAACAAGGGTAACAAATAGGAACCCTTGCTATCTGCAATATTTACAAGCACTGTGTATTGGGATGTAGTACTGGGAACCGGAGGCACCCAAAGGGGCATCTCATCCGGGAGCTGGGTCATAAGTGTCCACACAACCTGAAAGTCATTTCTCAGGGTAAGAAAAATAATAATTTTTTGGGGTTTAGAAGCGTCTGACGAAATCCCATTGGATAAAACGCGTCAGTTGACACTATCCTACGTCTAGCACACTCAGGAACTACGGAATTGATTTACAGGCTTGTCTCCTATTCATGTAATGTGAGTATATTTTTAAATAAATATTCATGTTCACCTCTACGGGCTTCACTATTAGTTTCCATTCCTCCTTACATGTCATGATTGAGCTATAAGGGGTGAAGCCTGTATGTTGTGTCGGATTTACTGCCATGGTGATTTGTTTATGTCTGCTGGTTAGAAGAATCCCTGTGCCCTGAGTGGAATTGGTGTTCACACGCTGTTTTACTCTTTGAGTCTGTAAGGAGATCGGCTGGACATTGTGGTGCTGTGTGCCTTTCTTTCTTTACACAGAAGGTGGTGATGGGATCGGGATCTTCTTTATCATCAAGCTGACTTTCATTATGAACTTTCACTATGGATATTTTGTATTTTAGTTGATTTCTTTTTGAAAGCGCTGCATTCTAGACCCCAAAAAAATTGTATATCGTTGACCAGCAATTCTTTGCCAGCTGCTTGTTTCTTAATAATTAGCGCAGATAGCACCACGCATTTGTTCACTAAGAAAAATAACAGGATTGGCAGTGGCAAGAGACCAATAGTTGGAGCACGGTGGCAGTCAGGGTGGAGGATAAGAGAGGTGGAGGGGTAGGGGGGAGGGGAAGGAAGGGATGGGGGGGAATGAAGGGAGGGGAGAAGGAAAGGGGGAGAGGAAGGGAGGGGGAAGGAAGGGAGGGGAGGGGGGAGCAGGAAGGATGGGATTAAGAAGGAAAGGTGGTAGGAGGAGGAGGACCTGTCAAGCCCCTCTCCCCAGGAATGTGCCCCATTCAATCCAAACAATAACCAGGTGTCCACTGAGGGGTCAGTGGACTATGGCAGGGGGTAGGTACCTAGGTAAAAACATCATATACTTAAGAAAAGGCTACAGCAAGGCCCAGTTCCCCTTCCAGCCATATAAAGTGCAGCTATCCCAGCCCCCACCCCCCATGTCCACATAGCTGCTAGGCTTCTCATCCAGCAGGGTAGTCGTCCTCAGACCCAGGGGTCCCAGATTGCTATTCCCATGGGAGGGAGGTAGTCCATTGCTTATCTCCCTTCAGCTCAAGATGGATTTACAGGGCCGGACCCACCCCCAAGTTCTAGGGGGGTCTCTGTACAAGGCCCCCCAATTCAACACAGTCAGGAGGCAGGGGGGTAGGTGGAACCTCGGGGATAGCACCAAGTTTTAAGCTAGGGAACCAACAAAAAACTAGTCATGTCACAGGGGGGTGTCCCATAATGGCAAACAATATGAACAGTTAGTAAACCAGATAGCCAGGCCGATCAAAGCCCAGTGTGATGTGTAGGACACTCATGATCCTGTGGCAGTAGCATCAGATTTAGGGAACACTCATCCGAGCCAAGGTCCGATCCCCTCTGCGTCTGTGAGGTGTGCGGCATGGCAGACCAGACCTGGGGTCCTGGGTGCTCGTGCGGGGGTCCCTGCCTTGCAGCGGGGCAGCCAGTCTAGTAGTGTTGTTGGCTCAATGCCCAGGAAATCAAATAGGTCTGGAAGGTCTGTGTGGCGTCTCAGCAGGAAAGAAGCGATACCCTTGCGGATGGTCAGTTGGAGAGGGAAGCCTCATTGATAGGTCAGCTCCGAGCGGCGTAAGATCTCTAGTAAGGGTTTCAGCATCAGCCTCCTTTGCAGGGTGGCACTGGATATGTTGGTGAAGATGGAAATCCCTGCACCGTCAAAGTCCATTGTTTCTCTGGCCCAAGCTGCCCGGAGAACCTGCTCCTTCTGCCCATAGTGGTGCAGGCAACATATCACATCACGTGGGCAGTCTGGATCAGTGGACTTAGGTCCATGCGCCCTGTGCACCCTGTCAAACTCTAGGGTAGCAGGGGGATCAAAATCCAGGAGCTTGTGCAGGATTCCTTGTACAGTGGCCGGGAGGTCCTCTGAGCTTGTCACCTCTGGCAGCCCCCGGAGCCACAGGTTGTTTTTGCGGCTCCGGTTCTCCAAGTGGAGCTGTATCTCTGCCAGGCCTTCCTGATGGGAGGGTTGGCTCTGCTCTAATAGGGTGACTAGATGTTCCAATGTGCTAACTGCCGACTCACCCTTAGACAGGCGCCCATCCAGATGCTGTACATCTGAGCGGAGTTGCTGGAAATCTCATCTGTGTTGTTCTTCCATCCTCATCACCAGCGCCTCCATGTCCAGTTTCGTGGGGAGGGCCCGAAGCAAGGTTCAAATACCCGCATCATCTGGAGGGGTCTGTGTAGGGTCCTGGGCTGCAGGAGTCCCTCGATGAAGGATCCAGGATAAGCTGGATGGCTGATATTGCGAGGCCTGGGGTCGCCACGTGTTTCTGAGGAGTGTGTCGCTGGGGAAGATTGCGTTGGAGCCGATAAATAACCACCAGGGCAGCCTTGGATGATCGATACCCTGATCCTCCTGCGCTTATAGTAGCTCATGACAGTCTATAGACAGACCTAGATGAGGCATAGTAGCCGAGTTAAGCAGGTTGGGAGGCGGGAGCTCTAGCAGTTCGCGTCTTTACTCTGCCATGACCAAGCCACTCCCTACTGTAATGTTTTCTTATCTCTCTCCAAAGCACTCCTGTGTCCTACGGCTTTCTCCTGCTCCTTAGCTCTGTTATCAGCCTGATAAATTTTGACAAGTTCTCCGACACGTGATAAAACCAGGCTGAAATTTGTGTTGTGGGAGGGTGTTCTAAATAGATTAGCACAGAGCTGCCCGATTCATAGAACAACTCTGAGAGTCTTTGCCAATGTGGAGGGGAGGTGTGTGCCTTTCCTCCAATCAGCTGTCTTGGCTGTATGCCATGATTCCATTCCCAGCCCTGAATAATAAGAGAACATTTCTAACAAATGGTATGGATTCTAAAGTATATAGAAAGGGAACGACAGCAGATATGCATGTAAAACTTATGTAGGGAGATTTGTTTAATCTCTGTGTATCATCTGAGTCTGCTCACTTCACTGGGTATCCACTTTAATTAGCACTACTGAAGTTGTTCTGACAGATTCCAATACTACTTCAAGGTGACTTCTATCCAACTTATGCCCATAGACTTTCATGGAAGTCGCTTCCAAGTTGGATCCTCATCTTAATTGATGTGATTTTAATCCAACATTACAGGAAGATTACCCAGACATTCCTTGAAGTTACTTCAAAGATGCTTCAAGTTGCACTGAAGACACGTGACTTTCAGGTCATGGCAGTGTGAACCAAGCTTACTGTTTAGCAAAACTTCACCTGTATATATTTTACTAGCTTGGACTGAGTTTTGTGACAGTTGTTAGAAGGCACCAATCACTCATTCTGGAGAATCATTGCGATTCAATATCTAGTTGAGTTGTTTAGAGTTGTGACTGTGCTCTATGCACTCGCTGCTGTTCACATATATATCATTTATACTCTGTAATCATTTTCTTTAAGAAAATTTCTTACATGTGGACAGGTTGTTCAACCTGCCGGCTGAATAACTCAGTTGCCTGTGACACTCACAGAATCGAATATACTATGGAAGCCAAATGACTAGCAACTCTACCAACATACAAGAGTGGCTTGAACTGAGGAGAACCCCATTAACTTTTCAATGAAAAGTACTTTTGTTATTGCTTTTGTCAGATTTACAATGAATTGTTGACATTTATCTTCCAGATATTATATAATGTTGCACTAGGACATACGAAATTGGGGAACTGGTCAAAAGCAGAAGAGAATCTCATTCTGGCCCTCAGTCAGAAGGTAGAACCAAGGCATGGCACCAAGATAGAGAAAGCAATGCAAGAAATCCTGGTATGTATTATTTTGCAGGGAATATACTGTGGGTATAGATTAGAATGTAGAGGAGGGCTGGGAACCTGACTCATCCCATTATTGTTATCATTTTATGATAGCTGCATCCATTGTGGGCATTGTAAGAGGTGGTCAAAAGGTTTTTAACCATCCCACCATTGGGGAAGCAGCAATAATTGTACATGTAATCCCAGAGTGGAGACACACATTAAAGCTGTGTGATATATGGGTGCCGTATTATTTTTGCTGCAGGCCAAGGTTGTGTAGAAGGAGCTAAAGTGTTACTAAACCCACAACAGTAAAATCAGTCTGTATATGCAGTAAAGCATGCTTGTTATACTCAATGTTGACCTAAGGGGTTAATCCTCTGCATTGTGTTTGTTCCTGTCTTCTTTGATCCTCCCCTTCTTCCACTGTCCCCAATCCATCTCCTGATAAGACAGAGCCTTTGGAGTCACTCTGCACATGCTCTGTTTGGTGTGTATTGCAAGAGAGGTTTTTTTCTTGGGAGGGTGCGTGTGATCAGAACAGGGCCAATCAGCACTGTCCAGAAAGAGGATCAGGGGTCCTGCAGTCTCATAGGACAGCCAGAGTAGAATGAAAACTCTTCTTACAAGCTTTAACCAGACACTGATAGAAGTCACAAGACTGCTATATACTGCTGATGAGAAAAGGTATTTAGCAGTTTATAAGTTTATATTCACTAAACTATTGCTTTTCATGTTCTGTGTACTGTGGGAGACCAGACATAGTGAATGCAGGGTCCTGGGTTTAGATACACTTTAAGAACTCCCATGGTTCTGTGATTGACATTTTTTAGTTGTTTAATGTGTTTTAGACCATATAATAATATTAATAGAAAAAACAGGCAGGTGAGCATGTAATGTTTATGTAGGTGGGATAGTTTTGGATGCAATTATGCTCCTACATCCTGGAATTCATCTTTAAGTAGTAGTGTAACATCTTAACCGATCATTTACATGAGATCTTCACAATATTTTTTCTGTCAGTTAATATTCTATAATCTCTTTGGTTTATTAAAATTTTCTAATTTTATTATATATGGATATTAGATTCTGGAAATTGCCTCTTTCGTAGACCTTTGAAGGGTGCCTGGCTATTTAGAACAGCCTAGAATACATGATCAATTTGGCATAGCAACATTATCGGTGAGCCGCACACTATTTTCTACCACCCATTTATTATTTATTTCACAGAAACAAAAAGATTTTCCACTAATAGAAATGCCAAAAGGTCGCCTATTTCAACCTAATGAGAAGCTTGTAGAGCAGTTGGAGAAGAAGGACTATTTGGGTAAAGCTACGGTATGTTTATCACCATTCACACTATTCAAATGGTGTAATTGATATCAATTTTAATTTTCACAGGTTCTCCTCTCTTTTTAATGTTTTCTTACTGTTATGGAGATATTTTAATATATTACTGGTTTATGGTCCAGGTGAATGTCCTTTCATTTTGTCTCATAGTGCTGTTGTGCTACTTTCTGTAGCTGTTACCTGTACATTGTTATATTATAAATTATATGAATGACCTGTATTTATGGAGGACTTAGTGCTGCATGTCATTATTTCATAGGTTGTGTCCTCTGTGGTTGACAAAGACAGTTTCTCCGGTTTTGCACCCCTGCAGCCTCAGGTATACTTGAATTATTCTTATTTTAGTGAGTATTGTGCCATGCAAATGGTACCTACCTGTACTGGTGATGGAACATGGCAACTTGTCATAGATACAGTATGTACGCACTGAGGATGGGTGAGACTCAGTGGCGGCTGGTGCTCCATTTTTTTTGGGGGGGGTGGCAAACAAACCACCTGACCCCCCCCCCCCCGTTCGGTTGGTTGGACAGTTATCAGATCCCTATGTCCCTATCCCTATCATACTCTCCATGTGGGGCCATTGGCTCCCGCTGCTGTCAATCAAGTCCAGTGATGCGGGGGCCGGGCCAGGTCCTGTTGTCTGTGTCAAGGGACACAGAAACAGGACTCGGGAGCGCGTCCGCATGGGTGACCCCAGAGAAAGAGCTTCCCTGACGGGTCACTCGAAAAGAGAAGGAGCCAGGAGCACTGCTGGAGGACCCCAGAAGAAAAGGATTGGGGCCACTCTGTGCAAAACCGCTGCACAGAAGAAGATAAGTATGACATGTTTGTTATTTTAATAAAATATAAAAAACAAAGCTTTAGTATCACTTTAAGAGGCAGTATGTTTGGGTGCCAGTGGTGGTCTTTTCACGCCTGTTGTCTGTTCTAATAATCATCTAAGTGGACATATATGGACTCTTATGATGGACATTAACTGGAATTAGCGCTGCACCATTCTTTATTAAGATAGATAAGATGAATATCAGATCCTCTTCTACATTCATCCACCCACCCTCTGTTAGAGTTGTGCCAACCAAACTTAGAAGCATAAAATATTAAATAACTCCAGAAATAAAATGCTGGATGGGAGCTCAGCCAGCTGAAACTTCCTAATGAGGAATCATATAGAGGACAGCTATGGAATGAGTATGATTCATAGCGACTAGGCATATGAATAACAGAAAACTCAATTTTTCTTGGAAAAAAATATATGACTTTTACTGCCATATAATACATTTTGTAACAATGCAACTAAATATATTAAAGGCACCAATAAATTCAAGTGTTGCTTCCTCGAGTATTGTAATTGTAAATAGTAGTGCTGTGAACACAATTTTTGTACAGAACATCCCCAACCCCCCTCCAAAACCCCATTCTTTTGCTTGGGTGATTCTTTCACGGCTTTAAAGTGGGAGCAAGTGCAGTTTAGGCAATGATTTTCTAATTTATTTGTAATCAAATTTAGTACAAACAGAATGTTATAAAATTTTTGGGTATATTTTTAATGTTGTGTGTTTTCATTTTACAGAGTGACAACCCACCAGTTCGACAAAAGGCCCCTGAAATACTTAGGTAAATAATATCTATTTAATAGGCACACTTGACTCCTCATGGATATGTGGAAAAGATGCCCACATCCCAACATCATTTTTTGTACACAACCCTCTTAATTGGGACTTTAACGTGCAAAAATTCCACAAAAAGGATTAACTAAGTTTTCATAAAAAGTCTCATATTTTATTAACAGCAGCTAACATAGCTAAAAACAGGGGTTTTGTACAGACCCCATAAACGTTAACATAATATGCATTAGTAATGTCATAGTAACAGTACATATATATCAATAAGACAAAACCACTTTACACAACACACTCCTACAGAGATGGAGCGGAGTGCAACCCAACACGTTTCAAGGTTAGGTGTTATTTCTCTTCATCAGGGGAAGTGGTAACAGTCTAGTTAGTATCGTATGATAAGTATCAATATTTAAAGAAGACTTTTTATGAAAAACCCATTAAAGTCCCAATTAAGAGGATAAATAATATCTATAGCCATTTTTTTTCTCTGTTTTGAATAGAATAGGAAAGGGTTAGAACCCCATCAGATCTTTATTGCTGACTGTGTGAAATTTTTTTGACTGAGATTTTTCCCTCTATATATGTCCCAGTGACCTTTGGAAGTGGGACTGAAAGTGATGGCATAAGCCAACATTTTTTATTGGCATCAGAACAGATACAGAATGGACATCTTCCAGTGGAGACCCTTGTTTTAGTGACATATGTCTAAATTTCAACCTCAACCTCAAAAGGTATACTTCTCGTTGCGTCTCCGATACAGGAAGTGCATAGAAATTATTATTATTATACAGGATTTGTATAGCACCAACGGTTTTCACAGTGCTTTACATTACATTATAAAGAGGACAGTACAGTTACGATACAATTCAATACAAGAGGGTTAGGAGGGCCCTGCTCCTGAGAGCGTACAATGGGAGAAATTAAAAACTCAGTTGTTAGGCGAATACAAAATAGGTTTCCCTGAATAGGGATCGCTTAACCACTTCAGCTCCGGAAGGCTTACCGCTCTCAATGACCAGGCCATTTTTTGCGATATGGCACTGTGTTACTTTAACTGACAATTGCGTGGTCGTGCGTTTTTTGGCCTATTCTTCCCACAAATAGAGCTTTCTTATGGTAGTATTTGATCACCTCTGCGTTTTTTATTTTGTGCACTATAAACAAAAAAAAAACAATTTTTTTTTACTTTCTGCTAAAAAACATATCCAATAAAAAATGTAAAAAATCAAATATTTCTACATGATGCATGGCACACCCACACGAAAACCTGACTGTGATAAGATCAAAGATTAAGGCCTCATACACACGGATGTTTTTTGACGCCAATGTTTTTTGGCGTTTTTTGCAGCTCTCCATGTTAGTCAATGGCCCCATAAAAACGCCAACGTTTTTTAGCCGTAGAGGGCGTCGTCGTTAGTGAGCTGAAACTAGAACCCACGGGCAGCGCATTCTGAGGCTGTAACGTTTTGGTGTTTTTTGACGCCGATGTCGCAAAATGCCCACTAACGCCGTACTGGCGTTAACTGGCATTTTTGACGCCGACGTTTTTAGGTTATAAAATAGCAGAGGATTTTTCTTTTTTTTAAAAAAGCGCCTATTGAAGCCAACGCTCACTAACGCTCATTAACGCCGATGCAAAATGCCGAAAAAACGCTGATTTTTCCCTGACGTTGGACCCAACGTTTTGCTTATTTTTAAAACATACGCCCGTGTGTATGAGGCCTAAGGGAGAAAGAAAAACAGTGATCACATATAGAGTTAATAAAGAGAGTACTATGGGGCAACCTAAATCAGAAAGTAGAGGCCTTCAAATAATGGAAAATAGGGGGGGTTATAATGGATAATAGTGGGATATGGGTGTGTGTATATGTATATATATATATATATATATATCTATATATATATATATATATATATACATAGAGAGAGAGAGAGAGAGCATCCTCCTCTAAGTAGGCTGCTAGGTCGTTTTTGGCTCCACTGTATTGAGTGGAGCCATGATTGATTGTTTTGGTCTGTTCAGGGCTTCCTGACTTTGATTGAAGACCTTTCCAAAATATAGGGCTTGGAGGGTGCATCCAGAATGTGGATGGGGAGGGGATAATTGAAGCTGTAGGAAGCCTTGCCAGAGTGTTCTTTTCCCTCCATGTTGGGTTCCACAGTCTCTTGGGGCTGCTGCCCCTGGAGGCAGCTTTACTAAAAAAAGAAACTACAGTGTGGGCCTCAGCAAATGCGGGGCCGAGGGCCCGAAGAAGATTGCCAATGGATGTTTGCTGAAGGGCACTGCACTGAATTCCTGTTCTGGAGAAGGATCTTGTTATCTCTCTCACTGAGGCTCTACCTGTCGATGCTGGGTGGCAGACAGCTCCTGGGACACTGTAAGTGAAGATTTTGCTGGGGACTAGTAGTCGCGCAAGTGCCAGAAGTGGCTATATGGACTGCAGCTGTAGGGTCCTAGATATGCTGGCTATTCCCTATTATCTCCAGAAAAGATGACACTGGAAGATTAGAGAGAAGTTTGACCTCCCATTGTTACTGATCATTTTGGAGTATCCTATGACCCTAAACCTCTCCTGTTAAAATTCTTCAGTTAAAAATACATATATATAATCTAGGCTGGGAAGAAATTTCATCATGTTTAATTACATTTTAGAGAACCTCATAATAAACATGCATGTTTGGTACAATTTTGGAGTATTGATGGAAATGAAAATCATTGAAGGGGGAAGAAATAGATATAGGGATTTAGGTAGAAAAGAAACACTATAGATCTTTAATAATGACTGCATGGTTCCTGAAAAGCTTAATATGTAGGTATTGATTTAAAATGCTTTATTACAGATAGATAAGCAGTATTATATACGGAGTGATGCAACATATCTATAGAATGTATGGAGTTATGTAGTAACATTGTATATGGAACAGCACAGTGAAGGGTTAAAGAGAGCGGCGTCTGTAGAGCAATATAAGGCTTCATGTACACTTGAACACGGCTGCGGGAAAACTCAACATTTTGCTGTGATTTTTGCATGCTTTGCAGCCAAAACGTTACTATCCTGAATGCGATTCTTCTGCTCTCAGAAGAGGGAGGTTAGGGGAGGTTGAACCTCCTCTAACCGCAACAGCTCCTAAATAATCCTAAAAGCCTATGTGTACATGGACACATCGCCTTTATGGAGTTGAGTTTAGGAGCTTTGGCAAGAAAAATAAATAACCCCCCCCCCCCCAAAAACAGTAGGGAGGTGTGACTGGTATACTCCCAGATGAAGTCAAATAGCAAAACTAATGTGAGTGGCGGATCTTTAAAAAAAGTTTTAATACAAAACTAGTGTTGAGCGAACCCGGACTGTAACGTTCGGGTCCGTACCGAACTTTAGGGTGTCCGTGGCACGGACCCGGACCCGGACATTTCAAAAATCGTTCGGGTTCGGTCGAAGAGTTGTGCACCTCATTTTATCGTCTTGGGGCCTGGCTTGGGCTTGCTAAAAACTTTACAGGCCCAGGCCCAGGCACGGTGCCTGTGGGATTTCAAGCCATGCCTGGGCTTGCAATGTCAGGCCCAAGCGAGTTGTGATCAAAACATAATTTTGAAAAAAATTTCTAGGCGGTGAGTGTAATCAAAACGATAAACTGAAGTAGACCCTCATATGGTCAGTGTGGAGGGATGACAAAAACCCCCCCCCCCCCAATAAATAAAAAGAACGGTTTCGAGGATTTGAGTTGAGGTATTTCCGCTACACAGGTACATGTGTATCCGAAAATCCTAATAAATCCTCGACAACGCCAATCTCCTCCAAGTTGGAGGGGATTGGAGGGAGAAGACTCTCGTCTTCTTAGCG
>BLSH010535555.1:1986861-2000452 GCA_018402905.1 Glandirana rugosa
TCAGGCCCAGCCCCATTTATTTGTAGGGCACTTGCCCTAGTTTGAAGATGATTTTAGAACAGTTATATGGCTTCTACCGTTAATTAATACTTTTCAGACACAGTTTGAAGATGATCCACATTCACCTCCATTTTTGCTTTTTTTATGTTTTTATTTTTTTAAAAATATTTACAGTTATTTCCCTGTCCCCATTTTTTTGTAGGGCACTTGCCCTACCCTTACCCCCATTTTACTTCCTTTTGCAGCCCTCTGGGGCTTTCCAGGACTTTCCTACAGCCATTTTTGTGCCTAAAAGTTCGGGTCCCCATTGATTTCAATGGGGTTCGTTGTCCGTGCGATCGTTCGGGTTCCGTCCGGACCCGGACCCGGACTTTGTCCCGAAGTTCGGACGGACCAGCAGAACCCGAACTTCCAGGTGTTCGCTCAACTCTATACAAAACTATTTTTTTAGTAGTGGTTCCATAAGACCTGAACATTATTAAACACATCCACGAACACATCCACATTCCCGAACTATGTGTGGAGTGAAACCCTGTTTTGGGCTTATTCAATTTCTGTGACACACTTGATTTAGCGCTGCTTGATATATATATATATTGTAGTGGAATATGCTTATACTGTAATATTGATTTATATGAGATATGCTAGCTAGCCTCGACGGACTACTGCTCCCAGCTAGTCCCTTCTTCAGGCCTTGCCAGCCCACCCAACTCCATTGCCTGGTGACACCACAGTCCCAACTGGCACTTGCACCCTTCTCAGACTGTTTCTCTCACTTCCATATCTGCTCCAGTGTGCCTCTTCCAGCTTCCCTGGGTGTGTGTCACTCACAGACGCCTGGTGGATCCCTCCTGGAGACTAGTCCAGCAGCACCACTCTGTTGCTCTCTCCTGCTCCTTGGTCAGGACTCCCCATGGGATGTACTGAGGGGTCCCTTCCACTCCTATGCCTCCAGACCCAAAGTCACCCCCCCCCCCCCAGACTTGGGGTCCCTCCTGGCCTCCGCAACTAGTGCTCAATCTCCCAGTTCTTCCACTCGAACTCTCCTCCCTGGCTGGGCTGACCTTGAGTATTTGAGGAAGCCTGCCTCCTGTCAATCCAGATTGGTTAGGGCTCCCCGAACACCCCAGGCAGCTCCACCTCTCTTCCCCACCCTTCCTTCTAGAACCCTCTAGAAGCAAAGAGGAGGTAACTAAGAGGTGCCACTGGTTGTGAGTCACCAGCCACTCCCTTGCCCAGGATCAAAACCAACAGGCCTAGCACAAGCTAAGTCTGCTTAAATTTACCTTTCCTAACAAAACCTATCACCTAAAGCACCTACCTAAGGTAGAGGGCGCTACATTAGCTTATAGTAAGCCAGCATGTATGCATCCCCATAAGAAAGATAAATCTTTTGTGAGATATTGTGAGTTGTTACACATGTAAAGAGATGATGTGGATGCAGCTTTTCTTATTGCAACATTGAGACTTATCATTGGGTGTTAATGAAGGCAGGTTCTCCCACTTACCCAAAAATAACAAATATTTCCTTTGCTCTTGCTGCCCCTAAATAATGTGGCAAGAAAGCAAAGGAAGGGTAAGTATACAGTGCCTTGAAAAAGTATTCACTCCTTGAAATTTTCCACATTTTGTCATGTTAAAATTAGAAACATAAATGTATTTTATTGGGATTTTATGTGATAGACCAACACAAAGTGGCAAATAATTTTCAAAATGTTTTACAAATAAATATGTGAAAAGTGTGGCGTGCATTTGTATTCGGTCCTTTACTCTAGAGAGTAAAATATTTGCCCATTCTTCTTTGCAAAATAGCTCAAGCTCTGTCAGATTGGATGGAGAGCGTCTGTGAACAGCAATTTTCAAGTCTTGCCACAGATTCTGTATTGGATTTAGGTCTGAACTTTGACAGGGCCATCCTAATACATGAATATGCTGAACCTCCGCCCCAGTCTCAAGTCTTTTGCAGACCCTAACGGGTTTTCTTCTAAGGATGCCCTGTATTTGGCTTCATCTATCTTCCCATCAACTCTGACCAGCTTTCCTGTCCCTGCTGAAGAAAAGTATTCCCACAACATGATGCTGCCACCACCGTGTTTCACAGTGGGGATGGTGTGTTCAGGGTGATGTGCAGTGTTAGTTTTCCGCCACACACAGCGGTTTGCTTTTAGGCCAAAAAGTTCAATTTTGGTTTCATCTGACCTGAGCACCTTCTTCCACATGTTTGCTGTTTCCCCCACATGGCTTCTCACAAACTATAAATGGAACTTCTTATGGCTTTCTTTCAACAATGGCTTTCGTCTTGCCACTCTTCCATAAAGGCCAGATTTGTGGAGTGCACAACTAATAGTTGTCCATTGGACAGATGCTTCCACCTGAGCTGTGGATCTCTGCAGCTTCTCCAGAGTTACCACGGGCCTTCTGACTGCTTCTCTGATTAATGCTCTCCTTGCCCGGCCTGTCAGTTTAGGTGGATGGCCATGTCTTGGTAGGTTTGCAGTTGTGCCATACTCTTTCCATTTTTGGATGATGGATTGAACAGCTTTCCGTGAGATGTTCAAAGCTTGGGATATTTTTTTATAACCTAACCCTGCTTTAAACTTCTCCACAACTTTATCCCTGACCTGTCTGATGCCTTCCTTGGCCTATATGATGCTTTTTGTTCACTAAAACCTCTGAGGGCTTCACAGAACAGATTTATTTATACTAAGATTAAATCACACACACGTGGACTCTATATACTAATTAGGTGACTTCTGAAGGCAATTGGTTCCACTAGATTTTAGTTAGGGGTATCAGAGTAATTGAAAACCATTTATCATTTTCTTTCCACTTCACAATTATGTGCCACTTTGTGTTGGTCTATTACATAAAATCCCAGGTCCAAATCCACCTTTCCAGAGCATCTGTCAGCAACACAGGTGCAGCTAGGCTATGAAGCATTATTTATTTATTTTCTCAATGAACTGAAATAGGTAGCCTCAATGAAGTACCCATGTAAGAGTTACCTTATTCACTATTGAGCAGGCTAAAGGCCTGTACATATTATAAGAAAATTGTATGAAAATGTACATACGACAATCAGCCAACTAACTGATCATTAGTATTGCGCTTTTGATAGCCAATTCTGACTGTTCGGATGACAAAGAATGAGGGTGTAAGCTAGCAATTGTTTTTGTACGTGAATACATTGGAAGAGCAAGACTATGTATGCTCGCAAACGAAAGAATACATTACATTACAATTCAACACATTACATCACTCCTGAAGTTGTATTCTGTCATACGAAAATTTTCGTAAGTTAAGTACCCTCTTCATTTTCAATACAAGACTAGCATGCAGCAAAACATGGGCAATAATTCATCCAGTGGTGGAACTATCAGGGTTGCTGGTCCCTGGAGTTCTGCCACAGCAGGGGGGCCTGCCGCCCGTCTGCCAGTATGAGGGGTCCGTCCGCCCATCTACCAGTGTGAGGGGCTCATCCGCAGCCTGTCTGCCAATGTGAGGGGCCCGCCTGCCCGTCTTCCAGTATGAGGGGCCCGCCCGTCTGCCAGTGTGAGGGGCCCACCCACAGCCCTTCTGCCAGTGTGAAGGGCCCACTAGCCCGTCTGCCAGTCTAAGGGGCCGGCCTGCCTGCCTATCTGCCAGTATGAGGGGACCGGGGAGGGATAGGGATGAGATCTGTGGTGGTGGGGGGATGGGATCAGCAAGAGGCAGAGGTAGTGGTGGGAGAGGATGGCACCACCGCTGCCACTGATGTCACCCCCCTCAACACCATTGATGCCACCCCCCTCAACACCGCTACTGCCACTGATGCCACCCCCCCTCAACACAACTGCTGTTACAGATACCACCCCCTCACCACCACCGCTGCAACTGATCCCACCACTGATCTAACCCCCCCTCACTGCCTCCACTGATCCCACCCCCCCACCACTGCACTTATCTAACCACCTCACGGCCACCATTGATCCTACCCCCCACCGGCACCACTGCCACTAATCTAACCCCCTTCACCGCCACCACTAATCCCACCCCACCCACCGCCGCCATTGATCTAACCCCCCTCACCGCCACCACTAATCCCATCCCCCCATCACTGCTGCCACTGATCCCATCCCCCCACCACCACTGCTGCCACTGATCACATCCCCCCCACCACCACTGCTGCCACTGATCACATCCCTCACACCACTGCTGCCACTGATCCCATCCACCCCACCACCACTGCTGCCACTGATCCCATCCCCTACACCACCGCTGCCACTCATCCCAGCCCCATGCTCCAGGGGGCCCATGCCTCACCCCTGTACACCTGGATAGGAGGAGGGGCGGCATATGGAGGAACCAATATCCTCCATTTTCCTCTTGCAGTTGCTGAAAACCTACTTCTTCTCTCCCTCCCACTGGCATTCAGCAGCTGCAGGAAGAAAATGGAGGGGATTGATTCCTCCATATGCCGCCACCGCCGCTCCTCCTATCCAAGTGTACAGGGGTGACAAATGGGTCCCCTGAAGTATAGGGCTGGGTCGCCTGGGGGTCAGGGGGGCCCTTCATGGTTTCTTGCACCAGGGCCCTCAAGGTTCTAGTTACGCCTCTGAATTCATCTGATATTCTCATCGTGTGTACGAGGCTTAAGCCTCCATAAGTACTCAATCGAGGTGAGGAGTGTCAATAAAAAAAAGCACAAACAAACCTCAGTGACAATATTGCTCTAATAATGTATAAGACCTCTAAGATAACATTATACATGGTTTTAAAGGTATATAAATAACAAGAGTTTTAAAGTAAGGAAACTTATAGGGATGCAATCTAATATTAAACAATACTTTATCATCTATGCATTTAAGTTAAAGCGTGTATGTCTAGGGACTCTCCATGTATTTAGATAAAACAAAGAGAGCCAGGGGAACAAACACTATATGGACTAAATAAGGACAACATTTTTCCTATGTGATCCTATATACATTTATATTGCTCTGTACCTAGTGCATTATATGATATATATGTTTCTAATAGGTTACTTTAATGGACCACTGACCTCCATACGCTAGAATGTATAACACATAATCCTTACCACTGCACTCTTTATGCTATATTGTACAACAGTTGCTGGCTGCTACATAGCCACTGACTATGCTAATGAAACTCTTCAAAGTAGGCTGTGTGCAGAAAAGCATATGCAGTGGTACCCCCATAGGAGGTGCTGGATAGGATGGGTCCTCTGTTCTTTGCTTCGACCTTCTCAAGAACCTCAGTCTCTCTGACACACCAGGTTGAGTAACATATGATTGTCATAGGAAATTACTTGAAGTAATACTTAGTACCTAGTAGTAGTGCTATATCTAAGAAAACAGGCACCAAACCAGGTAGTAAAGGCAAACTTAATATAATGTCACCCAACTAGGCAAGAATACAATGGATTAACAATGATAATAACACAATTTAGCATACAAAGTAATTAACAGTAAGGACTAGGCATAAGATTATATTTAGCGTCCAGATCAGCATAATTAGTAGCAAGGCCACTTCAAGTGCAGCAGTGAGCAGTAGTAAAGTTTATTCTAGGAACAACAACTGAAAGGTAGTGCTCAATGGATCAGTCAGTCACTTGTAATTGTTGTAAAGACACTGGATGACCATGAAATAGAGGTTAAAAAAATATTTAAAACGTTCGGGCAGTATAAGAAATGTACAAACAGTACCACAGGGCATCAAAAAAGCTGATGGAATGAAAGGGTTAACACCATACCAAGGCTCAAAGAATTCCCAGAGTGAAGCCCCTGATGGAAAGTGGGTGAGGAAATCACATAAAGAGATAGCTCTCTGTGGCTCCAATGCACTGGCTGGAATGGAAGGATCCAACCACCACATCAAGAGGAGGATGAAGCAGCCGCCGTGGGTCCTGTGGAGTCTGAAGGTGGAGCAGGGGGACCAGGACACTGGTGGACCCCGACGCTCAACAACGGGATGTGTCTGAGCGATGCCACAAGTTCCGGACACAAGCTGAGAGGATTGGCCCGCTGGACCTTCAGTCTCCACAGGACCCACGGCGGCTGCATCATCGTCCTCTTGGTGTGGCGGTTGGATCCTTCCACTCCAGCCAGTGCATTGGTGCCGCAGAGAGCCATCTCCTTATGTGATTTCCTCACCCACTTTCCCTCAGCGGCACTTGCCTGGTTGGCCACCATCAACAGGATCCCTCCATCCCATCCAGCCTCCTTCCATCTGACATGGCCACGGGTGGCTTTATTCTGGGAATTCCTTGAGCCTTGCTATGGTGTTAACCCTTTCATTCCATCAGCTTTTTTGATGCTCAAGTGGTACTGTTTGTACTTTTCTCATATGGCCAGAACCTTTTTAAATTCTTTTTAAATTAACTTTTTAAATTATTTTTAACCTCTATTTCATGGTCAATCCAGTGTCTACAACAATAAATATGGATTTTATATGAACATTACAAGTGACTTTGACTGATTCATTGAGCGCTGCCTTTCAGTTGTTGTTCCTTGCATATACCCATTGTTCGACAGCAGCTCTGGGTTAGGTAGTTTTTGCCCGTTGGGTTTATGATTATATGTAAAAAGATTTTTTGGCTCAACGCGAGTAGCGCTCAAGGCTATCGTTGTTTAGTTTTGTTTTGTAAAGTTTATTCTACCGAGTGCTGGAACTATACTGCCAGAGCACATTGGTGTGGTATATGTAGATTTGGTAAACTTGCTTTCCTGTTCTCAGGCCCTGCTAGCAGTATCAGCAATGGGTGAATTGCCCTCTCACCAGTCCCCAGGATTCTGCTGTGACCTCTTGCTGAAGAAGGAGGAGGCCCTTTGGTCTCTCCCCGAAACCTCTGGTGATCAGTGGTGGGAATCAGAGGGTGAATGGATGTTCCAGTTTCCCTATGGTAGCGGTGCAGGAGATGTGCTGTCCCTCGGTCTCCTCACTCCCGCTCTCAGGCTTGAATGTCTGCTGGTATGGTCTTCCGCTGGCAGCCGAATATCCCAACAAATGTGCACACTCTCTCTCTAACTCCCTTGGTGCGAAGAGGAATAACTTTACCGGGCAGTTTACTAAAAATCATCTCTCCACTCCTTCTACTGCACAGTGCCTATTAGGATCTGTAATGTAATCTTATTATATGGCTACCTTCCCAGGCTACCACTCCCAGGATTCTCAGCACTCTGCATAGAAGTCTGTGGGCTTGATTGGCTTTAGCTCTCCCCCACCTGGCTGGAGGAGAATTGTGTGGCTTAACAGCAGTAACAGCAATGTCTCCTCCATATTGCTGTAGCCCAGCACCTGGCTACACATACGTCATGAAAAAGTTTCAGTTTTTGAATTATTGTGCTGAGGTTTGTACTTATGTATTAGACTCTCACTTGTAGCACAGTAATTAAAGCATATTCTGAGAGTACAAGGTAGCTATGTACATCTACTATGTTACAGTGTACACAGTAAGTAGATGCAAGTTTGAAGCCCCTCCCACATTTGACCATTTATTCTCATCTAAGGGTCCAAGGCTGAATATCCCCCTCTTCCCTTCCCCAGTAAAAAATATCTATGGCACTGCTAGTGTATTCATGCTTTTGATGGTGTTTTCTGTCTCTCAGGACTCTGCAGGGGGAACCTCATCGCGTTCTGTTTGAATTTAATCCAGAGACCACAGAAGAGATGGGAGTCATGCCAGGGAATATCGTCTTTGTGCTCAAAAAAGGGAATGACAACTGGGCTACTGTTTTGTTTAATGGAAAGGTAATCAAACCTTGGGGAGTTTTCATACAATTATCCATGTCCAAATAATGCAGATTACTGAAGTCCAGTTCTAGATAATATTTAAAGACCTTGGGATAATGTCAAAGACTTTATACTTTCGTTCCAATTTGAAATCATTTAAATTGAACATGAGCTTTTCCCATGAAGGCAAAGCAACAAGTTAAACAACTAATGCAAAACAATAGGTTCACTTGTAAGCTGGTCCCACCAGTTGCACAACTTTTTTTTCTATTTCTGCTCAGTTTGGCAAAACGTTCGATGAGTGAACCATGTATTTTTTGCGACAAGTCCCAGCTTGGAACAAACTTACACAGGGCTGAAGGCTCTCTCCCTGCCGCATGTGGCGGCCCTCTGTGAATGCTTCCTCCATAACCAGCTATCTTTCTTTGCTTTGCATGGCTGATAGAATCAGTGGGGAAGTGAAGGAAAAGCGAGCATGTGCTGCTGGTGGAGCCACTATTAAAGTGAACCTGTTGCTTTGCCCTCCATACGAAAAGCACATGTTCTGTTAGTGGAGACATTTACAGTATCTCACAAAAGTGAGTACACCCCTCAGATTTTTGTAAACATTTTATTATATCTTTTCATGTGACAACACTGAAGAAATAACACTTTGCTACAATGTAAAGTAGTGAGTGTACAGCTTGTATAACAGTGCAAATTTGCTGTCCCCTCAAAATAAATCAGCACACTGCCATTAATGTCTAAACCGCTGGCAACAAAAGTGATTACACCCCTAAGTGAAAATGTCCAAATTAGGCACAATTAGCCATTCTCCCTCTCAGGTGTAATTTGATTTGTTAGTGTTACTAGGTCTCAGGTGTGAATGGGGAGCAGGTGTGTTAAATTTGGTGTTGTCACTTTCACTCTCTCATACTGGTCACTGGAGGTTCAAAATGGCACCTCATGGCAAAGAACTCTCTGAGGATGTGAAAAAAATAATTTTTGCTCTACATAAAGATGGCCTAGGCTATAAGAAGATTGTCAAGACCCTGAGAAACTGAGCTGCAGCATGGTGGACAAGACCATACAGCGGTTTACCAGGACAGGTTCCACTCAGAACAGGCCTTGCCATGGTCAATCAAAGAGGAGTGCACATGCTCAGCGTCATATCCAGAGGTTGTCTTTGGGAAATAGATGTATGAGTGCTGCCAGCATTGCTGCAGAGGTGGAAGGGGTGGGGGTTCAGGGCACACTGTATCAAATTAGTCTACATGGCTGTCATCCCAGAAGGAAGCCTCTTCTAAAGCTGATGCACAAGAAAGCCTACAAACAGTTTGCTGAAGACAAGCAGACTAAGGACATGGATTACTGGAACCATGTCCTGTGATCTGATGAGACCAAGATAAACTTAATAGGTTCAGATTGTGTCAAGCGTGTGTGGCGGCAAACAGGTGAGGAGTACAAAGACAAGTGTAATATATTATGGGAGCTGGGTTGGCGCTGCCCTAGGTAATTAAATAAAATAGTGTAATTACCTTGTGTTTAAATAAAAGATTATTATAAATATAAGGTGCTTTTAGCATTAAATTAGAATTTAATGTTATAAATATTAATTGGTATACCAAGCAAAATAAAAATTTAAAATTATTATAAAGGTCAAAAGTGTATAAATTATGGGTTAAGACTTGTGTTCCCCAATCCTGTGCAAAATAGCATGAATAAATAAATGTATTCAACCCAAAGACCCCGCACTACCTGCCTAGACAGGCGCCTCTGCACTTTACCCCTGTGTGGGGTGGCGCTGTCCGGTAAGCAGGGTGGATATAGGGGAGCACGTGTGATTCACAAAAGAAAAATTAATGGACTTCACTCAAAGGACACTTGTTAATTAATGAATTCTCTATTGTTTTCATATGTGATTATACATTTATTTATTCATGCTATTTTGCACAGGATTGGGGAACACAAGTCTTAACCCATAATTTATACACTTTTGACCTTTATAATAAGTTTTCATTTTTATTTTGCTTGGTATAACATTTAATATTTATAACATTTAATTCTAATTTAATGCTAAAAGCACCTTATATGTATAATAATCTTTTATTTAAACACAAGGTAATTACACTATTTTATTTAATTACCTAGGGCAGCGTCAACCCAGCTCCCATAATATATTGCAATAAAAACTTCCTTTATTAGGAAGTCAACACTGGGGGCAGCAAACCCTACTAGTAAAACCAAGAGATCCTGAGCGCAAAACTTTTACCTACTAACAAAGACAAGTGTGTCTTGCCTACAGTCAAGCATGGTGGTGGGAGTGTCATGGTCTGGGGCTGCATGAGTGCTGCCGGCACTGGTGAGATACAGTTCATTGAGGGAACCATGAATACCAACATGTACTGTCGCATACTGAAGCAGAGCATGCATGATCCCCTCCCTTCGGAGACTGGGCTGCAGGGCAGTATTCCAACATGATGACCCCAAACACACCTCCAAGAGGACCACTGCCTTGCTAAAGAAGCTGAGGGTAAAGGTGATGGACTGACCCAGCATGTCTCCAGACCTAAACCCTATTAAGCATCTGTGGGGCATCCTCAAATGGAAGGTGGAGGAGCGCAAGGTCTCTAACATCCACCAGCTCCGTGATGTCGTCTTGGAGGAGTGTAAGAGGACTCCATTGGCAACCTGTGAAGCTCTGGTGAACTCCATGCCCATGAGGGTTAAGACAGTGCTGGAAAATAATGGTGGCCACACAAAATATTGACACTTTGGCCCAATTTGGACATTTTCACTTAGTAGTGTACTCACATTTGTTGCCGGCAGCTGTGTGTTGAGTTATTTTGAGGGGACAGCAAATTTACACTGCTATACAAGCTGTACACTCACTACTTTACATTGTAGCAAAGTGTCATTTCTTCAGTGTTGTCACATGAAAAGATATAATAAAATATTTACAAAAATGTGAGGGGTGTACTCACTTTTGTGAGATACTGTATGTATTGCATATACACATACCAGTGAATTTGTATCAGGGCCATTTTACCAGTTACTTATCTTAAAGGAATTTGTGAAATTGGACCTAATGCTCACATCTGTTTCTGGAAAAATGAACAGAAGCATTTGTATAATAAACCTATGCAAGTACAGATTTTGTTATTGCTGATTTGGCTTTTCCATCCTAACCATCTGACATCAGATATTGATTATTTGTTTCACTCATTTTCACTTGCAGAGTAAATCATTAACAGGCTAGGTCTAAGGTTATGAACACACCCAAACAATTTAATGACCATGGTTCTTGGCAGACTATATATAACCTACAGTACATTCTTCCTCAAGTCAACATTTCTGTTTAATTCAATAAATCCTAAAAAGGTCAGTCCAGTCAAAGTAGAGATCTGATTGGTGAGATATAAGCACTTGAGTTCCTGGATTTGCACACCTGTGTGTGGTCGTTATGACGGGTTCCCAGCAGATTGTGGGTTCAGATCTTCTTTACAAAGCCAGGCCATCACTGACCTTTCGTAACATTGGTGATTCAGTGATGTGTTACAATGTTGTAGAAATTCCTCACACTCAGACCTCACATGTTGCAGCAACATGTTGGGACCAGAAGGGAAGTGGTGGGCTGGTTCTTTTCATAGAGAGGAAATGTAAAACTGTACATTTATTTTTTTTTTAAGTCTCAGAAATTTACTGCAGTATCTAATGTCTGAATGGGGGAGTGATTCCACAGATTTAACAATTTTAGTAAAAGTCTGCTGAAATGTCAATGTCTTAGCACACTGAAACACTAGTAAAAACCCTACCCAGGCTGTCTCAGCAGAAAGACCCTAAAGCTCCTTTCACACAAGCAGTCCGATCGGGTCCGCCTGTTTTTCAGAGGGACCCGATTGGACTCTCTATTCTTTTCTATGGGTAGTCAAATGTAAACAGACGTGTGTCCATTGACACCCAGCTACCTCCAATCCAGCAGAAAAAAAAAAAAACATAAGGGGACCCGTTCTCCTCCATCTTTCTGGATCAGATCGGAGGGCAGTCGGGTGTAAATGGACAGCCGGTCTGTTTACATTCAACTGCCCATTAGAGCAGAATGGACTGTGTCCACTTCACATAAGCAGTGTATACATGGACCTATCATCCGGACACTCCGCCTAGCTCAGCAGGGGATCAGCGGACAGGTCACCTGCCAAGCAAAACCAGATCCGGCCTGTGTGAAATGGACCTTAGACTCTACCCCCCTTCACCCTTTCTTCTGAACAGATGTATATGGAAGCTGCCACTGTCGCTGCCACTCTCTTACCAAAAACAGGTACCAGCTGTCCATCCTCCACCTATGATGAGAGTCTGACCAAAACAACTACACCTATAAGGATTTATGACTTCACTGTATATGCTGTGAATATACAGTATATACACGCACATCTTTCAGGACTTTGGCTCAAAAAGTATTGAGGCCATTGTATAACCATGACAGCCAGGCAAGTTGAATTTTTAGAAGGTCAGCAATCACATACTACCTATATCTCTCAGTACAGATTTCTTCCATGGGCTCTTGTATTCCTTATACATTAGAAATCCAGAGGGCATAAATGTTACTCATGCGTCAGAAAAGGGCAGACATAAGAGCAATTTCAGCATGAACCATTTTTGTGTTTCAATACAGAGGAAAATGATACATTACTTCTGATCATTAAAATACTTTATTCTTGTCTCTTTTTTGTGCTTCTCATATGTGTTTAGAAAGGGATAGTCCCATGCAATTACCTGGAGCCAGTTGAGTTGAAATTCCAGTCCCAAATTCAGGTAAGCATATGTTATTTAGTAGAAACTAAAACTTTACGTAACCTAGAACTCATGATTTCAATTTCACACATTTCATAGTAATTGTGACAGACCCTCCCAGGACAGGGACTGCAGGGTGGCCTCTTGCCTACTGACTATGGGCCTTGGCTTTAAGGGAACACTACTATTTGGGCGGTGTGTGCCTGGCAGACCCTTGGAGTGGTCTTGTTTCTGATTCAAGTCCATGTCTCCCCAAAATACACAGACTCTGGGAACTGGAGGACCCAGATACATATTTAGGGCCTCTTTACCCCAAACCAGCAATGACGGCTTTAGAATGTGATACTCATAGCAGATGTTAATATCATCAGCTCAAAGCAACCTAATTCTGAGGTCTCCTAATATAATCTGTTTAAGGTGTTATGTGTTAAGGGTCTTTCTCCCATTGTGTGCCTCCTAGGTGTGCATTCCCATTGTTAATTGGATCACCGATTGTTTCTGTCAGTCTGATTATCTCTGGGAGATATTAAAATTGTGACCACTGTACCTTGTTATAAAACCATTGTGGAATGTTATATGTTTATGTTGATTAGCTTACTTAGATTATGTTTATTTTGGCTGTTGCTTAGCAATGTTAATTATATTCCGGTTTACAGTTTGTATTGTTAGGGTCAGAGGCGTAACTATAACCTTCAGGGCCCCGGTGCAAGAAACCATGAAGGGCCCCCCTGACCCCCGAGGCGACCCAGCCCCATGCTTCAGGGGGCCAATGCGTCACCCCTGTACACCTGGATAGGGGGGCGGAATATAGAGGAACCGTTTCCCTCCATTTTCTTCCTGCAACCTCTGAATGCCGGCGGGAGGGAGAGGAGAAATCGGCTTTCAGTGACTGCAGGGGGAAAATGGAGGGGATTGGTTCCTTATATGCCGCCCCGCCGCCATTCCTATGCAGGTGTACAGGGGGCGAGGCATTGGCCCCCTGCAGCATGGGGCTGGGATGAGTGGCATTGAGTGGTGGTGGTAGTGATGGGGGAATGGGATGGGATGGGATGAGTGGCAGCAGAGCAGTAGTGGGGGGGTGGGATCAGTGGCA
>BLSH010535555.1:2019029-2032690 GCA_018402905.1 Glandirana rugosa
GGGCAGTTATTTTGCGCCTTGGTTTTTCCACACGCTTCTTGCGACCCTGTTGGCTATTTTGAATGAAACGCTTGATTGTTCGATGATCACGCTTCAGAAGCTTGGCAATTTTAAGAGTGCTGCATCCCTCTGCAAGATATCTCACTATTTTTGACTTTTCGGAGCCTGTCAAGTCCTTCTTTTGACCCATTTTGCCAAAGGAAAGGAAGTTGCCTAATAATTATGCACACCTGATATAGGGTGTTGATGTCATTAAACCACACCCCTTCTCATTACTGAGATGCACATCACCTAATATGCTTAATTGGTAGTAGGCTTTCGAGTCTATACAGCTTGGAGTAAGACAACATGCATAAAGAGGATGATGTGGTCAAAATACTCATTTGCCTAATAATTCTGCACACAGTGTACAGTGCAGCAAGCATGAAGAATATTTGTTTGCATTGTGCTGCATATTAAGGCTTGTCTCTTTTATCAAGGAAACATTTTACTAGCAAGCACATCCTTTAAATAATGACTGATTTCTTGAACCAAAGCCACTCATATGTGTAATTTGTGATGCAATGGATTGCAAACCAAACTGTCATCTGTTTAGTTTCAGAGATGGAGAAACGGACGTACCACTAACTACAGATAATGTGCAAAAAGCATGGGAGCTAAGCACAGACAATTGCCTAAAACTCAAGTGCACAGATGTACATGTAAGAATGACTGTGTGTGTCCTATTGTGGAGCAGGGTACATGGGTAACATGCAGTAGTAGTATCCTGCAGCCATCATTTGTACATGAAGAAGGATGCGAGAATGATCACTATTATATGCCATTTGTGTAGCTTGCTCCAAAGAGAGCCATTTGTTTAGTGGTCATTTACTACACCTAGCATTTAAGCCCCGTTCAGACCTGAGTGATTTTCTGCTGAGCCTAGTCGCTAAAATGCTCAACAAGCCAAATCCCATTCATTTAAATGGCCATGATGGTTCGATGGTTCACATCTCAGTGTTCTGTCGCGTGAAGCAAAACACCTGTCACCCAAAAAATTACATGAGCTTCTTTTTGGCAGATTACAAATGATTTTGGCCATGTCGACTTCAATAGAAATGCCTGACTTGAGCATTTTACAAGCATTTTGTCGCTCTTTTCTGCTCAAACAAAAGCTCTAAACAGCTAATTTCCTCTCTCTCCTTCCTTGTGCTTTCTATTGGCTAAACAAAAATGCCTGAAGTCGTAAAACGCTTCTAAAAAGCTACAAAAACACTTAAAAAACGCCAGAAAATTACTACACTCAGATGTGAATGGAGCCTTAAATTAGAACTCCAGGCTAGAACTAAGCATTAACGACAAGGTCACCTTTTGAATGAGAAAAAAAATAAATGTGCATTTTTTTTACTCATGAGCTTGTAAAGCATTGCGCCCGTAATCGTAGCGTATTGGTGGAATGTCAGGCTCATACAGACACATTTTCTATAACTTTCTGCCCACTCCTATGTATGGGCCTACATGAAAGCTGTAGAAAGGCATGGTATGTTGACAAACAAGGAGCTTACAGCGATACTCACGGACACTAAGGACAAATTTCTCAAGACCTGGCAGCCTTGGTTGGATCAGTTTCCAGCGAATCAGCTGCTTCCCGCTTTCTGGACCTGTAGGAAATTCTGTCTGACCTGTCGGTGGTGGCCTTGGGCTCCTTGGGGCAGGGCTTATTTTATTCCTACTCTTCTCTTTCCTTTCTTTTTCTTCCTTTTATTTTTTGACTATCACTAGATGCCAGTTGGCTGAGCCAGTTAGCTGCCTTCTGGCCATACTTTTGAGGGAAAATTTTTTCTCTTCCCTATTTGAGGGTATAGCTTTCAAATTTTATCCCATGCCTCAACATAGGTCAATCTCAGGTACTGCGGGTTATTTTTACTGGGGTGATTCCCAAAATACTGATGGCTTAGCAGATTCTTTAGGCTAATAACAAAAAATATAAAAACGAAAGACCATAGAACAATACTAAAAAAAGAGCAGCTAGCATCAATTGTTTTGATCAACAAATAATTAAAAGAATAGTCCATGTGCAGAGCTAAAAAATAACATTAAGGCCTCACACAGACTTTTTTGACGCCGGCGTTTTCTGGCATTTTTTGCAGCTCTCCATGTTAGTCAATGGCCCTATAAAAACGCCAACGTTTTTGAGCTGTAGATGGCGTCGGCGTTAGTGAGCTGAAACTAGAACCCACGGCCAGCGCGTTCTGAGGCTGTAACGTTTTGGCGTTTTTCGACGCCAACGCCGCAAAACGCCAACTAATACTGTACCGGCGTTAACCGCCGTTTTTTGACGCCGACGTTTTTAGGTTGAAAAATAGCAGAGGGATGATTTTTTTTAAAAGACGCCTATTGACGCTGATGCTCACTAACGCTGATGCATAACGCCAGATGTTTTGTTTATTTTTTAAGAAACGTCCGTGTGTATGAGGCCTTAGCGGTCGGTATCAAGAGAAGGACTACTATTCTCGACCCCCCACCCTAAAAACATAGGTCAATCTCAGGTACTACAAGGTATATTTACGGGATGATTCCCGAAATACTGATGGCTTAGCACATTCTTTAGGCTGCAATTATTGAGTGCCACATGATTCACTATTACCCTATTTGCTTATAATACTATCAAGGCACTCTCACCTGGTATTTTTTTTTTGTTACTACTTATACCACGTTAGAGCTAAGAGGTACATTGGTTTGTGTTATATAAGCTGCCATTTTGATAGCATTCTCAGCTACTGACCTAGGCGATTGTTCACTGTTTTGTGAGATTGTCTTAATTAAATAAAAACATTGTGAAAGAAAGCTGTAGAAAGTGCCAATGAACTACAAAGCCGCTCACCAGCACCCTCACAGCTCATTGAGAACTACAAGCTGCCTGAATAAATGACTGACTGCAAGTGCGGTGAGTGGACCCCCTATTCTGGAAATGTGGGACAGGCACTGGAGCATGTTACACCCTAAACATGGGTGTAACATGTTCCAAAAGGTGAATTTAAGTGATACTAAAGGCTCACGTTTTTTTAATTTTAATAACATACATGTCATACTCACCTCTTCTGTGCAGCGGTTTTGCCCCCTAACCCCATCTTCCGGGCTCCTCCTCTTCTCGAGTGACCACCACAGGGAAGTGTTTCCCTGGGGTCACCTGTGCGGGCGCGCTCCCATGTCCTGCTGTTGCGTGTATTCACACAAACAGCGAGACTCGGCTCGCGTGTCACTGGACTTGATTGACAGCATCGGGAGCCATTAGCTCCCCAGCTATCAATCCAGCCAATGAGGACCAGAGCAACTCGGATGAGCTGCAAGGCTTGTCCCCACTGCGGGATTGTTTTGGGCTCAGGTAAGTAAAGGGTGGCTGATGGTGAAAAGGTTTTTCACCTTAATGCATAGAATGCATTAAGGTGAAAAACCTTCAGGGTTTACAACCCCTTTAGCCTTTAACCAAACACTTGCTAGGCACACACATTTAACCCCTTCCTGCCCAGTGTCATTAGTACAGTCACAGTGCATATTATTAGCACTGATCACTGTAATGTCACTGGTGATGTCAGTTGCAGTCAGTCCCCCCCAGTGCTAGATTGCCTGCCGCACTATCGCAGTCCCATTAGAAGTTGCTGATCACCACCATTACTAGTATAGAAAAATGAAAATTTCTGTACCTATCCCATAGTTTCTAATCAATCAATATACACTTGGGATTTTGTTTTAAGCAGACATGTAGCAGACTGCATTTTGGCCAAAATTTATAACATTTGATTTTCTTCATTTATTTTGTGGGAAATGTATGTATGATATACAGTAGCAGAAAGCAAAAAATATATATATATTTTTCAAAATTGTTGGTCTTTTTTCATGTATATAAAACAAAAATCCAAATCCAGGAGGTGATCAAATACCACCAAAAGAAAGCTTTATTTGTGTGAAAAAATGATATAAAATTTGTTTGGGCACAGTGTTGCATGACTGCGCAATTGTCAGTTAAAGTAGGGCAGTGCCGAATAGCAATACATGGCCTGGCCACGAAGGGGGTAAAACCTTTCGGGAGCTTGTGATTAAAGCTGCTCCCACGCCCCTTCTAACAGCTATAGTAACTACCCTGTAAACAGAAGATGCATATATTTTACCTATTCGCAGGGCACTCTGGTCACGTGATCTCCCCAGCGGTTGGCTTTAGGGGAAAGGAGAGATTGTAGACAACAGATGGAATACCTGGGCTGTGATGTCACTCATAAGCTTACTATAGGGCACATGTGTCAAACACAAGGTCCACAGGCCGAATCCGGCCCACCAGGCCCTTGCCCCTCTCCTGCAGCACCCCCTCATCTCCGCCCCCACTTTGTCTCAGCAGTTGGCAGCAGAGAGGACAGAACTCCTCTCTGTGCATCCGCAGCACCCTCTCATCACCACCTACCCTGGTCTCAGTATTCAGCAGACATCAACCCTCCTCTGGTCCTCCTCCAGACCCTGCGCTTTATGCTTTTCAGCTGCACCCCCAGCTTATTCCGGTCAGCAGCACAAGATAGGCAGTGCACTGCAATGTATGGGAGCCTCGAGTTCTGATGGTGGAGGGACTCTTGAAATCAGATCTACGGGGGGTTGGGGTGCTCTGGACACCTAGTCAGGCCCTTTGAGGGCAACGATAATGCTGATGTGGCCTGCGATGAAATTAAGTTTGACACCCCTGCAATAGGGCATCCATTGTTTGCTGTCCCTCCTCTCCCCTGAAGCCGGCCACTGGGAGCCAATCACGTGATTGGACTGGAGAACCCAGAGAATAGGTAATTATTTGGATCTTCCTTGTACCAAGTAGTTGGTATAAAAGTGTTAGAAAAGGGCTGGGAGCAGTTTTAAGCTTCGTTAGTTATAGCCTGGAATTTCATTTTAATTTACTAGCAAATTTAGTAGCAGGATTGCGCTATTAAAGATCTCCTCTGTAGCTGTAGCTTATTCAGCTGACTACCAGCCATCATAGCAAGATATTAAAACTGCTAGTGTAGCCCAAGACTAAAACGAAATAAATAAAAGCATGGATATTTATTTCCTGTTCTGCCACCAAGAAAAGGTCAATAACATAAAATGTGCCAGTAAGAAATGTTTTTATTTTTAAAATGACAATAAAATGTACCATATTCGACTTAATTCTCAAAGTTCCAGATACAGCCGGAAGCGATGGTTCACACAAGTGCAATTTTTGATGCAACTTCAGTCACACAGCATTGAATGACAAGGGAAATCACATTACATTTAATGGTGCCCATTCTCATCAATGGGACTCAGCATGGTGCTATTTTGGAAGAGGTGCTACCTTGGTGCCATTTACATTGCAACTCGAACCTAGAATATGCAAAAACACAGCAGTCGCATCAAAGTTGCACTGAAAATTGTGGCAAAATCCTATTGCAGTAGTGTGAATTGAGCCTAAGGCAGCCCATAGATGACTCGATTCTCGTTCCTTCCACCATGGGTGGAAGGAAAGAAAATCGCTTGATTCCCCCATCAACATTGACTCGAAATGGAACGATGCCTCCCGCAGAGCCCTTGTGTTCTGCCAGCAGGGAGTCTTCCCAGCTTTCTGAACACGATTACTGTTAGCAGCTACAGCCGCTGGCAGTAATTGAATGTATAGAAATCCGTCAGGCTGGTTGCATCCAACTAGATCGATGTATCGATTTGGGTACAATCAGCCTGCCCATACATGGATCAAATCTCAGCCAGTCCCTGCTGAGTTTCCATACATGGCTGCCTTTAAACTGTGCCATTATGTGCTTTTCATTTTCTTGCCATTTCTACTACATATTGGGTTGAAACACAGAAATAATTTGTTGGGACAGAAGTATTGGAGCAAAAATTAATGTTTGAGAGTGCATCTTGCTGACAAGTTTCTGTAGCTGAAATGATTGTGTTTGACACCTAGGCAGAAGAGCCTCTGGTAAGAATGGAGAATGCAGAAAATCCTGTTCAGTCAGAAGATAAGACAGGGATGACTGTAACAGCCCTCTTCGATTATGAGGCCGTCCAAGCAGAAGATTTACCGTTTAAAAAAGGAGATGTGATAAAAGTATTGAATAAAGGTGAGTGATATTTACAAGGGTCCTCAAAATCCATTGACAGCTGCATACTTTCTTTCTCTGACACCCCTGCATGATCTACAACCTGCCGGCCATAGACAGCAGGAACTGGCTGAGATTCGAACTACAGTATCTCACAAAAGTAAGTACACCCCTCAAATGTTTTATAAATATTTTATTATATCTTTTCATGTGACAACACTTAAGAAATTATACTTTGCTACAAGGTAGTGAGTGTACAGCTTGTATAACAGTGTAAATTTGTTTTCCCCTCAAAATAACTCAACACACAGCCATTCATTTCTAAACCTCTGGCAACAAAAGTGAGTACACGGAGCTGGTGGATGTTAGAGACCTTGCACTCCTCCACCTTCCATTTGAAGATGCCCCACAGATGCTCAATAGGGTTTAGGTCTGGAGACTTGGCCAGTCCATCACCTTGTTTAGCAAGGCAGTGGTAGTCTTGGAGCTATGTTTGGGATCGTTATGTTGGAATACTGCCCTACAGCCCAGTCTCCGAAGGGAGGAGATCATGCTCTGCTTCAGTATGTCACAGTAAATGTTGGCATTCGTGTTTCCCTCAATGAACTGTAGCTCCCCAGTGCTGGCAGCACTCATGCAGCCCCAGACCATGACACACCCACCACCATGCTTGACTGTAAGCAAGACGCACTTGTCTTTGTACTCCCCACCTGGTTGCTGCACACGCTTGACACCATCTGAACCAAATACGTTTATCTTGGTCTCATTAAACCACATCATCTTTTGAAGAGGCTTCCTTCTAGAACAACCAATTTGATGCAGTGTGCAGCGTATGGTCTGAGCACCGACAGGCTGACCCCCCACCCCTTCAATCCTCTGCAGCAATGCTGGCAGCACTCATACGTCTATTTCCCAAAGACAACCTCTGGATATGACACTGAGCACGTGCACTCAACTTCTTTGGTCGACCTTGGCAAGGCCTGTTCTGAGTGCAACCTGTCCTGTTAAATCGCTGTATGGTCTTGGCCTCTGTGCTGCAGCTCAATTTCAGGGTCTTGGCAATCTTCTTATAGCCTAGGCCATCTTGATGTAGAGCTACAATTCTCTTTTTCAGATCCTCAGAGAGTTCTTTGCCATGAGGTGCCATGTTGAAGTTCCAGTGACCAGTATGAGAGAGTGAGAGCGATAACACCAAATTTAACACACTTGCTCCCCATGCACACCTGAGACCTTGTAATACTAATAAGTCACATGACACCTGGGAGGGAAAATGGCTAATTGTGCCCAATTTGGACATTTTCACTTAGGGGTGTACTCACTTTTGTTGCCAGCGGTTTAGACATTAATGGCTGTGTTGAGTTATTTTGAGGGGAGAGAAATGCTGTTATACAAGCTGTACACTCACTACTTTACATTGTAGCAAAGTGCCATTTCTTCAGTGCTGTCACATGAAAAGATATAATTTAATATTTACAAAAATGTGAGGGGTGTACTCACTTTTGTGAGATACGTTATGTATGGGGAGGCTGAATGTACCAAGTTTATCGATCAACGTGGGTACAACCAGCCTGCCAGATTTTACTTGCATTTATTGATAGCGGCTGCTATAGCCGCTAACAATAATCATGGTCTTCTCCCAGGGAATACAATGTCTCAGCAGGAGGGATTCCCCTGTAAAGGCTAATGTAGGAATTGTGCAAATTTCTTTCCTGCAACCCGTGGTTGCAGGAAAGAAATTCTCACTGTGTATGGCAGGCCTTAAACTTGGTACACACTACTATTTTTTTTTCCCATTCAACCCAGCAGGGAGGAGCTAACTATGTACTAACTATGCAATGTTAATACAACAATTGCCCCTGTTGTGCTATTGTGTTCTGCCAGAACATGCTAGTGAGCGCTCTCAGCCATTGACTGAGAGTGCTGATAGGCAGACCTTTTTCGGTCATACCCCTTCGACAGAAGCCGTCCAAACAGCCGGCTTCAGTTGGATTGTCTGATGTACACACAAGCCAAATGCCAGCTGGTTTCTTTTGAACCAGCTGATGACACCCGACATTCGGCCTGTGTGTACTAGGCTTTAGGCTGCCATGAATGGGACAGACCCATACTTCAAAGAGCAACATTCCAATTAACTATGGGATATTAGTGCACAGACAGTCTGGCCAGCTTGTGGACAATGTAGGTAGCCTCCACCATCAGAAGATAGAGAGAGACCGAGAAAGAGACACCCCAATTTAACATCTAGCAGCCAGTGCGCGGAGAAGCCGTTATCCATTACATTAAATTTTACTTTGCCTTTTATGGTCCCATACACTGCCCAGATGTGAACTAGCACCATGAAACCAAAGGCAAAACTCTGCAGATGCTTTAGCACATGTGAAAATACATAGGTGTGAATTGGTTCTTAAAGGTTCACCTTTTGAAAAAAATAGATAAATGCACTTTTTTTTTTTTCTATTTTTTTTGCACCTGTGATCAGGAGATTGTCGGTGAAATCTTAGGGGTTGATTTACTAAAGTTGGAGAGTGCAAAATCTGGTGCAGCTCTGCATAAAAGCCAATCAGCTTTCAGGTTTTGTCAAAGCTTGATTAAACAAGCTGAGGTTAGAAGCTGATTGGCTACCATGCACAGCTGCACCAGATTTTGCACTCTCCAGCTTTAGTAAATCAACCCCTTAGGGGCTTACGGGCAGGCAGTTACCTAAGAGCAAGAAGATAAATGAACGAGGACGCTCACCAGCACCCTCGCAGTTCACCGAGAACTACAAGCAGTCAGGACCGCAATGGCGGACGATATTGTAGGCATCGGTGAATGACTGATGCAGCCTTTTGGGCAGAGCCCTGCATAGCTGCGCTGTTTTCAAATTCTGGCAGAAGGTGCAGGGAGAAGATCCCCTGCTCACTGCCACGGGGAGATGGTGGAACATGTTACATGTTCCACCCTAAAAATGAGTGGAACATGGACATGTTCCAAAGGTAAACTTATCCTTTAACCACTTCCATACCGCAGTACGTCATATGACATCCTTGGCTTTCAGTGGGGATATCTGGATGATGGGTGCAGCTGCAGGAATCATTCCGATATCTTTTTTTTTTTAGCTGGCGATTCCCTGCACTGTAAGAACAATCATAGAGGCTGTTCAGCTGCCTGAACATTCTTACACATGGCAGGAAGGGATGTCCCCCCCTTCCACCACCCTCTGGGGCTTATACCGTCTCACCCGTGCCATCGGCGGGCCTGAGAAGCAATCCGCCGCGCCGGAAGTTAGCCATAGAGAAAACTGAGGGCCAGTTTCTGACTTTTGTAGGCCCTGGCACAACGTTATGACATCACGCCGGGTCAGGAGAATTAAACATTGCCGGGGACACTGTTGGAAAGGCAGAGATATTTTTTTTTTTTTTTTTTATCTCAGTCATTTCTGCATACAGGAGAGATCTTGGGTTTAATAGAGGACCAGTCATGCCCTATTTCTATTACAAGGGATGTTTACATTCCTTGTAATAGGAATAAAAGTGATAAAAAAAAAAAAATTAAAAAAAGAGAACGTGTAAAAATAAAAAAAATTAAAACACCCCCGTATGCAGAGGTGAACGCATACGTAGGTTGCGTCTGCATATGTAAACGACGGTCAAACCACACATGTTCGGTATCACCGTGAACGTTAGAGCGAGAGCAATAAGTCTAGCCCAAGATCTACTCTAACTCTAAACAGGAAACCTGTAGAAAATTTTAAAGCGCCATCTATGGAGATTTTTAAGTACCAAAGTTTCGCGCCATTCCACGCGTGTGCAATTTTAAAGCGGATCATCATCTGCCACATTATAGAAATCAATTGGGCCAACGTTACTGTTTTGGTCCTTTTAATTCATGAAAGTGTTTTTCCCCAAGAAAAAAAAAATTGTGTTTGAAAAATTGCTGCGCAAATACTGTGTGACATGAAAAGTTGCAATGAACGCCATTTTATTTGCTAGGGTCTCTGCTAAAAAGGGATTTTATTAAAACTTACCGTAAAATCCTTTTCTCTGGGTTAATTGACAGACGCAGCCCTTCATTAGACAAGTGGGGTTATATGCACATCCTACCAGGAGTTGACTAGGCAAATAGAAAGAAAGCTGGCCCCTCCCAGGGGGCCGTCCTCTCTCTCCTATATAACCCCCCTGCTCTGTATAGCATATCAGTTTGTAACAAGCCGTACAAACGCAACACAGAGGGGTGGGTGCTGCGTCTGTCAGTAAACTCAGAGAAAAGGATTTTACGGTAAGTTTTAATAAAATCCCTTTTTCTCTTACGGTCACTGACAGACGCAGCTTGTCATTAGACAAGTGGGGGTGTCCCAAAGCTGTGTCAGTCAAGAGGGGTGGGTAAACAACAACTGTACCCAACAGAATCCTCTGAGGAGGCGCCAGCCGCACCTACACTGCCGCCTGTAAAACTTTACGGCCAAAAGCAGCATCCGCAGATACTGACACATCAACTTTGTAAAACTTAGTAAATGTGTGCACCGAGGCTCAACTGGCCGCCTTGCACACCTGTGACACCGAAGCCTGGTGTCTGAAAGCCCAGGAAGCGCTAACTGCCCTGGTGGAATGAGCCATGACTGGAAAAGGGGGGACTTTGCCCCGAACAGTATGCGCATGGGTCACGGTCTGTCTGATCCAACGGGAAACAGTAGCCGACGAGGCCGCCAACCCCTTTCGCAGTCCTTTCGTCAGCACAAACAACGCATCAGACTTCCGATAGGACGACATCCAAAGAATGGAACTCAAATTCCTTGGGATGCGACGGGTGCGGACACAATCAAGGGAGAACAATATCCTCATTAATGTGAAAAGAAGAGACCACCTTCAGTAGAAACGAAGGGGAAGGTCGCAAGACCACCTTGTCCTTATGAAGGACCAAGTAGGGAGACTTGCAGGACAACGCTGCCAACTCAGACACCCACCTAGCGGATGTAATGGCCACCAAGAAAGCCACTTTTTGCGACAGCAATTGTAAGGGAATATCCCCAATCTTCTCATATGGCGGTTTCTGTAGTACAGAAAGTACCAAATTCAAATCCCACGGCGCCAAAGGCGACCGTACTTGAGGAGCCATATGGCGCACCCCTTGTACAAATGTACGAATCAACGAATGTGACGCCAAAGGCCGTTGAAATAGAATCGCCAGAGCCGAAATCTGACCCTTGAGAGTACTCAATGCCAATTTTTTTTATCCAGGCCCTGCTGCAAAAAAGCCAGGACCCTGGACACAACGTAAGAGCGAGGGTTCCAACCCCCCGCCTCACACCAGGCAATATAGGCCCTCCAGGTGCGATGATAAATCTTGCGCGAAGTACACTTGCGCGCCTTAAGCATGGTAGGGATCACAGTGTCAGCGACCCCCCCATCCCTCAACACCTGGGACTCAATAGCCAAGCTGTCAAAGCCAGCAAGGGTAAAGCAGGGTGCAAGATGGGTCCCTGAGACAACAGATCTTCGCGCAGTGGAAGACGCCAGGGAACATCTGCCACCATCCGCACCACGTCGGCGTGCCAAGGACACCGAGGCCAATCCAGAGCCACCAGGATTGTTGGAATCCCCTCCGCTTCCACTCTGCGCAATAGCCGCGGTAGACGTTTGATGGGAGGAAAAGCGTACAGGAGTCCATACCGACTCCAAGGCGCTACCAGCGCGTCCGTGGCAGCCGCCAGTGGGTCTCTGGTCCTGCACACAAAGGTTTCCACCTTGTGATTGAACCGAGATGCCATGATGTCCACGTCTGGCAAATCTGGAGGAATACTTCTGGATGTAAGGACCATTCCCCTTGATCCAGCGTCTGGCGGCTGAGAAAGTCCGCCTGCCAATTCTCTACTCTCGGAATGTAAATGGCGGAGATTGCCGGCACGTGAAGTTCTGCCCATCGCAGAATGACAGCCGCTGCCGAGCTCCTCGTTCCGCCCTGATGGTTCACATACGCCACCGCCGTTGCATTGTCCGACTGAACACGAACCGGGAGGCCGCGCAATCTTACCATCCAGTGGGAGAGGCAGAGCCTGATCGCCCGCAATTCTGCACATTGATCGGAAGGCGGGATTCCTGCGCCGACCAGTGGCCCTGAGCAGATAGCTGCCCCAGGACCCCCCCCAGCCCGATAGGCTGGCGTCCGTCGTGACTATCGACCAATTCAGGGGAAAAAATGATTTCCCTAACGTCAGGGCCGGGGCCCGAAGCCACCAGGTCAATGATCCTCTGGTCTGATGATCCAATCTGATCAGCCGGTCCAGGGACAGTGGAGACCTGTCCCACCGTGACAGAATCGCTCGCTGAAAGAGCCGAGTGTGAGTCTGGGCGTAAGGTACCGCCTCGAAGGCTGAAATCCAGAGACGCCATGAAGTCCTCTTGGTGTAAGGCGGCCATGACCGAACGGACAGATTAAATTCTGAATTTTCGCACCCTCACAAAGTGATTTAGCGCTTTTAGTTCCAGAACCGGCCTGACCCCCCCCCCCTCCTTTTTGGGAACCACAAACAGGTTAGAGTAGAAGCCGCAGAATCTTTCCGGCGGAGGTACTGGCACAATCACCCCTTGTTCAGAGAGCGCCTGGACAGCCCCTAAGAGCCTCTCGACGCCCCTGAGGGAGTCTCAAGTTCGATGAGAAGAACCTGTCTGGGGGTAGAGTGCTGAACTCTATCCTGTAGCCGGAGGACACCACTTCCTGCACCCACCTGTCGGAAATGCGGGCAGTTCACCTGTCTGTGAACCCCAGAAGACGGCACCCCCCACCCGAGAATCGGGTGGGGGCAACCCATCATGCGTAGGCGGACTTATCCTGTCTTTTCGCTCTTGCGTTTCCAGGGTCATGTACCGCCCCCCGCGGCAGACTTACCGGGCCTCGACCCCTTGCACGCTGCACCGAGGGCACGAAAAAAAACCTCTTCTGACCCGAAGGATTAGGACCCTGCTTGCGGCGGAACTCCCGCCGCCTGGGCTTTGAAAGAAAAGTACTCTTCCCTCCAGTGAAATCCTTAATGATTTCATCCAACTGCGCCCCAAAGAGCCGACCGCCCTGAAACGGGAGATCCGTCAGGCCCTTCTTAGACATGTGGTCACCCGACCACGAGCGTAACCAGAGTACCCGTCTGATAATGACTGCGAAAACAGACATTTTAGACAACATGGGAAGGAGGTCCAGAGCTGCTTCACACAGGTACTGAAGACCCTGAAACACATGGTCAGCTCTCTGCGACGCCTCAAGCGACCTCCCGCAGTTCAAGTCATTCTGCAGCTCCGTCATACACTCAGACAGAGATTGCGCCGCCAGGGCCGGCTGCACGGCTGAGCCTGCCAGCAGAAAAAGTGCTTTGGACACCGCCTCCGTCCACCTATCAGCTGGGTCCTTAAAAGAGGAAGACCCCTCCAAGGGAATGGTCGTAGCCTTATTCAGGCGTGCCACCGGAGGGTCCACCGCAGGGGGATGCCCACTTCTTCACAAAGCTATCCTCAAATGGATAACGTGGGACGGTTCTGCGAAGCGATATGCAATAGGTAAACTCCTATCGAAACACTTCTTCACCCGTAGGGGGACGCCACCTGGGAGGCCACCGTGCGG
>BLSH010535555.1:2044950-2055541 GCA_018402905.1 Glandirana rugosa
GAACATTCATGGTCACAATAAAAAATAGATAACATATTAAAAGTATAAACGCACTATTTTAAGAAAAAAAATAGGTAATTTTGAAACTGATGGCAGCAATACTTCAAAAAATTGGGACAGAAAGCTGGTAAAGTAAGTGGTACTTACAAGGAAGAGCTGGAAGGACATTTTCACCAATCTGTGAAAAGCTGCTTTTAAAAGTTTAAATATATTATCTAAAGTACAGAATATCAAAAACATTTCAAGAATCTAAAGAAATCTCTGTGCACAAGGGACAAGGCCAAAACGCAATATTGGATGCCGGTGATCTTCAGGCCCTCAGACTTCACTGCATTAAAAACAGGCATTATTCCATGATGGACATACAGTAACTGCATGGGCTCAGGAATACTCCAAAAATCACTGTCTGTGAACAGTTCACTGTATCATCCAAAATGCAAGTCAAAGCTCTATCATGCAATGAAGATGTATCTGAACATGATCAAACTTTGCTGTCTTCTCTGGGCAAAGCTCATTTAAAATGTTCAACCATGAATCCCACATCCTCTGGACTAAAGAGGAGAGGAACCTCCTGGCTGTTCTTCAGTTTAAAAGCTCTCTAATGGTATGGGGGTGCATTAGTGTGTATAGATTGGGCAGCTTGTGCATCAGGAAAGGCATGATAAATGCTGAGAGATATATCCAGGTTTTAGGACGGCATATGCTCCTATCCAGACAATGTCTTTTTCAGGGAAAGCCTTGCATATTAAACAGGACAATGTTAACCTGAATACTGCATCCACCTACAAAAGCATGGCTTTCGTAGTAGAAGAGTCTGGGTGCTTAACTGGCCTGCCTACAATCAAGACATTTCACCAATTGAAAATATTTGGCAGACCTTGAAACGAAAAACAGGATAAATCCAGAACTGCTAATCAGTTTGGATCAGGTAAGAATGGGACAGCATTCCTTTCGCAAAACTCCAGCAACTGGTCTGAGTTACCACAGTGTTGTTAAAAGAAGAAGGGATGCTACACCATGGTAAACATTGCCCTGTCCCAACTTTGAGATGTGTTGCTACCATAAATTTTAAAAAATTACCCTTTTTTTTTCTTCTTAAAATGGTACATTTTCTCAGTTTAAAGGGGTTGTAAAGGCAGAAGGTTTCTATGCATTAAGATAAAAAGCATTGTGTGTGCAGCAGCCCCCCTAATACTTACCTGAGCCCCATCTCTATCCAGCGATGTCCACGAGTCCCTCGGCCGTCCGGGACTCTGGCTCCCACTGCTGTCAAAGTCAGTTAGCCAATCAGGAGAGAACTAGACTTTGCAATCACTTTAAGCATTTGGTAGGTTTTCTATTTTCTAGTGTGAATAAAATATGGGTTTATGAAAATTGCAAATCTTTTCATTCTGTCTTTATGTAGATTTTACACAGTGTCCAATTGTTTTGAGAATTAGGGTTGTAAACAGGCCATTCGTATTTACTTGCTACAGATTCTTGTGGTGCTTAGTGAGGCAATATATAGTGCTTGGGCTTTGCTGCCCCTTTCTAAGCCTTGCCAGACAGATATCTATTATCTGCAAAGATTCTCTACATGGTTTGACTGGTCATATCGGCAGCTCTTGTGCCGACATTAAATTTTATATCATTTTTGGCCACTAGATACAGAATCTATAAATTTGTATTTGAAATTCAGCCATGAACATATGAAAACCTGTAAAAACAAATGTGACAAAAAATACTTAAGGGAAATAATAAAATAATTTGCTAGTGTCCTTTTAAAATGAATACTTTTTTTGTATTTTTGAATTTTTACTTGTTAAATATACAGTTTATGCAAGATCTAACTCTAAAGCTACTGGCAGCCACATGCCAAGACTAATCTATCCAACTTAGTGAAGCAAAAATTGCTATACATATCTTTTCTGGTCCGGTCTCCAGCAGCAGATGCTGCATAGAAGAGACAGCCGACAACGGCTGGAAAATGCCTGGTAAGTGATGTCACCCATATACTTACTATGGTTCTCCCATTGTCAGCTGTCTCTGCACAAGTCTACGTAGAGAAGCCGCCGCTGACAGCTCAGTGTGGGATGGGACTGGACAGGCTGCAGAAAAAGGTACGTATAGCGATGTTTGCTTTACAGGGTTAGATAAGTTAGTCATAGAATGTGGCTGCCAGCAGAGTTAGTTAGTTTGTTTTTGGCTGAACTTCAACTTTAAGCATTCTTTGTTATTTGAGATTTCATTAGAAAGGGTCAGAAAATATACCTAAAATAAAAAGGGCATGAAAAACTATGGAGGCTGCCACTGCTAGCATCTACTTGATCCTTATCAGGCTGTCACGATAACGTTCTTTCGTCAATATCTGGAGTCATTGACTCACAATAAAGTAAGCAGATGACTGACTTTTCAAATATACAATGCAAAAAATGCTAAGCGTCAAAACACAAAATTAAAATTTTTTTGTCAGAGTGACCATGTTTATCCCACGTTTTATCAAAGAGAAGAAAAGGTGCAGCTCACCAACCCGGTGAGCAGGGCAAAACATGCAAGGGGGGAGGGGGGCGGAGGGGTGGCTGGAGCGGCACTGGCTGAAGCCACATTCATCTACATTCTAATGCACTGGGTTGGGTAGCCACGTCTTTTCTTCTCTTTGATAATATTCTACTACCTCTGAATGGTGTACCGTTGCCAGCATCTTTCACTGCAACCAGAGGGGAAATCTGTTTCAGCTTAGGGTGGCGCTGCAAGTTTAATTTTTATCCAAAGTTTTGTTAACTCAATTCACAATGTCACTTACCCGAGCTGGCTGGAAGAGATGGAGACCAAGGTTTACCCTCAAACAGGGAGTAAAGAGATGTCTCCTGCTGTCCAAAAGGTGGACATGACTCCATCTTTGTGCTGCTGCATGGTGGTTTGCCGTACACCTCATTAAACACGCTGTTACTCGGGAACCTCTCCTGTAGAAATCAGATTAAAGAAAGGTTAAAATCTAGATATAATACCTGGATGAGTCTAAACATATCCTGACTCCTAACATGTCTCCAAATGCCCTCCCCTTACCTGGCTCAGTGAAAATCCAGTGAGTGAGAGGAAAGAGGGGGGCTGGGATATCAGCTCAGATGGCTTTTCCAGAAGAGACTTCTCCAAAAGAAAGAGAAAGAGAATTCACTGCCAGATCCAATTATAGTGGCATGAAAAATGCAATCTGGTATTATTGCATAATCTGGGTGGGATTTGGTGGAAAAATGGACTTAAAATAAGACCAGCAAATCTCGCCAAGGTCTCAGGTACTCATGATGGACGTCACTTGACCATCACCTACTTCACAGGTCATCTTTGAAAACTAACAGGTTGACTAGATGAAACAGTCATACATTATGCACACATTTACATATCCTTTTGGAAAAAAATGGTCACAAAGCAAGAGTGAGTTTAAAAAAGAAAAAAAAGAAAAAAGGGAATTCTGACTTGCCTGTATATTCCATATCTTTGAGTACAGAGCACAGGATGTGTAGTCAGATTATATGCAGTAACCTTCAAGTGATTGGACATTGGCAAAAGTTTGCTGGGAATGCCCCCAGTGTACCCTCCTTTAACTACACTCACTACATGGGACTTCAGTTTTGTAGTAAGCAGTAAGAAGAAATAGAGCAAAAGGAGCGGTGTCCTGTACTGTACTCAAAGATATGGAATTTACAGAAAAATAATTCTCATTATCCTAATCCTATAGTACAGGACACAAGAAGTGTAATCGGACCATAGGCCATCCCCAAGCAATAATCTAAGGGGTGGGCAACAATAGCAAACAACAGCAAAAAGGCCCACAACGGTCAATAAACCCAAACCTTTCAGATAAAAGCTTGAAACACCTTGTGACCGAAGCTCAAATCAGCAGAGAGCAGGAGATCCACTTAGTAAAAAACTTTGAGAAGGTATGAAGAGAATACCATGTGGCAGCATTGCAGACCTGCAAAGGGGATGTTTGATGCTGAAAAGCCCAAAAAATAGTAACTGAGCTGGTGTAGTGGGCCTTGATAGAGAAGAGAGGAGCCCTTTCCTTGAAGGCTTAAGCCCTCGAAATGAGCTGCCCGAGCCACCTAGCTATGGTGGAAGAGGAAGCAGGATGACCCTTTTCGGAACCTTCACGGAGGCCAAAATCAAATGAGTCTTTTGTAAGGAAAATGTTGCAGCTAGGTAAACCTTAACTGCTCTGGCCACATACAAATGTAGTGAAATCTCTAGCATGCTTAGAGGCAGGACTGAGGGAAGGGAGGATAATCTCACTAGAGGTGAAGGGAAGAGACCTTGGCAACAAAGGAAGGTCTGAGGACCACCTTATTTCTGTGTGAGATAATTAAAGGATCTTTTACAAGAAAGAGCCTCCAGCTTGAAAACATGCCTGGCAGAGGTAATGGTCACTTTACTGGTGGAATCCCCCAATGGCATTTCCCATCGGTTCAAAGGGCGGTTTTTTAAAAAAAATGAAAGTGTCAGATTTATATCCCAGTGAGATACTGTGGGGCAAAGTGGGGGATGAACATGAGCCACACCTTGTATAAAAGGTGCAAGTCTAGAGCAGACTAAAGGGAGGCCAGGATGCGAGCAAAAGAATATTCCAGAGTATTGTGCTGCCTGCTTTTGTACCTGCAAAAACAGTGTGATGGTAGATCTTACAAAGGATTACATTTTCCCACTTTGAGTAAGGTGGGAATGACAGAATTAGTAATGCCCCTGGTCCTATGATTCCACTCATATTAAATCTATTGTAATTGTACTGTCTGCCTCAATATTGTAAAGTGCTGAACACTGAAGAAATGGCACTTTGCTACAATGCAAAGTAGTGAGTGTACAGCTTGTATAATAGCGTAAATTTGCTGTGCCCTCAAAATAACTCAACACACAGCCATTAATGTCTAAACCGCCGGCAACAAAAGTTAGTACACCCCTAAATGAAAATGCCCAAATTGGTCCCAATTAGACATTTTCCTTCCCCAGTGTCATGCTACTCAGTGTTACAAGGACTCAGGTGTGAAAGGGAAGCAGGTGTGTTAAATATGGTGTTATGGCTCTCACTCTCTCATACTGGTCACTGGAAGTTCAACATGGCACCTCATGGCAAAGAACTCTGAGGATCTGAAAAATCTGAGGATCTGAAAAAAAGAACTGTTGCCCTACATAAAGATGGTCTAGGCTATAAGATTTCCAAGACCCTGAAAATGAGCTGCAGCACGGTGGCCTTACAGTGGTTTAACAGGACAGGTTCCACTCAGAACAGGCCTCGCCATGGTCGACTGAAGAAGTTGTGTGCACATGCTCAGCCTCATAGCCAGAGGTGTTTTTTGGTAAATAGACTTATGAGTGCTGCCAGCATTGCTGCAGAGGTTGAAGGTGTCGGGGGTCAACCTGTTAGTGCTCTGACCATACGCCGCACACTGCATTAAATTGGTCTGCATGGCTGTCGTTCCAGAAGGAAGCCTCTTCACAAGAAAGCCCGCAAACAGTTTGCTGAAGACAAGCAGACTAAGGACATGGATTACTGGAACAATGTCCTGTGGTCTGATGAGACCAAGATAAACTTATTTGGTTTAGATGGTGTCAGGCGTGTGTGACTCCAGTGACAACCTGTGAAGGTCTGGTGAACTCCATGCCCAAGAAGGTTAAGGCAGTGCTGGAAAATACTGGTGGCCACAAAATATTGACACTTTGGGCCCAATTGGGACATTTTCACTTAGGGGTGTACTGCCTTTTGTTGCCAGAAATTTAGACATTAATGGCTGTGTGTTAAGGTATTTCGAGGAGACAGTAAATTTACACTGTTATGCAAGCTGTACACTGACTACTTTACATTGTAGCAAAGTGTAATTTCTTCAGTGTTGTCACATAAAAAGATATAATAAACTATTTAAAAAAATTTGAGGGGTGTACTCGCTATTGTGAGATACTGTATGCTCTGTGTACCAAGTTCTCAGGGACAATCAGAAGCAATTAGGATCACTGGAATCCATTGCCCTTCTATCATGCAAAGTAGTTGAGGTAAAAGCTTTAACTGGAGGAAATGCATAAACCAGACTAAAAACGGGGTCCAAGAAATCACCGAGGCCAGACTCACCGTAGAAAGCATTTGGCCTTAGCTTGTGTCTCATAAAATGCAGAAGGTGAACAGTCTGCAGAATCCTCTTCTGTGTCCACCTCAACCTCCTAAATAACATCTTCAAAGAATAGGAGGATCAAGGTCATATCCCTGAATAAATTCAGGTGGTGGAGAGGCAGAAGGGTGCTTTTGGGCCTTGGAGACCGAAGGCTTAAGAAAGGCAGACAGCTTCCCCAAGAAATCAGAAATCGCTGTAGTAAAATCTGCCTAAGTCAGATATGCTATTTGTTGCATGCCTAAAAGGGAGCTGGAATTAGATGAAGTGAGCTGTCCTAATATGGGGCCTTACTCCAGTGCAGGCCAACAGATATCACCTTGTTTATTTGATGGTTTTCCTGTGTACTATCTACAATCCGAATGCTTTAAGGCCACTATTTCTCAGCTCCTCAGTGCCTGGTCTCTGCCACTGCTGAGTAAACCCCCCACATGGAGTACTCACATTGGATGCAGAATTAAGTTCTCTGAACACGGCTTTGAAGCAGCACGATTTCAAAGCAGCATGTCCATGCCACTTCTGGTGCAACGTGAAAGACATCTGTGCGGCTTCATGCACAGAGGTCTATTGAAGTCACACCCCAAATTGGCAAAAGTAGTGCAGGAACTACTTTTGCAAATCAGTGTGGCGTAGCACCGATTGGAATAGGCTGCGATTTGACCTGTCAAATCGCATGACAAAACGGTTCAGCGTGAACGAGGGCTAAAGTATATTTGCTTGTCTGAGAAAGGAGCCGGTATAACCCAGGCACTGACCGATGTCCTGTGTCTGCGTCTCTTGAGAAGCAGCTACTGAGGAGCAGATATGGTTCTAGTGTTCAGAGGGAATGCATCAATTTGTAGGCTTTTGCAACTACATAACTACCCAAGTGGCAATGTGTGTGGAAAAAAACCCACCAAATTCAAAAAAGTAAATATTTTGAGACATTTTACAGGATCTGGGTGGCATGGGAATGGACCACAGCCAATGACCTTTATAGCACCCTGCAGCTAACTACATTCATTGCTCTACGTGCCAAGGGCAACATATGGATCTTGATAGAAGCATCAGTTGAGATGAAGGAAAAAAAAAGAAATGGACGAGAAAACTTCACCAGAGGAGAAGAGGGCTATCACCTATGGACACTAGCAAAAAACTGGAGCCCCATGGACTGGGTGGGGTTATGTGAGGGTACACGGAGGTGGGTTGGGGCGTTCCCAGAAAAGCTTTCACCAGTGTCAAATCGCCTGAAGGTAGCCACATATAACTTATGGTCTATGACTACACATCCTGTACGATTAAATGAAAAACTTTTGTTATAAACCCATTAGCTTAAAACTGTACACTTCACTGACAAAACTAGGCTCAGAGCTTGAACACCACTGTAATAGACTGTGTTGAATTACCTACACCTGAGACATTCGTAACACATTCTAGCTTGTAACGATCAAAGGAACTTTTTTGTTTTATAAAGGACCTTATTTATGAAAGTAGAGGGAACTTTTTTCTCATTGCCCACTTAAGTGCCATTATTCTTTTACTGGAAATGGGAAAAAAAAGAAAAAAAAAAAACAAAAAAAACAGAAGACACCATGTACATATAAGGTTCATTCCACTTTTTTTCTAATGGAACCCAAAAAGAAAAGGTCTATGTTGCCCAAAGCAACTGAATTCCAGCTGTCAGTTTCCCTTGCAACTATACTATGACTGGTTGTTATGAGCTACACAAAAATGTTTACCTTCCCTAACCTTCTGTAACAAAGTCTAGTATGTATATTACCACTTGACAACACTATGCTGGGAAATGTATGCAGTCTGCCATTTCTAACCTTTTAAAAATACTAGTTGCCTGGCTGTCTATGATCTTAGTGTTCTAGTCTTTTTCATGCAGCAGAATAACAAATATAACACATACAATATGTTTACCATAAACTCAAGGACAATGAAAATGTACTGTCTGGTGGAATCTGGATCATTAATTGACCTCTAGATTAGGGTTTCTCAACCAAGGGTCCTTGGAACCCTAAGTTCCTCCAGAGGTCGCTAGGGGTTACTTGAGCAATTCGCAATTTCTGCTCTCTCAGATAAGTTCCCACTAACAACATTGATCTTTTTAGTTATCTGTAGGGGGGTAATTTTTCCTAATGTCCTCAAGTGTCAGGAGCATTTTTCCCACTGACCATCACATTAATGTATCGGGAGATGTAGATATAGTATTTTTAGCAGGGGTTCCCTGAGGCTGGAAAGTTATTTCAATGGTTCCTCTGCATTGAAAAGGTTGAGAAAGGCTGGTTTAGATGTTTAATCTCCATGCCTGAACATCCAAGTTACAGCTACTACACAGGCCCTAGTGAGACACTACTACGATTATACAGGGATGCATTGACCCACCTATAATGCCCCCATGTGAACCAAAGAAGGAGAGAACCCCTGAGGGAAAAGACTCACACAAAATTATATTAGGGGTAAAAAGGGTGTCCATAAGACTTTGTATGGGGTAAAGGCTTTCTAAAAAGAAAAAAAAAAAAGTTTTTTTTTTTTTTTTTTTTTTTAGGAGGCAGAAAGCAATGTGAAATGAGGAGGCATCAGCTTAGAGCAGTGGTCTCCAAACTGTGGCCTTTTGCTTACTTTTATCTGGCTAGGGTGCTATTTTATTCACCGACACCAATGAAGGGCACAGTTCCTTCCAATGACACCAATGATGGGGCACAGTTCCTACCAATGACACCAATAATGGGGCCCAATGACACCAATGAAGGGGCACAATTCCTTGCAATGATGGGGGATTGTTTACTCCCACTGCACGCTGGGACATTTTGTACTTCCGATGGCCACAGTCCAGCCCCCCTAAAGTCTGAAAGACTGTAAACCGGCCCTTTGTTTAGAAAGTTTGGAGACCCCTGGCTTCGAGGATTGTGTGGGACCCCATTCAAATGGAGATAGAGACACAGCTGTGTGACCATGGTGTATGTGTGTTCATCTTTACAGGAACCAACTCTTCTCATTAGCACCACTTTATATTACCTCATCAATTATAAAGTAAAAAAGTAGTAGTTTAGTATTCAAAAATTATTTAGTAACACCAACATCTACATTTGACATGTTGCAGAAAGAGACATGATAGGAAGACAGTAAGCAGCAGAGGAGAAAGAGTCCACCACACTGAATACATACAAAGAGGCTTCGTCCAGGGAGAGTGGCCAGAGGGCCGAGCAGAGCTGGGTACAGATCAGGAGGAGGGGAGAAAGCCAGCTCTTCCTCCTCCTCTAGAGCAGCCAGACTCTTTAACAGGTCCGGTGGCAGGAGAGGGGAACGCTTGGGTTCCTAGTTAGAGACAGGCAGAAAAAAGGGAAGGGAGAAAAAAAAAAAAAAAGGAGAGAAAGCAGAAAAATAAAATGGAGAAAGTACGATAGAAAAAGTTATATAAAACAAAGAATAAATTGATGAAAGGGCACATTCTGGGGATAGAAGAAAATGGCAGCACAGCATACCTCCATAAAGTATACTTTTTATACACCAATTTGCGATGATCCTAAGCTTCTAATATGGTAGCGGTTAAATATTCTTTGCACCACAAAGACTAAGCTGCATCATATAAAGAAGCTGTTCAGGTCCAGACAAGACTAGTATACAAGGTATTTATACAAGAAATCTTGCATTTTGCTTATTAGTCATTAAACTAGGAATTTTGACTTACCTGTAAATTCCTTATCTTAGAGTACAGTACAAGAATTGTATTCTTCGACCACTGGTTATATGCAACTACCTTCAGCTGACTGGGCACCCTGAAAAAAAACGTGTTAGGACCAACCCCAGAGCGTACCATTCAACTCTGACCAATTCATGAGGCTTCATTTTTTTTTTAGCAAGCAATAAAGGAATGATCAAGACACAAAGGGGAAGAGGCCTGTACCCTGTACTGTATGTACTCCAAGATAAGGAATTTATAAGTCAAAAATTCCTATTATCTTAATCATACAGTACATGACAATACGGGGCTTGTATTCTTTGACAATAAGACTTACCCAAGCAATAAACTGTGGGGCGGGCAACAAAATAGCAAACAGAACTGCCAGCAACTGATGTACAGAGAGCACCAGGCTGAGGTCCTAAGGTTAAACTGGAGGCCAAAAGAAGAAAGACCGGAATTGGCCGCAGACCGAGACCATATATGAATTATGTAAAAAAAATAAGGTCCTTGGAACATGGAACGTTAGTTCGGTTTAGGGGGGGGGGGGGGAGGGAAAAAACCGGAGGTCAAATTGGAATCCTGGAGTCGGACCACGAGAGACATGTAGTCAACGACCGTCAAGACAAACGATAAAACAACGGGCGGGGTGTCAAATAACGAACCCATTCAGAATAACAGTTTCTTATGTTCGGGGCATAACAGTACATGACATACTAATTCTATTATCCTTAAAAACTGAATATTTAAGGAATAGAACCTCATGTATGTCATGTCCCATGTCCGGAGAAGG
>BLSH010535555.1:2055551-2068214 GCA_018402905.1 Glandirana rugosa
CCATATATGAATTATGTAAAAAAAATAAGGTCCAAGGTTAAACTGGAGGCCAAAAAAGGGAGGGGGGGGGGATTTGGCTTGATTGCAAGGTACAAGGTTCCTGGAATAAAAAAAATGTATTAAGTATATACCAGAGCCAGACGCCGGTTAAGGCCAGAAAGAAGAAAGGCCAAAAATGTGTGTGACAGAGTATTCCCTGGGACTTCGCTTACTGCCCTTGCAAGAGACAAAGTAAGCCTTCTATGTGTGATCGCAAATCTTACGGAGCTGGATATTCCTAGTGTACTCAGAGCAAATACCCCTATCCTTTAGGGATTGGGTTTTAACAACCAAACTGTTAAAGCCATTGACTGAGAAGCAGAATGCATAGGGGTGTTGGAACAGTAGGTCTGGTCTATTTGAAAGAGGCCAAGACTTGTCCACTCCAAGTCCAAGTATGTCTGAGTACTACACTCTTCTCTGCCAATTAGGTGCGATGAGAATCACAAGAACCCTGTCCTCTATCTTGCACAGCAGTCAATGCAGGAGCCTCATCAACCTGAAGGAGTAAAACAGCTTGAACTAAGCCCAAGGATTCACCAGAGCATCCAGTGCAAAGGCTCAGGGATTCCTGGCCTTGGCTACACATTTGTTCAGCTTGCAGAGGTCAGGATGTACACATCTGGTTTTCACCACCTTTGACAGAACACTCCCCTGGATCTAGGCATTGGCGACTTAGGAAGTTTGCCTGTCAACTTTCCACTCTAGAGATGTGGACATCTGAAAGAAGCCGAGATGTGAGTTTCTGTCTAGGAGAGCATCAGACATGTTCAATTTAGGGCAGCTTGACTACTGGTGCCATCCCAGATGGTTTATGTAGGCCACTGCCATGGCCTTGCCCGATTGGATTTCAACTGGGTGACCTTGCAGAACGGAGGTCCAGAATATAGACATAATTGAATAGCTCTCAGTTCCAGGATGTTGATGGGAAGACTCAAATCTTGTGGGGGCCAGGTCCCTTGGACAGTCAACTGTATAACTGTTACAGGGTACTATAGACTCCACCCCAGTCTGTAGGGCTGGCATCTGTTGTCTCCACCTTCCAGGATGTGTGAAGGAAAGACTTTCCCAAAGTCAGCGAGAGCTTTGTCTGGCTGGCCAGAAGCTTGCTCTACAGCATAAGTACATTCGAGTACAGAGTTCTGGAGGGACTAGCCAAAAGAAATTGCCTCGAAGGAGGCTACCATCAAGTCTAGAACCATCATGCAGAAGCGAACTGAATGGTGGTTTTGAGGGTCCATGTGTTGGACTTTAGGGAAGCAACTTCCCCTAGGGGGAAATTTCTGGCTTATGCTATGTCCAAGATTAGGCTAAGATATTCCAGATGGTGTGAGGCATGAAGAGCAGAATTTGGAACATTAATTATCCAGCGAAAGGTTTGAAAAACGAAATAGTCTTCTGAACATTGGTAAAAGGTTGTCCTGGTAACCTATGACATGAATGCCCTAGGTTTACAAAGAATGAGAAGCAGGACAAGTACTTTTGTGAACACTCAGTACAGAGGAAAGCCTGAACGGTAGTGCTATGAATTGAAAAACGCAAAAAATGTTGATTTGAAGTCAAACGCATATGTGTAGATAGTAGAGAGGCATGATTCTGGCCAAAATGAGAATCACATTTTTTTTGCTTAGAATAAAGATCATGATTTTCTCGACGTAACATCATCTTTCATCTAATACAAAAAATTGGGCTAACGTCACTGTTTTAATTTATGAATGTCATTTTTCCCCAAAAAAAAATTGCGCTTGAAAGACAGCTGCGCAAATACAGTGTGACATAAAATATTGCAATGATCTCCATTTTATTCTCTAGGGTCTCTGCTAAAATACACACATATATAAAATAATGTTTGGGGTTGTAAGTAGTTTTCTAGCAAACAAAATAATGATTTTAACTTGAAATCAACAAGTGCCAGAAAAAAGTTTTGTCTTTAAGTGGTTAAACTGACTTCATTTACAGATGGAAGTTAATTCCTTTGATTTAATAGACCAAAGCATTACAATGTTTATACTGTAGTTGGCTCACAAATGTTTTGAAACTTGGCAGACTGCCTGGAAGATTTTGAAACTCAGTTTACATTTTGTGTGCCTGAGAGTGAGCCAGAATGAGAGAATGGGAGCAGTGTGGTGGTGGTTAAAGTTTCTGCTATTTGACCCTTTTGTCCCAGAGCTCCCTTGAGTCTGATCTGCCTGTGCTAATTGAGAGGATCCCCAGCACCTACTGTGTTCCAATGGTTGTGTCTGTAGAAGATGGCAGCAGGACTGCAAAAACAAACTGTGTGTGCTTTCAGCAGAAAAGGCAGGCAGGAAGACATCCTCCAGGAGGCATGACACAGTTACCACATAATCCCAAGTATGGACAGGAAATGTATGGACATGGAGGAAAAACTGGCAAGTTTACATTTCTTGTGCTGAGAAATGTTAGAAACAAAATGACAGGGGTTACCACGATAAAGTGAATACCACCCAAGTCCTCTGTCTATAGAACAGCATAATGTGCTATGCACTGCGATAGTGTTAGTAAAAGCCAGGAAATGGTGTAAATACACACGGAAATGTAGGTCCAGGCTTCACCCATCACAGTGGGCATACGTCTTTGGGGTCTGAAAAAGATAGAAATGGACCACAGCCCTGGACCTGTATAGCACCCTGGGGCTAACTGCACATGAGTGCCAAAGAGAGTGCCTGACACAGGATCTAATGCCCGAAGCGAACATAACAGACTGGCCCCACAAAGTGTGGTCTGGGTATGGTCCCAAAGGTACACACTGAGGGTAACCAATCCAGAAACTGCTAGATAGCCTAGGGCAGTAATCTTTCAGATTGATAGAAGCTTCAGAAAAAAAACTCAATGGTTAGAGAAAGCAAAATCATACTCCAGAGAAGAGGTCCCTTACCGAAGGACACCTCACAGAGTGGTCAGGGGCTATATGGTGTGTTCTGGGGATGGCCCTAGCAAATGCAAGTGTTCAATCACTGGAAAGGTAGCTGCATAAAACCCAGGGTCTTAGAATAAACCTCCAGTAGTGTAAAGGAGGTGTTTGCTTGAAGGATTAAGAGCTTATTTACACTTGTCTGTTTTCATACAGCAAATTTCATGGGTATTGCCGTTTTACAACTAGAAATCGCATTCTTTCCCATGTTGCACTGCTGTTTGGTGTAAAAGAAAACTATGGGCCCCATTCGCACATGTATATGTGTGTGTGCACGTTAGCATGTGCCTTGCAATGCACACAGAACAATGTGAATCCAGTCTTCGGCGATAGACTGTTTGAATCTTGGCTGGTTCAACAGGAACTGGACGAGATTCGAACCATGTATGGGCAGGCTGAATGTACCAAGTTGATCGATCAACTTGGGTACAACCAGCTTGCCGGATCTTACATGTGTTTATCGCTAGTGGCTGCTATAGCCGCTAGCAATAATCACTGTAGTTGCCACCAGGAGAATACAATGGCTGGTTGCAGGAAAGAAATTTGCTCAGTGTATGTCCTGTCTTTGACCATTCACCTCAATTTAAACTGGAACTTCAGTCACCTTTTTTCTATGCTTTGGATAGTGTGGGAAATTGCTGGTAAAATTGTAGCACAATCGGTTTACTGTTGGGAAAATGTCCCATTTCCAATTGCAGTGATGGTGGTCAATGAGAAATTAAAGGAAATCTCCCTAATGGGGATACAGACAGCAGTAAAAACCTCTACCCAAACTTCCCTTCAAAAGTATTTACACCTCTGTCAGGATTTTATTGTTTGAAACCCTTTTGGAGAGATTTATATTTAAAGGATAAGTTCACGGCCGCAGACACGGGGAGAAGATTCCCGGTCTGTGGTCACAGCAGAGGGGGCTGTCGCCAGTGCATTCATAACATGTTACACCTTGAATAAGGGTGTAACATGTTATGAAAGGTGAACTTATCCTTTAATGCCTGTCCCGGTGACCACTGCAACAGAAACAGAGCAATCTCCCCAATGGGGAAAAAAAGGGTTCACATTTAATCTACAAATGAGAAGTTTTGTCAGCAGTCAACTTTTAAGTCTCATGCACAGCAGGATAGTTTGCTCCTAATGCGGATAGAGAATATTATTGTGGACATTCTTTTGGCTTAGTGTTCTCTGAAATAGCTAGGTGACAGCATAAGAATGCTACATTGTTTAAAGATGAGAAAGGAAACTCATTGAAGCAATTATGCATTTGTTAAAAATCATTACATTTTTATATGCAACTCCCTGAATTTGTCTTGATAGCCTCTTGTAATCCCCCGTATAGCATCACTGAGACTGGGAGAGAGCAGGCCAACATTAGCAGCCAATCATGCTCAGCTGAGTGCACATGTGCAAAGAGTAAACATTACGGCAGGAGAGAGCAAAATGAACCAAGTGATCATTTAATTTTGGCACGGGCTTTCCAATCAGATCCGCCGTTCAGTTTTTCAGGTGGACCTGATCGGACACTTCATTCACTTTTATGGAGCGGCAGATGTCAACGGTGACATGTCCGCTGACACCCGCTGCTATCCGATCCTCTCTGCCAAATCCAGACAGATGGAGGTCCTATTCTCCCCATCCGTCTGGGGGATCGCATGAAAAACGGGCGGTCTGTTTTCATCCGATCTCCCCATAGGGACTCTGAAAGGTCCTTCTTAGCACAGTGAGCAGAGATGGACCCATTATCAACCTGCCCAGCGGGGATCAGCGGATCGATCCCTCACTAAGCAAGCAGAATCTGTCAAACGGACAAGCCTGTGTGAAAGGAGCTCTTTTGTTACTCTCTTACGGTCGAATCAGCAGATTGGGGATGTATTCTTAATCAACTGTGCTGTCGTAATGTAATGTGCAAAGCCTAGAGCCTGGTACACACAGTTTTTTCCGTTCAAAAACTGTCAGCTCCGTTCGCATCCGCTGTACTAACGATCCAACGTTCGTACAGCGTGCCCCTCCCCCCCCACTAGAACACTCTGATCAGCGCTCTCATTGGCTGAAACCACTGATCGGGAGTCAGTCGGCTGCTGGTTTTCCAGCATGCTCGGCCGGCTTCTGTTGGGCTGCGTATTCAGTCAAAAGACCATTTGTGAGGTCAGGTACTCAAGTTGGACAAGAAGACCTGGCTTGAAATTGGCAATTCTTCTCAAAGGTGTTCAGTGGGGTTCAAGTCAGTACTCAATGAAGTCCATCTAATGTCTCCACACCAATCGCTCTATGGACCTGGCTTTGTGCACAGGAGCACAGTCAACCTAAACAAAAAAAACGGCCTTGTTGGATGTTCAACACTGTCTGAAATGTTACTGAACTATAAGCGGTTCCCTTCAATGGAAACAAACTCAATCATTTGCAGAGCATTCTACATACTTTGGTGTAAATCCTAATCTGCCATTATGAATATATCTTGAACCAAACCAAATTTAACTAAATCAACCAGAAAAACATGTTCTGTATGTGAAAGTCCTGTCCTTGCATTGTAAACCCTGTTCTGTGCATGTAGGGAAGGAAGAGAAATCAAGGCAAATTCACAGCCATAAACTGGAAAGAAAGAAAGAAAGAAAAAAAAAGAAAAGAAAAAATTAAGATGGAGGATGGCAGTAAGCAGGTTGATGGATCATGAAAGATTTTACAGACCCGTACACATTTCTTACCTCAAATGGCAATCTAGTCACTGCATCCTGGCCTGTACGATAGCCAGTAGGCTGGCGCTGGCTCCTTTGGTTATTAACAGACTGCTGTGCCAGGAGGCTTCGGTTGTCATTTAGATTGTAAGAACTTTGGTCCCCCCAGTAGAAGTCTGAAATCTTCATTTCGGCAGAGCTCTGGTTATAGGTATCCATAGGGAAAGGCTTCACCTTCTTCTCCAGAGGCTGCTGCATGACCGGGTGCTGCAGGCACTGCTCCAGCATGCTCATAGGCTCAGTGGGCAAACGGCCGTCCATGAAGTAGTTCTGCTTCATGGTTGGTGGCATCAGTTTTCCCAGTGAGTTGGAGACTTGAGGATTGTTCCATAGCTGCTTGGAAGTGTCTGCTGCCTGTGGGTACTAAGAAATAAAAAAGACTTAATGCAAGAGGAAAACAAACTGCACAGTTATATTTTCAGTCAAAAGCGGATGCAAAACTAACAAAATTGCCAAGAGTAGTCAGCATTAGAGAAACTAGTGTAAAGCACTACTAACTAGAAGTGCTGTGGTAAGTAGCAAGCTGCTTACATACTGCTGAATACTTTGACATAAGAGCTTATAAAAAGGAGATGCAGTTTTCTTTTATAGTAACTGTAAAAAGGGCAACTTCATCCAAATGTTCTTCTATACCTATGTGGACGTGAGCGTAATATAAAAAAAATAATATACATAGATTATATACACACACAGGCCGCTTTATTAGGAACACCTTGCTAGTACCAGGTTGGACCCCCTTTTGCCTTCAGAAATGCCTTCATTTTTCGTGGCATAGATTCAACAAGGTGTTGAAAACACCCCTCAGAGATTTTGGTCCATATTGACATGATAGCATCACACAGTTGCTGCAGATTTGTCAGCTGAACATCCATGATGCGAATCTCCCGTTCCACCACATCCCAAAGGTGCTCTACTGGATTGAGATCTGGTGACTGTGGAGGCCATTGGCGTACAGTGACCTCATTTTCATGTTCAATAAACCAGTGGTGAGATGATTTGAGCTTTGTGACATGGTGTATTATCCTGCTGGAAGGAGCCATCAGAAGATGGGTACACTGTAGTCATAAAGAGATGGACATGGTCAGCAACAATACTCAGGTAGGCCTTGGAGTTTATCAGCCCCGGAAGGTTTCACCTCTTTAATGGCCAGGCCATTTTTTGCGATATGGCACTGCGTTGCTTTAACGGACAATTGTGCGGCCGTGCGACACTGTACCCAAATAAAATTGATCTCCTTTTTTCCCCACAAACAGAGCTTTCTTTTGGTGGTATTTGATCACCTCAACGGTTTTTATTTTTTGTGCTAAACAAAAAAAGGCCAATACTCAATTGGTACTAAGGGGCCCAAAGTGTGCCAAGAAAATTACCCCCACACCATTACACCACCCACCAGCCTGAATTGTTGATACAAGGCACGATGGATCCATGCTTTCATGTTGTTTACGCCAAATTCTGACCCTACCAATTGAATGTCGCAGTTGAAATCGCGACTTCGTAGACCAGGCAACGTTTTTCAATCTTTGATTGTCCAATTTTGGTGAGCCTGCGTGAATTGTAGCCTCCGTTTCCTGTTCTTAGCTGACAGTAGTGGCATCCGGTGTGGTCTTCTGCTGCTGTAGCCCATCTGCTTCAAGGTTCGAAGTGTTGTGCGCGTTCAGAGACGGTGTTCTTCATACCTTGGTTGTAATGAGTGGTTATTTGAGCTACTGTTGTCTATCATCTCAAACCAGTCTGCCCATTCTCCTCTGACTTCAACAAAGCATTTTCCTCCACATAACTTCCGCTCACTGGATATTTTCTCTTTTTCGGACCATTCTCTGTAAACTCGAGAGATGGTTGTGCGTGAAAATCCCAGTAGAGCAGCAGTTTTTAAAATACTTAGACCAGTCCGTCTGGCAGCAACAACCATGCCACGTTCAAAGTCGCCTAAATCCCTTTTATTCCCCATTCTGATACTCGGTTTGAACTTCAACAAGTTGTCTTCATCACGTCTATATGCCTAAATGCATTGAGTTGCTGCCATGTGATTGGCCGATTAGCAATTTTTTGTTACCAAGCAATTGAACAGGGGAACCTAAATAAAGTGGCCAGTGAGTTTATATACATACACACAGATATATTACACAAATGCAAATATGAACAGGTGTTAGATCAGATTTTTTAAATAAATAATTTTAGATGGAAAAATTCAAGTTTTGTTGACGGCATACTACTAAATTACGAAGTAATGGCGACATTGACAGTTGGACGCTTAATTGGTTCATTGGTGCCTATTTAAAGAACTGCAACCTGAAATGTACACACCAGTGAGATAAATAGCGCTAGCGTGCACAGCAACTTAAAAGTAAGCTAAAAGTGCACACCCCTTTCACTCAGCTCCTTTATGAATTAGTTATGTGCACATCTCTGTTAAAATCTAAAAATGTAAGGCAGTTAGAGCTCATGTACATTAATCTTATGTATACCTAGGTTAAAAAAAAAATAAAAATACACAGTACCCTTGGTTGTAATTTATGTTACAGTTTAGACAAGCATCAGCTACTATATAGATTCAATTCTAGTAAATACCTGCTGAAGATTGTGGTGATGTGGGTTCTTGCCCAGTCCTTGTAAAGGTTTAGTAGGAGATTGCTGTTGTTGCTGCTGCTGCTGCTGCTGAGCCATTACTTGAATCTGTAGCTGTGCTGCAGTCTGATTGCTGGGCTGAGTAGGAGAATTGGACGGAGCCTGCGTTTGTGGCTGATTGCCAAGCGTTCCTTGGTTTCCTGACCCTGGACCCGAAGGACGCTGCTGACTGTAAGGAATGTGGGACTGTTTCCCAGGAGGACCCTGGTTTCCAGTAGCTGAATGAGATGAAGGTTGCAAGAAGGATCCAGGAACATTGACCCCAGGAGGGAAGGTATAGCCAGAACTCATGGTGAATGCCACAGGTGGTGGGATGACATAGGCAGGAGGAGGAAAACCTGAAAAAAGGGAAATGTCCATAATAATTGAATATTGGGAGAGCTTGCAGGCTACATAACGCACACAAAAAAAAATAAAAACAAATGGATTCACAGCACATGAACTGACCAGGCCGGCTAGGCAAGGGTGGGAAGGCTCCAGGATGGTGGATAGGTATAAACTGGGTGCTAGGACTAGATGTTGGCGTCACTGGCGTCTTTCTTGCCTCAGAGACTGGTGTTTTCACCTGATGCAAAACAGAAAGCAATTATGAATAATGTAAAATGGCAAAAAAAAAATAAATAAATAAAAATAGTCCTTTATTATAAGGATGGTTCCCACCTATCACAGCCCCTTTGTAAACAGTAGCAGGACCCCAGTCCATTGTTGCTTTTGCAACTCGGCAGTGTGAAAATTCAGAAAGAAGATCCCGCATAGATTAAAACAAACAAAAGTATGATGTATTTTTACTGTGCACGATTTTTGTTTTAAACAGATTTGCTGATTTGCCACTAGAGGGAGCTCAATTTTTCACTGCAGTCACTGTTTACAGCAGCCTTTCTCAAACTTTTCAACACAGAGGAACCCTTGAAATAACTTTCTGGTCTTAGGGAACCCTGCTAAAAATGACTATATCTACATTACTCGTGATACATTAGTGTGATGGTCAGTGGGAAGAATGCTCCTTACACTTGTGGTCATTGTGAAACATTACCCCTTTACAGATAGCTAAAAATATCAATGGTGTTAGTGGGAACTTATCTAAGGGGCAGAAATTGCTCAAGGAACCCCTAGCAACCTCTGGAGGAACCCTAGGGTTCCGCGGAAGCCTGGTTGAGAAACCCTGGTTTACAGTGTATGTATATTACTAAAACCTCAAACCTTAATTCAACATGAAACTCCTCGTTAAGGCACTTCCTTTTTATAGGGGGACCCTATCTCTCAAGTGTGGTCTTGGTATTCACCCTGTCAAGCTTCTGACAGACTACAAGTCGGCGCTTAAAACACACATGACTAACAGGTTACATGATATCCTCCCACTTATTCCCCCTGCTCCTATTCAAGTTAATAATGCTATGTTGCTTTTAGGCCTAAGCCCATTTGCAAAGCTCACTGCTGTGCTTTATAATAGGGCCTATTTGAAAATTATTTTTAAGTAGCAGTATGGTCATGGAAAGAGCAGCTGGAACATGATAGCAGCTACACAGCTACTACTGTGTATTGTTTGCAATGATTTTGCCAATTCAGAGACTCACATTTTGGGAAGGAGTGGTAAAGTTAAAGCGTTTGTTACCCTAAAAAAAAAAAAAAATCCTGTTCCTTTAAAGCATGAACAGCAGCACTGTGCTTCTACTGTGTAATTTAGCCCCTTCTATAACCTGAAATACCTGGCTGGTCCTACCTGGCTATACCCTCCCCTCTGTAAACGGACCACGGTTAATCATGGCTGCTGAGCCCTGACACCGTGGTCAGTTTACGTGCCTCCGTCATCCGCAGCTCTCCTCTCTGCTCTTCTGTCCCCCCCCTCCCCTCCCTGCCTATCAGCTCTGTGTGTGAGCCGCTCCTCCCCTTTCCTTCGAGCACCGTTCCGAGCAGTGTAAACATTGCTGCTGTCACTGCCAGCCTTTCTGCTAGGAGAGCCTGTAGCATACACTGAATGCCGTTTTTTAAAATTCATCTTCTAAATATCTTATTTCTTCTCACCGATCAGTGGTCATGCAACCACCCATCATTCTCTCTTCCTCCGATGTATGCACTACAGAGAGGTCACATGACTGCCTGGCAGACGTCAGAGGGAGATCTCGGCTCCTCCCTCTGTAGTACATACATCGGAGGAAGAGAGCGCTGGGTGGTCACATGACTGCTGATCGGGGAGAAGAAATAAGGTATTTAGATGAATTTTAAAAAACGGCATGCAGCATATAGTACAGGTTATCCTAGCAGAGGGGCTGGCAGTGAATGAGCACTGCCTTAACAACCCCTTTAAGGCACTAAGGGGTAGTACATTGAAGCAAATTAAAAGAGAAGTATAGCCAAAGCTTTTTTAGCTGTACTTCTATGGATCATAGGAGTGCAGTTAGTTCTGCACTCCTGTGACCAGTTTTCAGCTGACAGCGGGCTAAAGTCCGCTGATGACACTCAGCCTGTCAAGGCACTGGATTGATCCCAAATTTACAGTTGGGATCCGGCCAGCCGCTCCTGCCCAGCCCAGTGCTCCAATGAGCGATGGGGGGCAGAGCAGAGAGTTGGTGACCGACAGTCACAGCTCTGTTTAGAGATCAGTGTTGTTTGATTGCTCGGTTCTCAGTGCAGAGTCGGCGGGGAAAGATGCAGCATCAGATCAATGTTGCATCCACCTAGGAGAGTATACATATTTTCTGATCAGATAATTTAGATCCAGCTGAACTCTTTAAATGCAGTATTAAACCGGAAACCAAAAATGGATGATGTTGCAGCTTACCAATCATTAGATGCGGTGGCTGTATTTTTTTTTTTTTCTTTTTAAGGTTTTACCCTCTGTTTTCCCCTGGTGATCTGGCCAGTAAAACATTTCTTGTATTAAAGTGCCTACATTCTGAATAGAGGAGCAACAGCGACACCCTTGGACACAACATTGTCAGTCTAGGGGGAGGGGAGCGTTAGATGTACTAGCAGACTTCGATACACTAACAAATTGAAGCCAAACGCCAGATAACACTTTCAGTGCCAATTCACACAGGGGCAACTTACGCTCCGACTTGAGTCGCCTCAAGTCAATTGACATTTGAAATCCCATTGAAATGAATGAGAGCCGTCTTAATGTACACTACTGAAGTCGCTCCAACTTCAGAAAAGATTCCTGTACTACTTCAAGGTGACTTCTATCTGACTTGAGCCCATAGGATTCAATGGAAGTTGCCTCCAAGTCGGATCCCCCATTTACATGGAACTGAATTTACAGTTAAAAGAATAGAATTTATCTTTAGGCAACCCCCTCCCTCCCTTCTCTAATTGGCCACAGGCAAAGTCTCCTGGCATAAGTCGTGTTGTAAAGTCGCGCTGAAATTGCCTAGCAAAGTTATGCTGAAGTCGGATCGCTCCTGTGTGAATGCAGCCTTAAGCCGTTAAAACAGTTTCTTTTTTTTGGGATATAGGTTTTACATAAATTAAAAAGTTGACCATTAAAAACCCCGTCAGTGGTAAATGTTTTTTCTCAACCCTCTAACTGCTACATCTGCAGGACAGCTTGTTCTGTTGAAACTCAACAGACTTGCTTGCAGGATCATCAGGTGAAAATAAAGGAAAGAAAGTCTGGAAAAAAAACTAAAAAACAAAACAAAACAATGCAGCCATCACATCTAGGAATTAGTAAGCTGCAAGAAATGTTTGCTTTTGGGTTTAATACTGCTTTAGGCCTCATGCACACTGGACTTTTTGGCTGCAAACGGGTTTTTTTCCCGGCGCGCCCCCTTATGACATCACGCCCCATCATGCACTGGGTGGTGACTTCATAAGGGGATGGGGCTTCCGGATGACGTCACCCAGTGGTCACGCCCCATGCCAATACTAGTCATTGCGCAGCACGGACCCGGCATTCGAGTGTGAGAGAGCGACAAGTCAACATCTCAAGAAGAACAGAGGCAGAAGACAGTGGTAAAACAGCAGAAGACCGGGAGAAGGTAGAAGACCCTTCAGAAGAAAGAAGACACCGGAGAGGGAGAAGATGCCAGAACCGATTTAATAAAATATTTTAGAAACCTGTATAGTGTATTTATTTTTACCCTTTTTTTTTCAGGTGAATGGGTAGGGGTACAATGTATCCCATACTCATTCACACAGTGTGGGGGGCTGGGATCTGGAGGCCACCTGGTTAAAGGGGGCTTCAAGATTCCGATAAGCCCCCGCCCACAGACCCCAACAACCACCGGCAAGGGTTGTCGAGAAGAGGCCCTTGTCCTCATCAACATGGGGGCAAGGTGCTTTGCGGTGGGGGGGGCGAGGGGGGGGGGGGGGGTGGCGTTTCGTGGAACGGGGGTACAACTA
>BLSH010535555.1:2068224-2078441 GCA_018402905.1 Glandirana rugosa
GGGGGGGGGGGGGGGGGGGGGAGCAGGGACCCCCTGCCCCAAAGCACCTACCCCCCCCCCATGTTCAGGGCATACGGCCTGGTATAGTCCAGGTGGGGGGGTGCTCGCTCGTCCCCACCCCCATTCCTGGCCTGCCAGGCTGCGTGTTCGGATAAGGGTCTGGTATGAATTTTGGGGGGGGGACCCCCCACACCATTTTTTTTTTTACATTTTGGCACAGGGTTCACCTTAAAATCCATACCAGACCAAAGGGTCTGGTATCGTCTTGGGGGGGAACCTTATGCAATTTTTGTGGGGTTCCCCTTCAAGATCCTCAGCACACAAGTCACGCACCAAAGTCGGATCATCATGATCTGACTTCTGGTGCAACTTCTATTCAAACCAATGGGCCTTAGGGAACCAATGATTTTGAATAGAGGCAGAAAACGCTGTTAGCAGAAAAGCTAGCGCTGTAAAACACGCATTGACGACAGTGCATTAAAGCTGATAAAATTGCGCTTTTAACACCGATCTTTGCCTGGCGTTGGTACTAGCCGTACAGCTCGTTTTTTATAACGTCCTGTGTGCATGAGGCCTGAAAGTGGTTGTTAAGCCACTTACTAAATTACACACAATCCCCTCTGTTAGAAAGCATCCTATGCCCCAGTGTCTGTGCAGCTAGAGCGGGAGGGGCAGAGAATCCCTTGCTGACGTTAGTCGGGAGGAGGGGAGCAGCGAGGAGTCACATTAGCGCCCAGTGGAGTTGTGAAATAAGGTAGAAATGGGCATATTTTTTACAAAGCATAGACACTGGAACATAGGACATTTTCTAACAGAGGATTGCATGTAAATTTACACAGTAATTTCAGCAGCAGTAGGGGAGGGACGGGCACTGTCACTAGCTGACAGGCAGGGAGGGGAGGGGGTAGAGAGGATAGAGGAGAGCTGCGGATGATGGAGGCACGTAAACTGACCAATGTGTCAGGGCTCAGCAGCCATGATAAACCATGGTCAGTTTACAGAGGGGAGGGCAGAAGCAAGCAGGATCAGCCAGGTTTTTTTAGGTGATACAGGGGGTCAAATTACACAGCACAAGTACTGTGCTGTCTAACATGCTTTAAAGTAACATGATCCAATTTTTTTTTTTTTTAGGGTCACAAACGCTTTACATATCTAAAAACAAAGGAGGATATAGAAGGGCCTGTTCACACCACAGAACAAGCATTAAAGCATCTGTGCTGAGACACGTTAAAGTGCATTACTGTAACTCAATGTTTACTTGCAGTTTTAGGGCATTTTTGTTAAGCTGCGTTATCATGTACTTATGAGACATCACAAAGCCTTAAAGATGGCGGCAGGAAGAACCGCTTTTTCAAAACTTTGTATTGAACAATCAAGTGCAGTGGGATGCATATAGCATTGCTACAGTGATATATTGCACAAAAAGGATACATGCGTAATTTTAGCGCAATCCCACGCAAAAGCCGTGCATAGGTGTCAACACCACCGATTTAAACCAATATTAATTTTCCCTGCTATTGCAGCATGGATATGTTTAGCAACGCTGTCCAATGCACCACAACGGCTCTATTGTGAAATGGCCCTAAAACTGTACCTAAAACCTAAAATTGTGTTACAATGCCAGACCCACTTGACAGCCACAGTCAGAATATCAATGACCTGGACCTACAGGAGTTTCAAAAGGTTGCAGCTGATCAACCAGAACCCACCAAAGCAGTGACTAGTTTATAAGCGAGGGCCAAATCATCACACCTCTAACCCTTAAAAGGGTTGTAAAGTCATAAGTTTTTTTTGAATCTTAAAGCCTTCTGTGTGCAGCAGCCTCCCTAATACTTACCGGAGCCTCATCTCTGACCACGAGTGTCTCGGTCATCCCAGACGCTCCCTCCTGATTGGCTGACACACAGCAGTGGCACCATCTGCTTCTGCTGCTGTCAGTTAGCCGATCAGAGGAGAGAGGTGGCGGGGTCGAACAGGAGCTGGAGCTCGGCTCGGGTGCCCCCATAGCAAGCATTGGAGGATTTCGCCTCTATTCCTCTTCTGCTGTTAACCCAAAATTTGGCTTTCTCTTTTAGTTTTGATAACCGTAAACAGGACAAATCTATAGGGTGAATCACCCTAAGGGGTACACACAGCAATTAAAATCTGACAAAGGTTCTAATTGCTCTTCACTCTACTCAAAACTAAAACAAGTTTTGTCTTTAGTTATACTGTAGGTGCACAACACAATAACCGACAAGGGGTGTGAAGAGACAAGCGAGAACGCTAGAATGGTTCAGTCTCTCAATGTAAACCTGACCAAAGGAGTAGAGTCCAAAAAGAGGCACCCCACAAGCAGTAGGAAGCTAGGTTGTTCCACCTGCTGATAATCTCAGGAGGCACATGGCCCTCCAAGCAATGACCTCTGCCCGTCTTGTAGCATCTGAGCTGCCTCTAGGTGCGCAAATCAATCCTTTTGGCAGAAAAGCAAAGGAAAGGCATAGGTTGCATGCCCTGTTACAGGGAGGAGTCTCACTCCTCCCCAGGGCCAAAGGCCCTGCAACAGCTTAATGCTGTCTAATGGAGTCCAAACCAGGAAAACTGTTCAAGGTAGAATCTCCCGATGTTCATGAAACAATCTGAGAAGCTACCATCTGGTAAAGAGGCTGAAAAACATGCCATGGTCTATAGGGCAGGCCTGTTGGCCCGCACAAAAACTGAACCCGTGCCAACTGAAAGGGGCACTGAGAAGTGCTAGGATAAAATAGGAGAAGGCGAGAATGTCCTGAGAATGTTCCTCCAATGCCCTATACTCCTGCAATGGAGAAGGGATGGACTACCTATCTAATAAGGGATGTAGAGGTACACAGAAGGCAGACCTTTTCAGTGAGGGCTTGAGCTCAAAAATCTTACCCACAGGAGACAGGAAACCGGCAAAACCCAATCTGGCCAAATCTTGCAGATGTCCTTCAGGAACATACTGACAATGAGGATCTCTTCAGAAGAGGCTGCCTGAGCATTTCTCTGAGGAAGTTGTTGAAGGCCCTGGGGTTGGCACAGCTCTAAAAAAGCTGACCTCTTACTTCGAGCCCTGTTGGCCGAGAGGAAGTCAGGCTCTGTTGGCAACTACTGCAAAAGTAGATAAAGGGTGAAGAATTCAGGCTCTCTCCCTAGACCCCCTATCTTAAGGCAGAAGAACACTCTGGCCTCCTGCAGCACTGCTAGTCATGGTGTCAAGTGCAGGGCCAAAGAGACTACCTCCCTCGAAGGCCAAGCAAGTTAGATGCTTCTTGGATATGGCATCAGTGACCCAGCAGCATAACCACCACATCTGCAAAGGCATCAGGCCCTTGTGGGACATAAGCTTAGATGCTTGTAATAAGTCATTTCAACTCCATGACATTTGTTCCATGAGTGCCATGAAACAGGGGTTTACCCCAGGTATAGTCTTTTTGAGGGGTCTAACCCAATCTGACATGGTTAGACATAATAAGGTTGGTGCAACACATGACGGAGGACATAAACAGCCAGTTCCAACTGGTAGTTAAGAGGAGATTCTACCTGGCTGTCAGTATAATCGTTTAAGATAATCATACCTTCTACCTGCAAAGTGGTGTGTCTGTTAAAGTGGGTCACATGCCAAAGGAGCTGAGGAAGACTCCAATGATGTAAACCCTATAGTTATAGGGGCACCAGATTCCAGACTGCAGGCACTGGCTCCTAGAGAACTCCAGAGACCAAAGTTCCACATGGTGTTTTGCATGCAGGAGCAGGATGGTGCTTCTAAGCTGAATTGTGGGAAGAGCATGACACTTTACTCGGCACGTGACGTTAGCATTAACCTTTTCCGTGGTGAAATCTGTGGTGGTGGGAAATCTGAAAGGCTCCGAATGGTGCAAATAGTGAGGCAGAGAAAAATGCTTTAGCCTAAACAGCCATACGTTATAAGGCGATACTTCAGAGACAGGGTCAAGCACTGAAGCAATGCCATAGATTTGGACCTGGAAAGTGCTCCAATTCAATTAATTACTGAAACAAAGACCCCTTTGATGTGCTGCTGAATATATTATTGATGTATGCATCATTAAGCAGTCTTCACTGACTTCCAAGGCTGTAGTAGTCCTTATGCTTGCTTTAGTACATAAGTCACTGACACACAACAAGCATGCAGACAGTGAAGTGCCATGATACCAGATATGCAAATAAAGCCTTTGCTTGCACTTGCAAAAAGCAAGATGGCCAAAATTGATGCAAGGAACGCATTAAAAGCAAAAAACGTTTAGGCTTTAGAACCACTTTAAACTGTATATTTAGCGGTTTGCTTTGAGTTAGGCTTTCAGGAGTCAGCCAAAAGAAGCTTTTACAAAGGAGTAAACAGACAAATGTTATGTGCCAATCTCTAAGTCATGCTGTGTCTTAGTATTTTTTCAGTCCTGCAACTACATAGCTTCCAGAACTCATCTTCATTGGGACACATACCTGTACAGCAATGCTCTGCTTTGCAGGTTCCTGGTTTTTGTCAGCAGCAGTTGTCTTCTTGGGATCATTCTTCCTTTTATTGTTATTTTCCTTCTTGTTACCTACAGCATTCATGCCCTTATTATAGTCTCTTTGTTCCTTGCCAGCATTCACTGTTCTGCTGTAGCTTCGTGCTGGCAATTCCCGGTTTACTTCCTGTGGTTTAATGTTCTCTTTGAAAGTCACCACTGGCTTTTCAGAGGATTCACAGCTCAGGCTACGCCCAGTGGACAGTACAGACTTTAAGCCAGGGCTCCCTTCAGATCTTTGAGTTTCCGCATGCTTGTTGTCATGAGGAGAGGACATGTCCTCCGCATCAACAGCATCTTCAATCATTAATTCTGGAATATCCGTTGAAAAAGTCATTTCGCCATCAACGCTGCGACACTGCATAAGTCTGTCAAAGAAAATGTTTTATGTTAGCATTGGAGAATTCATATTTAAGAGTTTATATTGAACAAACATCAAAAGTAAATTTTGGGGAAGACTCAAATCCCCTCTTGGTAATCTATCCATGCAACAGAGGGATTACTTCCTACAGATCTCCTGGATTTTAGACAAACTCCAAGCAATCTCCAGATCTTAGATCTTGTGTTGCAGCACAAAAATAAAATACAGTGATTCCAGGTGGAACTTTAGGCTGTTTAACACTGTACACAAATGCAGAATGGTTTCAGGCTGCTGTGCAACAAGCACGTCAACTTCCATATTTATCTATGGACAGATTTACCTTGACTTTACCTAGATTGTATATAAAATAGAATATAGATTTAATGTACCAGGATCTAGAATGTGCCCGGAAGAAATGTGTAAAACATCCCTTCTGGTTTCTGTTTTCGCTCTCCCTGGCCCGAAGAAGCTAATGGAGCCACAATGTACTAATGTCTATTATCTTCTAGTGAAGGCAGGAGAGAAGAGAACCTGTCAAATATACATCACACAGTAGGCTTTTTATCCCCTATGTGATATAAATACAGTTTTAGTGGAAAAAATAAAGTTACACTGAAGCACCTAAAAGCCCACCCCACCACAGGATTAAAAAAAAAAAAAAAAAAAGGAGCCCTCCCCCATGAACCTGTCAGGGACACCTACATATGAGAACGTAGATTGCCATACATGTTACTTACAGCCATGCACACCAGAGAGGGGAAGAAATAATTTTAGGTCCATTATTCAGTTCACTCTAAACTGATGATCTGTATGGGGCTTTTAAAGCGCTGCTATGGAAAATATAGGGTACCCAAGTTTGCTGTCATTTTACATGGGCAAATTTAAAGCATAATATGCTAGGTATCCATTTAATCAAGGTAAAGCTTCATGTGTTATCCAAAAAAATTGGGTAATATATTGTGGTTTTGTGCCCTAAAATTAACTGAAATGCATTTGTTACTGAAATGTTGCGCCTGACAAACCACTGTGCAAAATATCAAATTGTAAAAATAGACCTGGCAGTTAAAGGGTTAAAGCAGTTGTAGCTTTAACATTTTTCAAAAAAAAATTTTTATTTTTTTTATTTAAAGTTTTCTTAATCCCCCTCCCCCAGCAGAAAACTCCTATCTCTCTAGAAGTTGTAGCTGAAGACCGTCATTTTCTGGGAGACATAACTAAAGTTCTACCAATCAGCAAAACTTGCTCTCCCTAACCTGAAAAGATATAGATCTTCTTAAGCAAAGGGAATTTTAGACTGATGCTTCCATATAAAGAGCAGCAGTCTTTCCCTGCAGCCTCATGCCAGGAGAGGGCATTTGTTTTTGGACTTGTTTTGTGGATTGATCGGACATACTACAAATGCAAGTTTTATATCTTTTGGCAGCATGTGAATATTTTTAGCATATTTGAAAACTTCAATAAGGTTGTAAAATTTCAGCGGAGCATGCTCTAGGTCAGGGTTTCTCAACCAGGGTTCCGTGGAACCCTAGGGTTCCTCAAGAGATTGCTAGGGGTTCCTTGAGCAGTGGTCAATTTCTACCTCTCAGATAAATTCCCACTGTCATCATTGATCTTTTTAGCTATCTGTAAGGGGTAATTTTAGTCAATGACCACAAGTCTAAGGAGCATTCTTCCCATTGACCATCACACTAATGTATCATGAGTTTTAGATGTTTATTTTTTAGCAGGGGTTCCCCGAGACCAGAGAATTATTTCAAGGGTACCTTGGTGTCGAAAAGCTTGAGAAAAGCTGCTCTATGTGCTCTTAAAGTATGACTAAAGACAAAAAGCGGAGGTGGATTAAAACACCTGACAGTTTTTATTGCTGTCTGTGCCTCCATTAGGGAGATTCACCCTCTCTATTTGTCCTGTTTTCCATTATCATTAAAAGTGAAAGTAAAAGAAAATCCCAAATTTTGGGTTGAAAAAGTAATAGAGGGGAAATCTTCAGATGGGGACACTAGTTCAGGAGGACCTGGGGATCCCCAAGGAATTCTTCATTTTCAGGGATTTCCTCTCACTTCGTTTGCTATGAGATAGAAAGTGAAGCGAAATCTCGGGATACAGATGTGAAAAAAAAGTTCTACTTGAACGCGATTGCCTAGCAGAGAGGAAGAATGGGGAACCGCCGATGTAAACACGGCGGTTCCCCACACTGTCAGTGGGCATGTAAGAGATCTACTGATCCTTGTCACTGGGATCAGTTAGATTTCTTATGCCCGTGGTAGCCCAGCCCCCTCACAGTTAGAACACGCCTAGAGAACACACTTAACCCCTAGATCTCCCCCTGCAGGTTAACCCCTTCACTGCCAATGACATTTACACAGTAATCAGTGGATATTTCAATTTCTGATCGCCGTATAAATGTCATTGGTCCCAAAAAAGTGTCAAAAATGTCCGACAAGTCTGCCCCAATATCAGTTCTGATAAAAATCGCAGATCGCCATTACTAGTAAATAAAATTTTTTAAAAAAAATTGTAAAAAACCGCCAGTAATGAATTCTCATGGTTAGCAAACGCGGCAACTTTTGCGCAAACCAAAACGCTAATTGCGATTTTTTTTTTTTTACCAAAAGTATGAGGAGGAATATAAATCAGTCCAAACCGATGAATACATTTGTTTTTTTATATTTTTTTTGGATATGTATTTTAGCAAAAAGTAAGAAATATAGTTTTTTTTGCAAAATTTACGCTCTTTTTGTTTATAGCGGTGATCAGAAATGACGTAGAGGTGATCAAATACCACCAAAAGAAAGTTCTATTTGTGGGGAAAAAAAAAGGACGCAAATTTCGTTTGGGTACAACGTCGCATAACCGCGCAATTGTCAGTTAAAGCGACGCAGTGCTGAATAGCAAAAAGTGCTCTGGTCGAAACGTGGGAAATCCTTCTGGGGCTGAAGTGGTTAAAAGCGAACAGGTGTATGTAGGAGACACCAACGGTTGGTATGCTTGTAAACACATGACCTGAAGCTGCCCAAATAATACCTCATGATCTATGAATACATGTCCTGTACTAGCCTCACAATAAGTGGAAGTTTTCTCTCACGATCGGGACACCTGGTGGAAACTCTTATGAACATTATCATCATGTCTGGACCATTAATATGACAGACTGTCACATCAATATAGTATTTATAGTGCAATATGCAGGGTGGGCGCTGCTATCAATGAGAGAAAGATTGATTGTTCAGAGACTGTTAAATTATTTTAAGCAGCTGCCATTGGCTCTCATTGGGAGAGTGTTTTAAGTAATTGTGCTTGAGGGCAACTGTGACTAGTAACCAGTTGGTGAAGTTTCTCTGCGTGCTCCACAAGCACTTCGAGGGGCGCCTTATTTTAATTGGTTTAATTTGTTTGATACAGTCAGTCAACAACCTTGTCAGCAAGCCAGTCAACAACCTTGTCAGCAAGCCAGTTAATGAGCTTGTCAGCAAGCCATTCGACAAGGTAGTCAGTAAGAGTCGACAAGGTAGACAGGGATATGCCCGGCACCAGCGTGGAATGCAGTCCACCAGCTGACTTTAACCTTGACAGCTTTGTCTTTCATAAAATACTTGGTCAAGGTAGTTACAGAAAAATATTCAAACATATATGGACAGCAGGTTTAATGTATTGCGAGATGGTGGTTAATAATATTGTCAGTGGGCTAACAGTAGGCTGTAGGTGGAGGTCACACCACTGTATTCCTTACCACTTCCACCACAGGAGCTGAGCTGTGTTACTCAATGACAAACTGAAATCTATTTCCAATAAGACCAGTTTATACCATGTTATGTTTTTTATGCGTGCTGCCTTTTTAAATCTTTTATATAATATCATTATTCATTTATTCACTTGGCCATTGTTTGTGTATATTAGTGAGCGCGGGTTTTTTCTGTTATACAGTTTATACCAGAGTGATGCGTTAGTGTGTGCTCAATGAAATTGGAATATAATGCATTCAATGAAATGTGCTTTAATTAAGAAACAAAGTTATTTTAAACCATTAAAAAAATAGCATGCCAACGCACATCATCTTAAATGTGTTTAGTGTGTGTTAAATGAATGCAAAGCCAGTGGAGTGAATCTACCCTAAAGTCATGTTAGTGGTGTACTGTCTGTTGGAGGTGTAATAAATACACAAAAAGCAGCTTGGCACAATTCCAAATCTGCTAATAGATAAGGTAATAAGCTAATGAGTATTTAAACTGTATTTAGCAGATTGTATAGAGTTTAGCTTCAGAGCTTTACAGCCTTTACCACTAATATGGGAACACTGAACACAGACTTAAGAGTGAGTGCTGGCTGTCGTTTACTCTAAGTTTGCTAAAAGCCTACTGCAGCCTGCTAAAAGCCTATTTAAAACGATCCCCATTCAGTAACAGTCTAGAAGTTAGTGACTAACAGTCAAAACCACTTACAACTTGCTGTATTCATGCTTTATAAACTAGCATTTTCAAGATAAGACTAACAATTGTAGTCAGGCTGGGGGTTGCTGCTGGGGACCCAGAGGTAACCTTTTCAAAACCTGGTGCTAAATTAGCTCTAATCATTTGTGTCCTGTGTTTTTTAGGTCGCTCTGGCATCCCATCCTGCCACAAACGAGAAACTGTCAGTCATGGTGGTAAAGAAAAGGCAATTATTAAAAGAAGATCATAAAAGTGTCCTTGTAGAGAAACAAATACTTGAAAAAGTTGGAGAGAGCCCTTTTTGTACACACGCCTATGGGACCTTCCAATCAGAAGTGTAAAATTCCTATCAATCACTCATCAAATCATGTCCATATTATCCATTTGATCGCCAACACAGACCTGGAAACAAGTCCCCAAACCAGAAAAATATTAGGGATGCTTCAGCTTCACATGAGGCTCAAACATGAGAGAATTATGGCATCTGCCATTGAAAAATGTTGGGAATTCTGGTTCTCACCCCGGCTGTCTTGCTCTTACTTTAGCTTTGACTTGGATCAGTATTAAGAGAGTACAAACTCGGAGTACACTTCGACTTCGTAGGGATTATAAAAAGACCAAACCCCTGAACAAAGGTCCAGACACAACCGCTAGTTTACCTATTATACCTGTACTAAACTACTCACTAACTATCCTTAAAATGTGAAGACTAACCTTCCAGGGTATCCGCACACATGTTTTTCCCGAGAGAGGTTGAAAAAGTTCATAAACAAAGAGATGTTCCTGTGAAAATACTAGAAGAAAATTATTAACGGAAAAGAAATGGTGGTACTGACTGTCAAAGAGCAAACACCGTCCTACCCTACGGTCTCGCTGGATTTTTTGTGTCCTGTGTTTACTAAT
>BLSH010535555.1:2078451-2097138 GCA_018402905.1 Glandirana rugosa
GTGATTGGTACTCACTTTCTTTTCAAAAACAATAGTTAATCGCACATCGTCGCCATTACTAGTAGAAAAAAATATGTAATGTCATTTCAGAGTATATAGTGCAGTCCGTGTAGTATATATAATACAGTTTAGAGTATATAGTGCAGTCCGCGTAGTATATACAGTTGTGCTCACAAGTTTACATACCCTGGAATAATTTATTTCTTGGACGTTTTTCAGAGAATATAATTGATAACAAAAACTTTTCTTTCACTCATGGTTAGTGTTTGGCTGAAGCCATTTATTATCAATCAACGTGGAGTAAACACAGTTGATTGATAATAAATGGCTTCAGCCAAACACTAACCATGAGTGAAAGAAATGTTTTTGTGTTATCATTCATATTCTCTGAAAAATAGCCAAGAAATCAAATTCTGCCAGCGTATGTAACCTTATGAGCACAACTGTATAATGCATTACAGAGTATATAGTGCGGTCAGTGTAGAAAATATAACACAGTGTGTTCATGTGGTTAAGGGGAACCCTATGACAGAATTAAGAAAAAGAAACGGATACATGCCCTTTGGGTCTGGTATCGATTTTAAGGGGAACTCCACGACCAAAGTTTTTAAAAAATTTGCGTGGGGTCCCCCCCAAAATCAATACTAGACCCTTATCCGAGCATGCAACCTGGCAGATTAGAATTGGAGGGGTGGCCCCTCCTGAACCATACCAGGCTACATGCCCTCAACATGGGGAGGGTCCGCAAAGCACCTTGTCCCCATGGTGACAAGGGCCTCTTCCCGACAACCCTGGGCAGTGGTTGTCTAGGTCTGCGGGCAGTAACGTTTCCGTGATCCCGCCCCTTCTTGTCGTCATATATAAGAGCTGTCAAAGCCAAGAGACAGCAGTCGGCGGGAGCCCTCCCATCAAGGCGGGTCTTTTTACATTTTTTGGGTCCGCCAGGCGTCGTGATTGACGATGGATGGACAGACATCACAGGATACTTTTTCTTTTTTTAATAAAGGAATTGTCAAAAACTGTCTCCTGTGGTTTTTACTTTTTGACACTTTTTTTTAGGTGAATCGGTAGGGGTACAACATATGGGGGGGGGGGGCTGGATCAGATTCCGATAAGCCCCCCGCCCGCAGACCGACAACCACCGGCCAGGGTGGTCGGGAAGAGGCCCCTTTTCCCCATCAACATGGAGACAAGGTGCTTTGGGACATGTTGAGGGCAAGTGGCCTGGTGTGGTTGAGGAGGGGGGGCTCACTCACCCTTCCCTATCCTGACCTGCCAGGTTGCTTGCTCGGATAAGGGTCTGGTATGGATTTTGGGGGGGGGCCCCCGGGGGTAGTGACACCATGTTTTACCGCACCAGGCTACACCCACCCTAGTGACGCCACTGTTGTTTGCCATGGATCTACAATGCTGGACGATGTAAATAACATTGGAGTCACATCATGGTACATAACCTCCAGTCCCCATCGGTGTGAGGAGCGGCAGGACAGTGGTTTGCCATTTCTGCAGGTCACCGCCCTTCTGCATCACTCATTGTGATTGACATGCATCGACATTGCTGGATGATATGAGTGGCTTTGGATTTATATCGCATTGTCTAACTCGTCCATTTTGGGCGTGAGGATTGCATTACCTAGAATAAATGAATAGCTAACAATACACCCCTTAGCTTGCAAAAATAGCTCAGTTGAGAGAGTGTTAGATTGAAGGTCTAAAGGTCCCTGCCTATGGCAATTACCAGGTCATAGAAGTGGCAGTCAGTCAGTCACCATTGGCTGCGTGAGGTCGACGTCTCAGATCCGCTGCATGGATGTCAAGCCATTCCAAAGCCAAATTTGCAGAGTCGAAGAAGTGCACTTGCCCACCTGCAGTGATGCGGAGTCAGGCTGGGTATAGCATGACATAGGTAGCTTGAAGGCATTGTAGGTTCTTGCGGACATCTGTGAACCTTGCCCTGTTCCTCTGCACCTCAGCTGAAAAGTCTGGATAGAATGAAACCCTGGTGCCATCGTATTGAATATTTCTGTGTTCACTCGCTATACGCAAGATAGTCATGATAGTTTAGGATGCGGGCCAGCATGGGCCTAGGAGGATTACTTGGTGGTAGCGGTCTGGTGGGTGTGCGGGGAGCACACTCCACCGAGAAATGAGGCATAAAGGTGTCTTTACCAAAGACTTCAAGGAACCAGTGTTCAATAAATTCTGTGGGGCCAGGACACTCTTTTTTCTGGGAGACCAATTTTGCGAACATTGTTCCTTCTCGTGCAGTCTTCCAGGTCTTCGGCCTTGGAACTGTTTGTACCCGCCAGCTGCTTAGTGGTCTGCCAGTTGCGCATAAGGGTGGGCACTTTGTCTTCCAAGTCGCCAATGCGACTTTTTGTGGCTGTCTAATTTTCTGAAGGTCATGCTTTTTTTTTTTCTTTTTTTGGTTGAACTAGATGGACTTGTGTATTTTTTCAACCTAACTATGTAACTATGTCTAACAAAGGCAACCACCTCCAACAGGCTCCCCAGGTACATTTTTAGGCAGTGACCGTGAGCCAATGAGGAGAGAGGGGGCAGGGCTGGGCCACGGCTCCAAGGAAACATGGAGCTGTGGCTCAGCTCGGGTGCCCCCATAGCAAGCTGCTTGCTGTGGGGGCACTTGACAGGAGGGAGGGGTCAGGAGTGCCAAAGAGGGTCCTGAGAAGAGGAAGATCTGGGCTGCTCTGTGCAAAACCACTGCATATAGCAGTAGAACATGTTTGTTATTTTTATTAAAAAAAGATAGACTTTAGTATCACTTTAAGGTTTATGAGTTTTGTAGGCGTTTTACACACCTAGTGTAAATTCCTGGGCGCTTTCCTGATCCAGGGAAGCTGCAACCTTCCATTCAAGTAAATGGTTGTACATGGCCACACTCATGTAAATGCCAATTGTTCCTAGTGTTGGGAAAATACGTTGGACATATATGCGTGGTGTAGAAAGTCAAGCCCGTGCCATTGTTTATTTTGGCAGTTTGGCCAGGTTTTGCAGGAAACAGACACACTAATAGGGATCTGTAACATCAAACATAAAAAGAGATGTTTAGGGCACTCACCGTGGCTGGTTCTCACAGATCCACTTTCCCAATGACACAAGACGTACTGGTCGCATCCGACGATGCTGGGTCTCCCGATCTCCAATAATGGCTTGATGACCTCTAGAGAAATCAAGGTTCCTAAACCGGTCACAAAGATATATCAGAATATGTATTCTATCCAGGTAAGTTACATGCATATACCCTGGACAAAAAATATTCCATTGACAGCAAACAGAAGCAAAAGTTTAGATTTGTGCAGACATCATCATCATATAGGAACTATTCACCTTATTAACCGTTCTAGTACAGCTGTAGTCTCCTGTGTAAAAATTAAACGTCAGCAGCTGCAAAAACTGTAGCTGCTGACTTTTAATAAACAGCCACTCACCTGTCCCACGATCCAGCACCATCCTCACTCGGGCTACTTCTTCACTAGCCTTCAGGTTCCCAGTGCATCTTAACTGTGGGCAACCGCCGCTTTCGGATCTGATCCATAATCTGTAAAGTCAGAGGGATGGAAACCCTATTTTTTCCACCCGTCAGGAAATCGGATCGGATGTCAACAGACAGACGGTCTGTTGTCATCCGATTTCCCGTAGAGGAGAGCGGTGCCCTGACAGATCTGTATCCGTATAGTGAGCGGAGACGGATCTGTCACCCGTCGGCTCAGTGGGGATCAGCAGAGCGCTCGTGTGAAAGGCACCTTATTGCCAAATAAACTGGCCTATAGCAAAATGCAAGTGGCCAGGGGGAGGGGTTAGAGACAGCGAAGAGAGCTCAGCTATTGGAAAAAAATATATATTCTGAATATTATGTGCATTTGAGTTGGTTGCCTGTGTAGATTTTGACAGTATCATTGTGTTTCCATGATAGAAGTAAAATTTCACTGTACAGTGTGCAATAAAGAGAGATGCACCCTTACCTGAATGCAGGCCGAAGAGCCAGGAATCCCTGCAGCTCAAATTCCTCTGGAAGCGGCAACACTGGTGGCACAAAAATAAACAATTTAATTTACATATCATACCTACAAACATTTCCAAACCACACACACCAGGTATTTATAAAATGCTAAAGATTTTAGTATAGGCCTTGTGACCATGTCATGCTAGTGATTCTGTTGCTAGCGAGAATTCACTAGAGACAGGATCTATAGAAAACATAAGGAGGGCAACATGCCTGCTTCTGTATGTGTTGTTCTCTGACCGGTGAGTTGCCATTCTATGGCCCTCCAGCTGTTGCGGTACTACACGTCTCTTGTTTTTGTATACAAGTTGTTGTATATGAGTCACACTGTTTTAATGATGATTCTGATTCCATGACATAGAGCAACACTAAGCTGTTAAAGACTCTCAAAGCCTCTCCAGTTTTACTGCTAATGGGTACCAGAATTCAACTTTAATATCCCTTTCACACTGAGGCAGTTTTCAGGCATTTTAGCGCTAGAAATAGCACCTGTAAAGCGCCTGAAAACTGCTTCCCATTCAGTGCAATGGGTGATTTCACACCCAGGCGATGCGCTTGCGGGACCTTCGCAAAAGTCCTGCAAGCAGCATCTTTAGGGCGAGTTGGGAGCACAAAACGCCCATTCCAATGAATGGGCAGCGCTTCCGAAGTGCCTGAAAATCGCTATGGAAGCACCGCAACACGGAAGTTTTTAAACCCCTTTTTAGGAGTTAAAAGTGTCCCTTAAACAGAAGTAAATTGCGGCTAAAATGAGCGGCGCTTTACCGCAAATGCGGCCCCAGTGTGAAAGGGGTCTAAAGCAGAGTTCTAGTCACCTGTGGAAAAAATAAAAGTCAGTAGCTACAAAAACTGTAGCTGCTGAGTTTTAAAAAAACAGCCACTCACTTGTCCCACGATCCAGCGGTGTGCTGACCCCAGTCGGTCTCACCCCCGTTGTCTTCGGTCCCCAGCATCTTCACTATGGGCACCCGGCTGTGGCAGCTTGTGGCTTCACACCTAGGTGTCCACTGCATGAGTTTCGCCACGCATTGTGAATGGTGAATGCAGTCTTCTGGGCCCTGTCAGTGTCTCAGAAGACTGAAGGGGGGAGGTAGGGAGAAGAACTTCTGTTTCCGAGTGCCACGACGCTTGGAAAATAGGGTACCTGCCCCCCCGATCCTCAAAAGTGGCAATTGTTCAAGAGCAGCAGGGAACGAGTCCCTAAAACGGAACTTGCCCTTTTGGGTGGAGCTCCGCTTTAAGGACTCACTCATACCAGGTGCACTGAGCTGGGTTGATCATCAGTGCTCAATGCAGGCTCAACACAAAGGCCCACACAAAAAAATGGTCCTCTGTGTGCTCTGTTTACACCATACAAGCGCAGTGGTGTGTGTTGTGTAAAAATATAGCGTTTGCTTTACCTTGCAGCGCGATGCATGCAACAGCCATGTTGTTACAACACGCTGTAGTGCATAAATTACAGTGAAGGGTTTTACGTAACTTTTAATAAAGGAAAAAAAAGTAAGTAGTGCAACGCATTGTAATGTATTGCACTTCCCCTACATCAAGGCATGTGTTTTATATGGAGCATAACGTGCTCCTGCTGGTGTGAACAGGCCATATCACACCTTCTCTAGTCAGCAAATCTATTCAGACACACATTCCTATCAAAAACAATACTACAAATTATTATATTCTGTTAACAATCTGATCTACAAAAATGCCAACGCACAGCAAGACAGACTGCTTGGTCTGGCTAGTGAGTCTCACAAAACATTTCACCTCAAATAACTACAATTTTAGGTATCACCTCGCAAATGCACCTCCTTACAGTTATGTTCATTAAAAGGAAACAGTTTTAGATCCAACCTTCATAAAAAGCTAGCTGCTTGGCTTACTCTGGCATCAAAAGATCACTCTTGATTTCACACACACTATGCATAAGAACTGATGAAACAGAAAAATAGATGCCCTCTATAAGCAATTTGACAGAGCAATGCATGCTACTTACTGTTGGCACTGGCTAGGTCTTCCTCAAGTACATGGAAACTGTTTAACAGAGAAATTAGCCACGGCCACACACTGCAGAAAAAAGGCAAATGTTAAGGCACAAGACTAAAATGTAACTTGATTGTTCTCCAACCCTCCCCTGTCCGCTGCACAAAACCCCACCAGCTTTAATTGTTTGTTTTTTAACTTTGTTCTTCCCCATGTCCTGGCCTAGGCTAAAATGACATGATACACTTCTGGAGCTTTCTGGTATATGCACATCATATATCCTAGTAGGCGTCTACACCCATTCATAAAAGGAGAAGGGGGTGGGACTAGGAGGAGACCAGCACCACCAGATGAGGTGCGGGACCAAAGCAGTGGAATCAGTGAAATGATCACAGCAAGACAATGCTGGATCCGCAAGTATCTGAATTGAGGACAACCCAGCATCGGTCTAGCTTCCCTGGCAAGGTTCAGGGACTGCATCACCGGGAATTTGGTTTTAATATTTTCCATTTGGATGCTAAACAATATGGGGTTGATTTACCAAGACTTGAGAGCGCAACATCTGGTGCAGCTCTGCAATGAAACCAGCTTTCAGGTTTTTTTTTGTCAAAGCTTAATTGAACAAGCTGAAGTTAGAAGCCGATTGGCTACCATGCACAGCTGCACCAGATTTTGCAGTCTCCAGTTTTACTAAATCAACATCTATTTGTCTTTCACTCTAACTAACCTCCAACCCTTCACGAAAGTGCCTCAAAACACATTCATTTTAAACAGAATTGGATTATTTGTCATGTCTAAAACTCACGTTTTATTTTCATTTTTTTGGATTTTTGACACTTTGTATATTCTAAGACACGTTGGCATTGCATACATTTATCACTTCACATATAATTCAAGGAAGTCTATTTTAAAGGGACACCTGTTTTAGGGAAATATGTAGGCTGCCACAGCTTACCTCTAATTTTCAAAAGACTTCTTTCCCCGACTCTCATTTAATGCATAATTGTTTTAGGTCCATGACTTGTTTATCTAGAAATTGCCAAAAAAAACTAGCATTTTGCAGAAGGAGGTCAGTAATGGCAAAGTAGAAACATTTAGTGCTATTGTCAGTAATAGCAGCCTCATATGGTTCTCATGACATTACTTTAAAATGGATGACTAAGGCTACATTGCCAAGGGTAGCATAGTTTGTTGCATTCCGAGGCAGCTAAACACCATCTATGGGCGCAGCAACACTCTGTGTCATATCCACATTGGCTGATTAGCGGTGTCCAGTTTGTTTGTAGTCAGAACTCAGAAACGCTGACCCTGGCTGTGCCAAGGGTTGGTCGGGGGCTATATTCACTTGTAACTGCCCAGGTATATCAGAATTCCTATTTAAAGTAATAAGGAAAGTACCGTGTATATTCTCGGGTATAAGTCGAGTTTTTCAGCACATTTTTTGTGCTGAAAAAGACCCCCCTCGACTTATACCGAGTCAGTGTCTGTGGGTGATCAGTAGTTTCACATTAAACAGAGCCGTGCTGCTTCTAAGAGCCATTCTGTGCTTGTAAGTGTGATTAAACACATTGGAATGCAGAGAATGCTGAGAGAGGGGTCAGATTTTCAGCTTGATGTCAGAAGGTGGGCGGGACAAGCTAATGTGCTGTTCAGTTCCGCCCACCTCCTGATCTCAGTGAAGAGCTGCAGCTCTCTCTCAGCATTCTCTACATTCCAATGTGATTAGTCACAGTTACAAGCACAGAACTGCTCTTAGAAGCAGCACAGCTCTGTTTAATGTGAAACTAAACTACCTTACTCATCCCTTTTGTGTTCTGGCTACAGTGTCTGTGTCCTGGCATTACTATCCCTGTGTCCTGGCATTAATATGCATTAATATCCCTGTGTCCTGGCATCAAGATCCCTGTGTCCTGGCATCAAGATCCCTGTGTCCTGGCATCAAGATCCCTGTGTCCTGGCATCAAGATCCCTGTGTCCTGGCATCAAGATCCCTGTGTCCTGGCATCAAGATCCCTGTGTCCTGGCATCAAAATCCCTGTGTCCTGGCATCAAAATCCCTGTGTCCTGGCATCAAAATCCCTGTGTCCTGGCATCAAAATCCCTGTGTCCTGGCATTAAAATCCCTGTGTCCTGGCATTAAAATCCCTGTGTTCTGGCTGCTGCATTTCCCACCCTAGGCTTATACGCGGGTCAATAAGTTTTCCCATATTTTTTGGGCAAAAGTAGGGGGGTCGGCTTATACACGGGTCGACTTATACACGAGTATATACTGTATTCCTTTAAAGTATTAAAAGAAAAAAGAGTCAGCCTGTCAGGCAGGGTGGATAAAAATCAATGGTTAAACAAAAAAAAAAAAAAAGTATCAGATTTTTTATTTTAACCACTTCAGCCCCGGAAGGATTTCACACTTTAGGACCAGAGCACTTTTTGCGATTCGGCACTGCGTCGCTTTGACAATTGCGTGGTCGTGCGACGTTGTACCCAAACTAAATTTGCGTCCTTTTTTTCCTCACAAATGGAGCTTTCTTTTGGTGGTAATTGATCACCTCTGCGTCATTTCTGATCGCCGCTATAAACAAAAGAAGAGCGACAATTTTGAAAAAAAAACTAAATTTCTTACTTTTTGCTAAAATACAAGTCCAAAAAAGAAAATATAAAAAAAAACATTTTTTTCCATCGGTTTTGGCCGATTTATATTCTGCCTCGTATTTTTGGTAAAAAAAAATTAATTAAAAAAAAAAAAAAAAAAAAAAAAAAAAAAATCGCAATCGGCGTTTGATTGGTTTGCGCAAAAGTTGCTGCGTTTACGGACGATGAGAATTCATTTCTGGGGATTTTATTATTATTTTTTTTTTTACTAGTAATGGCGGCGATGTTACATAGTTAGTCAGGTTGAAAAAAGACACAAGTCCATCCAGTTCAACCAAAGATGTGCGATTTTTAGTGGTACTGCGATATTGCAGCGGACATGTCGGACCATTTTGATACTTTTTTGGGACCATTGGCATTTATACAGCGATCAGTGCTATAAAAATGCACTGATTACTGTGTAAATACCATTGGCTGTGAAGGGGTTAACCTGCAGGGGGCGCTCTAAGGGTTACCTGTGTTCCCTGGGCGTGTTCTAACTAGAGTTGCCACCTCATCCCTTTAAACCCGAACACATATGAATTGCACAGGTTCTGAGGCTAATTTAATGCAGATAAGGCACCAAGTGAGTTTAATTACCACCTTAATCAGCCACAGGACCTGTGTAATTCATATGTGTTCGGTTTTAAAGGGATGAGGTGGCAACCCTAGTTCTAACTGTGTGTGGGCTGCCCTGACTGGGGAAAGGGGATGATCACGGCTTCCATATACAGGAAGCCTGTGATCACCACCCTTCCCCCTCGCTGAGAACGGAGATCCATATTTACTTACATGGACCTCCGTTCTCTGACTGCGGGGGGGCCATCGCGGGTAGCCGGCGGTGATAGAGTCCGCTGTACCCGCTCCCTGGCGCCCCCCCGGACACAGTGAGTGCGCAAGCTCACAGCACTAGTTATCGCAGCCGCCGTCATAGGACGGCAGTTTGCAATAACGAGTCACTGTCGCCGTCAAGACTGCGGTCAGCAAGTGGTTAAAGATAGTTTTCTATTTAAGATACATTAATAATTTAGTTTATTCAGCAAGAAATGGCGCTTAGTTATGTAGCATGGGGCTGTATATCCTGCAATATCTACATTTTTGGTAAACTCATTCAATGAATCCAAGCTCTGCAAGCTGAGATAACATGCACTGCATTGATGCATTCACACAATTTCACAGTAACCATGAGATAAAACAAAGTTCAGGAATATTCCTTTATCCCATTGTTTTGGAAATCTATGTACACTACAAACTGTATGATTGAATCGGTTCTGATAATCGCTGTTTTACTAACCTGACAGCTTAATTTTCTAAATAGGAAACCTTCATTTTGTTTGCAAATATTAAGGATTATACCTACCAGCAAGAATAAGTCCTTACATTTAAAGAGCACCTGTCGTTTCAGATACATCATGGCAGCACCTGTTAGTGGGCATTTACTCACCTGCTACCGCCACGACCCTCACCTTGTCGTGTCACTGCCGCATCACCAGCCGTCCCAGTAGCCTGGGTTCACATATGTGCTATGCAGTAACAGGCGCGATTCCAGAGCCGGTTCCCGCATCGCAGTCTTCCCGCAATCAGTTCACACTGCTTTCTGCGAACCGCTGCGTGTCATTACAAAGTTAATGACATCCACAGTTTGGTTCACAGATCACAGTGCGAACTGTGCACTCGCACATGAATTGGATCGCATGGGTGAGAATACCCATTCGATGCGATTCCAGTGCGGGGAAAAAATAAATAAATAAAAAGGTACATGCATCTTTCTTTTGCGGCTCTAATGCAAGTTCAGCCATACAACTGTATGGCTGAACTCGCACTGCTCAGGGATCGCATGTGATCAGCACCTGCAGTACGGGTGCGAATCACATGCGATCTCTAAAATCGCACTAGTGTGAACCCAGGCTTAAAGTGAATGGGACTCTCGGTGAGTCAACAGGGTGTTCGTGGTGGAGCCGCTGCTGGACAGAGATGACCGTTACCCTTTAAAGCGGTTGTCTACTCAAAAATTAAAAAAAAAAAAAAAATAAAAACCTGCAAGATAATAGCATAATGAGCTTGTATGCACCGCATACTAGCTCATTATGAAATACTCACCTTGAAACGAAGATCCGACCGAGCCGCTCGGTCCCCTCCGTGGGAGTGGACATCTTCAACCGGATCTTACTTCTGGGTACGCGGCTCCGGCGCTGTGACTGGCCGGAGCCGCGAGACATCACTCCCGCGCATGCGAGCGGGGCTCGTTTTTTCCGGCAGGGTCCGGAACAAATGCCGGCTTATGCCGGGACATATACGGCGCATGCGCCGGAACATACACGGCGCATGCGCCGTAATGATATATTACATTAGAAAGGGAATATCTTCTAAACCATACAGGTTTAGAAGATATTCATTTTACCTACATGTAAGCCTTATTCTAGGCTTATCTGTAGGTAAAAGTAAACAAAAAGGGTAGACAACCGCTTTATAAATTAAGATTAAATTGAGTGGATTTAAAATCAAGCCTTTTTACTAGTGATTTAAATGAGTTAAAGCTTGATTTAAATGTAATTGATTTAAATCAAATCCACCCTGTAGTCAGGCAACTATAATCTGTGAAATCAGCAATGACTGCTTCCATACTTTACTCAGAAAAGGTTTACTTTCACTGCATCTTTTCCACAATTACAGAAAGTACAGAAACTTACTAATTAGGTCTCCTGTGATTCTGGAAAAGATTTGGAAATGTATTCTCTAGCCAATTTATCAGTCTGTACTGTAGAGGGTACATTCACACATACGGAATAAGGCCCTGTTCACGCTTATGCGATTGGGAGCGTGTGATATTCTGCGCTTTCCCACAGAGCATGAAAATGCACTATTTTCTGGCAGGCTTGCTGAGATGCTATTCATTCTTAATAGCATCTAAAATACACCAGCCTACGAATGTGTGCTAAATCATTACGCATGGTAATTTACTGCCATGTATTGTATCGATGCAATTTTAGAAAGAGTGCCTGCACCACTTTTGTGTAATTGCCGTGCATAGGGCAGCCCTTTAAAATGAATGGGTTGCCCTAAATGCCACAAACCTAAATAAGCAAAAACGTGAGGGCAGCTTTGTACCTGCATAGGTATAAATGAAGCTTAACAATATGAAACATTTAACGGCCCACAGTAGAAATCTTTAACCCAGTGGTGGTCAACTAGAAAATTATAGAGGGTCTCAAGTGCAGCCCCCAACACCTTCAGAGGGCCGCACAACAGCAATGCATTTTCGTACCGCAGTGTATCGCAATGCGCACTGAAGTTGGAGTACAATAACCCCCAGGATTGGTGTCATTGAGTGCAAAATTAACCCCCCAAAACTGGTGTCAATGAGTGCGATAACGCCACTGGCGTCAGTATTCCACATTGTTGGTCAGTGGCAGTGCAATTTAACTCTCCCTGCATTGGGGGTCAGTGGCAGTAATCTTTAACCCCCCTCCATTCCCTGGATCATGGACTGGTAGTGAAGGTTTACACCCCTCCCACCCCTGTATTATGTACCACCAGTGAAAGTTAACCCCCTCTTCCCCATGTATTGTGTACTGGCAGTAAGGGTTAACCCCCTCCTCCCCCTGCATCCTGGACTGGTACTGAAAGTGAATGCCCTCCTTCCCTTGTATCATGTACTGGCTATGAAAGTTAACCCCCCTCCTCAACCGGTATCATGGACCGGCAGTGAAAGTTAACCCCAACTCCCCTTGTATTGTGGACTGGCAGTCAGTTAACCCCCATCACAAGCTCCCACGCCGCTCTAACCCACCCCCACCCCACAGTAGTCTCTCTCACAGAATGGGTTCCAGCTCCCGGCTCCATGCTGCTGCTCTGCCTGCTTTACAATGCCCAATGGACTGTGGGCCGCACGCAGATGACCGGTGAGCCACGTGTTGGCAACCAGGGCTTTAACCTTAGAATGACTTTCTGCTACAGGCAGCTACAATTTTGTGCAGTTTTATAAAATGTTGTCTGGAAACAAAAGTAACATGTTAGTATCAGAGAGTTTCCACTTTAATATTGTCACTCACTACTGTCTTTCCTCCACAGCAGCCTCTTGGAATACACTGGGACGCAGTTTCATCCAGTCAAGTGACACCTTGATAGCAGGAAGTGGATCAGCACAGGATGTATCATCACAGTGGTGGGTCTTTAATGGGCTTCTGCAAAGGATACCCAGGAACGACACTGTGGACAGAGAATGTTATACTGAACAAACCAGAGAATACACAACTCACAAAGTAGAACCCCCCCCCTAAAAAAACAAGATTTTTTTTTTTTCAGTCGTATCTACACCATAAACGAAAACAGATTTACCCGAGTAACAGATGAGGAATGCAGGCAGTAATACCCAAAGTTTGTGGTCTCATACAGCTTCAATAAACAGTACAGGAAGTTACACTCCTGACAGGGAAAACACCACCAATAATTTCAATCAGGAGCGAAAAATAAACTGCAATTTCAAAAAGCAGAGCTGCCAAACGGTAAAATAAATTCTGAAAGGGGGGTGAGGAGGTGGCGTCTAGATCAGTCTGGTTTGCAGCAAAAGACAGTTCACCTGACATAAAAGGCTTCTTATTCTTTGACGTGAGCTGAAAAAAAAAGTGTGAGTTCAGAGTGTAGCCACAGAGGAGTTTAAAAGGACACCCAACCTAATCTCTGAGAGCACACCAATCTGGAGAGCTGCATATAGAGAGCAGCTCAAGCAGAAATGTGTACTTTACTGAGTTACTTTAACTGACAATTGTGCGGTCATGCAATGCTGTACCCAAATAAAATTTATTTTTCTTCCCACAAATAGAGATTTCTTTGGTGGTATTTGACCAACTCTGCATTTTTAATTTTTTGCGCTATAAAAAAAAAGAAAAAAAAAAAAAGAAAAGAAAGTCAATATTGATTTCGGCCAATATGTATTCTGCTACATATTTTTGGCTAAGAAAAAACCCATCAAGCGTATATTGATTGGTTTACATGAATATTATAGCGTCTACAAACTATGGGATATATTTATGGATTTTTTTTTAGTAATGGCGGCAATCAGCGACTTATAGTGGGGCTGCGATATTGCGGCGGACAATTGGACACTAACCGACACTTTTGACACCAATACAGTGATCAGTACTAAAAATATGCACTGTCACTGTACTAATGAAACTGGGTGGGAAGTAGTTAAACATCTAGGGCAATCAAATGGTTAACTGTGTGCCTAGCCAGTTTTTTTGTGTACTTTATGTGCGGTTTTCACTAGGGGAAGAGATGGATTTTATTTAGTTTATCTGTCCCCTGGTCAGAATGGAGATCTGCTTTGTTTACATAGGCAGATCTGCGTTCTGTGTTTGAAAAAACGTCCAGTGCCCGGCGCCCGAAGACCGGCTTCTGCTGTGATCACAGCAGAAGCGCCCGCCAGTGGCGTACGCAGCCCCCTAGGCGGAAGTGCAGAAGCACATATACAGTATCTCACAAAAGAGCACACACCCACATTTTTGTAAATATTTTATTCTATCTTTTCATGTGACAACACTGAAGAAATGACACTTTGCTACAACGTAAAGCAGTGAGTGTACAGCTTGTATAACAGTGTAAATTTGCTGTCCCCTCAAAATAACTCAACACACAACCATTATTTTTGTGCAAATCCCCTGCGCTACCCAATATACTATAAAAATTAAATTATATGTGCATGAACCGGCTGCTGCAATACTAATACTAAACACAATAGTAGCAAAACAATAAGAAATGGGGTACTGCGCAGTCAGTAGAGATCAATAGTCTTATTCACACAGATGGAGATATAAATTATATAGTATAATAAAGTGACTATAGTGCCTAAACAAGTGGCAAAATATAAAGTGCATACATGAAAAAGTGCATACATAAGAAAGTGACTTAGTGCATTAAATGGTGCAACAAATGCAGGTATTGGATAAATTTCATCAATGCAATAGTGACACATCAAAAGATGTAATTTAAATATCTAATATAACAAGTCCATAAATTGCTCTATTGTTTCTTCAAAATGACTCATCGACCAGTTCCATTTAGTGACAACTGGTGTCTCCGTGCTCAAAACAACTCCATTAAGTACTTGAACTTGTGCGACCAAAATCAGTTAGAGTCAATCTGGTGGGTATTGGGAAACACCACCAGGGGGACTCTCGTGATAGTGTTCTCCAAAATGTGCTCTCAGAACTCTCACCTCGAAGGCACAGTATTTGTGCCTTAAGCTAGAACACAGCTAGCTATGCTGTTATATCCTCCCCCCTAGAACGCCCCGTGTTATATCCTCCCTCCCCACTAGAACGCCCCGTTCTTCAATCGGCTCCCAGAATCCTCTTAACCTCTATGATAGGAAGGTATCGAGTGTAGGCTCTCCCCCTCATAAACAAAAAGGACAAGCTCCCATAGTGCAGTATTGTTGATAGTAAACAATTTATTAGACTAAAAAGTGGCTGCTTACATTAAAATCAAAAAATCAAAGCATTTTCAATAAAACATCGGCGTTGCCGCCTCTCACTGTGCTACCGGCTTCAGGTACATCCAGTCCTAAACGTTACGTCACGTCATTTCCTCAGAGCCTACACTCGATACCTTCCTATCATAGAGGTTAAGAAAATACTGGGAGCCGATTGAAGGGGAGCAGGTGTGTTAAATTTGGTGTTATCGCTCTCAATCTCTCATACTGGCCACTGGAAGTTCAACATGGCACCTCATGGCAAAGAACTCTCTGAGGATCTGAAAAAAAGAATGGTTTCTCTACATAAAGATGGCCTAGGCTATAAGAAGATTGCCAAGACCCTGAAACTGAGCTGCAGCACGGTGGCCAAGACCTTACAGTGGTTTAACAGCACAGGTTCCACTCAGAACAGGCCTTGCCATGGTTGACCAAAGAAGTTGACTGCACGTGCTCAGCATCATATTCAGAGGTTGTCTTTGGGAAATAGATGTATGAGTGCTGCCAGCATTGCTGCAGAGGTTGAAGGGGTCAGTCTGTCGGTGCTCAGATCATACGCCACACACTGCATCAAATTGGTCTGCATGGCTGTCTTCCCAGAAGGAAGCCTCTTCTAAAGATGATGCACAAGAAAGCCCGCAAACATTTTGCTGAAGACAAGCAGACTAAGGACATGGATTACTGGAACCATGTCCTGTGGTTCAGATGGTGTTAAGTGTGTGCGGTGGCAACCAGGTGAGGAGTACATAGACAAGTGTGTCTTGCCTACAGTCAAGCATGGTGGTGGGACTGGGGAGCTACAGTTCATTGAGGGAACCATGAATGCCAACATGTACTGTGACATACTGAAGCAGAACATGATCCCCTTCCCTTCGGAGATTGGGCCACAGGGCAGTATTCCAACATAAGGACCCCAAACACACCTCCAAGATGACCAGTGCCTTGCTAAAGAAGCTGAGGGTAAAGGTGATGGACTAGCCAAGCACGTTTCCAGACCTAGACCCTATTGAGCATCTGTGGGGCATCCTCAAATGGAAGGTGGAGGAGCGCAAGGTCTCCAACATCCACCAACTCCGTGATGTCGTCGCGGAGGAGTGGAAGAGGACTCCAGTGGCAACCTGTGAAGCTCTGGTAAACTCCATGCCCAAGAGGGTTAAGGCACAAAATATTGACACTTTAGGCCCAATTTGGACATTTTCACTTAGGGGTGTACTCACTTTCGTTGCCAGCGGTTTAGATAATGGCCGTGTGTGGAGTTATTTTGAGAGGACAGCAAATTTACACTGTTATACAAGCTGTACAGTCACTACTTTACATTGTAGCAAAAGGTCATTTCTTTAGTGTTGTCACATGAAAAGATAGAATAACATATTTACAAAAATGTGAGGGATGTACTCACTTTTGAGAGATACTGTGTGTATATATTATATATATATATATATATTATATTTATTATATTATATATATTGTGTGTGTGTGATTCTGCACAGGAGTCATCCTGTAGCAATAAATGTGCTATGGGGCGGATGGCAAGTGGTTAATCTGACAGATTGGGGAAAAGTTTGTATCTTTCAAACTGCTGTATGCATCTCCACTAAGGATATACCAGTTGAAGTTTTAGCCTGGGTTCACACTCGTGGGGTGGGGACACAGCATGTAATTCGTCAGTGCGATTTGATCCCATTCATTTTGTATGGGCTCAAGTCACACTGCATCGCACGAAAAGGTGCAGGCATCTTTTTTTTCCCCCCCGTACCGGAACTAGATTGCACGGGTGTTCCCACCATACGATCTGAATCTTGCAATCACACTACGTTTTGAGATCTGTATTGGGGTGATATGGGGCGTCATTAATTTAACATTAGCACCGGTGGCAGATCACATGTATGGAGTTCGATTTCAATGCGGTGCGGGAAATGCTCAGAATTTCCTGCACCGCATATATGTGAACCAGGCTTAAAGTTTTTTGTTTTTCTCTTTTCCCCTTGCTTTGCATGGAGCGTTTTATAAATGATAGTTTTAATACTTGCTTTATTGAATAAGCAGAACATGATGTACAGCAGTGTTTTAGATGAGGGTCCAAACTACATGAATTAATGCTTTGAGTGTTATATGTATTGTATGTATGCATGCATGCATATATGTATGTATGTATTAATGTTGCATCCTGTATGAACAGGTATGCAATAGAGCTGCACGATTCTGGCCAAAATGAGAATCACGATTTCTTTGCTTAGAATAAAGATCACGATTCTCGCAGCTTAACATCTTACACATACAAAAAAATTGGGCTAACAGCACTGTTTATTTTTTTTGAAAGTTTAATTTTTCCAAAAAAATTGCGTTTGAAAGACCGCTGCGCAAATACTGTGCGACATAAAATATTGCAACAACCGCCATCTTATTCTCTAGGGTCTCTGCTAAAAAAATATATATTATATATATATATATATATATATATATATAATGTTTGGGGGTTCTAAGTCATTTTCTAGCAAAAAAATACTGGATTTTTATTTGTAAGCAGCAAATCAGAAAAGATTTAGTCTTTAAATGGTTAAACTAAACATCTTCTATACACGGGAGTTCATTCCTTTGAATTAATTACATTGCATCTTTCTAGCTTCTTTTATCAACAGTGACTTCAGAATTTGGCTCTCTGCCCAGACTCAAGTTGCTCCGACTTAGAAAAGACTTCAGGCGACTTGCATTGACTTTTATTACAGTCAAGTCGCGCTGAGTCGGACTCCATTAACTGCACTGAAAATCGCGGTAATGCCTGAGCCCCATGTCTGTCCAGCGATGTGTCCAGGAGTCTCGGCCGTCTGAGACTCTCCCTCCTGATTGGCAGAGACACAGCAGCGGCGCTGCTGTCAAAGTCAGTAAGCCAATCAGGAGAGAGGGGGCGGGATCAGGCCACAGCTTCTTGTCTGAATGTACACAGGGTACTGTGACCCGGCTCGGGTGTCCCCATAGCAAGCTGCTTGCTGTGGGGGCACTCGATAGGAGGGAGGGGCCAGGAGCACATAAGAGGCACCCCAGGAGGAGGAGGATCCGGGCTGCTCTGTGCAAATCCACTGCAACAGAGCAGGTAAGTATGCCACACATGCTATTTTTTATAGAAAAGAAAACGAGACTTTACAATCACTAAGTTCAGCCTGTGAGGCTTGGTCTTACTGAAAAGCAAGGCAAGCTTGGATATACGCTGCTGCACAAAGTCAAGAACATATACCTGCAGATGTGATTTAAAGTAACCTACACCAGCACTTCCTGTGAAAAGAACCTCAGTGCGTGTCAAGGGCCTCATTAAGTGGCTAAGATTTAGATAATAGGGATAGTACAGCATAGATGTATTTGAGAAAAGGCACTTCTGTCTCAGCAAATCACAACACTTGTATTTCTAGGTGTGCACCAACAAGACAAGCGGGAGGATTTCTGAACATTCAATTGAAAGCGGTAGTCCAAGAAGATGGAAGATGAAATATTGCAATCATTATTAACTGGGTAGCTTAATTACCTAAACCAAACGTGCGGGCTCTCTCATCCAGGATTTGTTCACCCTCAAGGGGGGGGGGGGGGGGGGGGG
>BLSH010535555.1:2108921-2128792 GCA_018402905.1 Glandirana rugosa
TAAAAAAAAAAAAAAAAAAAAAAAAAAAAAAAAAAAAATTACCCTCTCCAATTTTTTCTATTTTTGCATATTCATCCATGTCTGTGGATCTCTGCAAATATTCCTGGAAGAAAGAAAGAACAAAAAGGTTTTAGTATCTATGAAGGACATTGTTTTAAAGCGTTTGACTCAATAATTATAAACATTTATATCTTCAGAAATCTCAGCGTCATGTGACTGCCCTATGGGGACCGTGCCTTTGGGGTCACGTCACCCCACGGCCATCTTACTATTGAGCAAAGAGTCAGCATATGTGTTTGATACATGCACTTTAGCTAGCACTGCCAGCAGTGCTCTATTTGGAAGTGCAATATTCTTTTTTATTAACCACTTAAGGACCGGAAGGATTTCCAGCTTTAGGACCGGAGCCCTTTTTGCGATTCGGCACTGCGTCGCATTAACTGAAAATTGCGCGGTCGTGCGATGTTGTACCCAAACGAAATTTGCGTCCTTTTTTTCCCACAAATAGAGCTTTCTTTTGGTGGTATTTGATCACCGCTGCGTCATTTCTGATCGCCGCTATAAACAAAAGAAGAGCGACAATTTTGCATAAAAACCCAAATTTCTTACTTTTTGCTAAAATAAGAATCCAAAAAAAAAAATACAAAAAAACATTTTTTTCATCGGTTTTGGCCGATTTATATTCTTCCTCATATTTGTGATTAAAAAAAAAAAAAAAAAATCGCAATCGACGTTTATTGATTGGTTTGTGCAAAAGTGGCCGCGTTTACTGATGATGAGAATTAATTTCTGGGGTTTTTATTTTTTACTAGTAATGGCGGCGATCTGCAATTTTTAGCGGTACTGCGATATTTCAGCGGACATGTCGGACCATTGTGACACTTTTTTGGGACCATTGGCATTTATACAGCGATCAGTGCTATAAAAATGCACTGATTACTGTGTAAATGCCATTGGCAGTGAAGAGGTTAACCTGCAGGGGGCGCTCTAAGGGTTAACTGTGTTCCCTGGGCGTGTTCTAACTGTGGGGGGACTGCCCTAGCTGGGGAGGGGAAGTGATCACACCTTCCATGTAGAGGAAGGCTGTGATCACAGCCCTTTCCCCCCTCACAGAACGGAGGTCCGTGTTTACTTACACGGACCTCCGTTCTTTCACTCCGGGGGGGCATAGCGGGTGGCCGGCGGAGATCGAATCCGCCGCACCCGCTCCCTGGCCCTCCCCGGACACAGTGAGCGCGCGGGCGCGCCTCCGGCAGCACGCGCGCGCTCACTGGGCTCGATCTATCGAGCCACACTGTCGCCGTCAATTGCCGATCAGCCGTCGGCAAGCGGTTAAACAAAACTCCTATTGACGGTGACGCTCACTAACGCGCATTAACGCCGATGCAAAACGTTGACGATATCGCGTTTTTGGCGCCGATTTTTCCCTGACTTTGGGCCCGACGTTAAGTTTCTTTTTTTTTTTAATATGCCCCCTTATGGGGCCTTAGCAGTAAATTCTGTATCTTGTAGGAGAGTAAAGGAGACAAGACAACAAAGTCAGACTGTGGTTTATATTGGGCCACCTTCAGATGATTTGACACTGGCAAACATTTTGCTGGGAATAGACCAAGTGCACCCACAATTAACTCAGCCGATGCCGTGGGACTCCAGTTTTGTAGCAAGCAATAAGGAGAAACAATAGGGACCAGTGTCCTGTACTGTACTCCAGAATATGGAATTTACGGTCAGGTCAAATGTCCCATTACCTTAATTGTGCAGTCTCTCAGTGTCAGGAAGGGCCAATTTGATTAAAATGATCTTCACGCCTCAACTACTTTACTTTCTCCACAACTCTCCAACAGCTATACCTCTCAAGATTTTCAGGATAGTAAATTCTATATTTAGAACGTTACTGTGGAAGGGAGGATGTGCTAGAGTAAAATAAGTGCAATTACAAAAACCAAACGATAGAGGGGGGGGACTAGCTCTCCTGAACCCTTGGATATACTATATAGCGTCTAAGCTACACCTCATAAGTGGTCTAGTGGAGACTCAAAATTCTGGGGGCACTATCCAAGAGTCCACATTATACGTTATGTTACATTGCACTGGGGCCTTCTCTCTGGCAGAGGGCTTGGAGGCGCAACTTTTCTCTAAACCAAACAGGCAATACCCGACTTTTAGGTTCATACAAAAAATTTGGGACAAAGCAAAGCAGCTCCAGAAGGTGACTGGGTATACTGAATTTAGTCCTATTTGGGGAATCATACTTACCCAGAACTTGCTAAATTACAACAAGCGCCTTTATGGTGAGCATATGGGGTGTGACTCACCTTAATCATGCAGTACAGGATTAACAGGTCATAGACTATGGGATGTCCAAGTAAAACTAAGGGATGGGTAACAACATACAGCATCTCACGAAAGTGAGTACACCCCTCACTCACATTTTTGTAAATATTTTATTACATCTTCTCATGTAACAACACTGAAGAAATGACACTTTGCTACAATGTAAAGCAGAGAATGTACAGCTTGTATAACAGTGTAAATATGCTGTCCCCTCAAAATAACTCAATACACAGCCATTAATGTCTAAACCGCTGGAAACAAAAGTGAGTACACCCCTAAGTGAAAATGTCCAAATTGGGCCCAAAGTGTCAATATTTTGTGTGGCCACCATTATTTTCCAGCACTGCCTTAACCTTTTTGGGCATGAAGTTCACCAAAGCTTCACAGGTTGCCACTGGAATCCTCTTCCACCCCTCCATGATGACATCACAGAGCTGGTGGATGTTAGAGACCTTGCGCTCCTCCACTTTCCGTTTGAGGATGCCCCACAGATTCTCAGTAGGTCTGGAGACATGCTTGGCCAGTCCATCACCTTTACCCTCAGATTCTTTAGCAAGGCAGTGGTCCTTAAGGTGTGTTTGGGTTCGTCCTAATGTTGGAATACTGCCCTGCAGCCCAGTTTCCGAAAGGAGGGGGGATCATGCTCTGCTTCAGTATGTCACAGTACATGTTGGCATATCTAAACCGATGGCAAAAAAACGAGTACACCCAGAAGACACTTTGCTACAATGTAAAGTAGTGAGTGTACAGCTTGTATAACAGTGTAAATATGCTGCCCCCTCAAAATAACTCAATACACAGCCATTAATGTCTAAACCGCTGGCAACAAAAGTGAGTACACCCCTCAGTGAAAATGTCCAAATTGGGCCCAGTTAGCCATTTTCCCTCCCTAATGTCATGTGACTTGTTAGTGTTACAAGGTCTCAGGTGTGAATGGGGAGCAGATGTGTTAAATTTGGTTTCATCACTCTCACTATCTCATACAGGTCACTGGAAGAACTCTGAGGATCTGAAAAAAAAAAAAAAAAAAGAATTGTTGCTCTACATAAAGATGGCTTAGGCTATAAGAAGATTGCCAAGACCTGAAACTGAGCTGCAGCACAGTGGCCAAGACCATACAACGGTTTAACAGGACAGGTTCCACTCAGAACAGGCCTCGCCATGGTCGACCAAAGAAGTTGAGTGCATGTGCTCAGCATCAAATCCAGAGGTTGTCTTTGGGCAATAGACGTATGATTGCTGCAGAGGTTGAAGGGGTCAGCCTGTCAGTACTCAGACCATACGCCACACACTGCCTGAAATTGGTCTGTATGACTGTCGTCCCAGAAAGAAGCCTCTTCTAAAGAGGATGCACAAGAAAGCCCACAAACAGTTTGCTGAAGACAAGCAGACTAAGAACATGGATTACTGGAACAATGTCCTGTGGTCTGATGAGACCAAGATAAAATTATTTTGGTTCAGATGGTGTCAAGCGTGTGTGGCGGCAACCAGGTGAGTAGTACAAAGACAAGTGTGTGTTGCCTACAGTCAAATATGGCATTGGGAGCCAAGCATGTCTCCAGACCCCAACCCTATTGAGCATCTGTGGGGCATCCTCAAATGGAGGGTGAAGGAGCGCAAGGTCTCTAACATCCACCAGCTCCGTGATGTTGGCATGGAGGAGTGGAAGAGGACTCCAGTGGCAACCTGTGAAGCTCTGGTGAACTCCATGGCCAAGAGGGTTAAGGCAGTGCTGGAAAATAATGGAGGCCACACAAAATATTGACACTTTGGGTCCAATTTGGACATTTTCACTTAGGGATGTACTCACTTTTGTTGCCAGCGGTTTAAACATTAATGACTATGGGGTTGATTAATTAAAGGCAAATCCACTCTGCACTACAAGTGACTTGAAAGTGCAGTTGCTGTAAATCTGAGGGGAAGATCTGAAATCAGGGGAAGCTCTGCTGATTTTATCATCCAATCATGTACAAGCAAACATGCATTTTTTTATTTTCCTTGCATGTTCCCCTTGGATCTACAGCAACTGCACTTCCAAGTGCACTTGTAGTGCAAAGTGGATTTGCCTTTAGTAAATAACCCCCCCTCCTTGAGATATTTTCAAGGGACAGCAAATTTACACGGTCATAAAAGCTGTACACTCACTACTTTATATTGTAGCAAAGTGTAATTTCTTCAGTGTTGTCACATGAAAAGATATAATAAAATATTTACAAAAATGTGAGGGGTGTACTCACTTTTGTGAGATACTGTAGCAAACAGGTCCAGAAAAGAAAGGGTCAATGGGCCCTAAACACTCAGATAACCACTTGAAGCACCTTGTAATCGAAGCTTAGGTCAGTGGAAGGCTGAACAATGGGATTCCTGTACATATCCACAGTTCGCACTGCGATCTGTGAGCCGATCTGGGGGTGTCTTTAATATTGTATTGACACCCGCAGAGGTTCACAGAAAGCAGTGTGAACTGAGTGCGGGGAGATATGCGATGCGGGAAACGGCGCTGGTTCTCGCATCGCATCAGTGTGAACCTAGGCTCAAAGTGAACTAAAATAAAAGTGTAGCGCTTGGTTACAAAAATAAATGACTCCCTGTAAAAGGTGAGCGTATACAAAAACATAGTGGTCAAACACGTCATGTTCTACACACACACACACACACACACACACACAATATATACACATACATATACACACACACATATACACACTGTATATGCAATATATATTCAACAATGTCCAGTGCAAAAAATAAATACATAAAAATTTGAAAGTTTAAAAAAAAAAAAAAAAAAAAAAAACCTCAGTGAAAACTCAAATCTCCACACATAGCACACCACCTATCCAGGACAGTGTGTTCCCAAATCCAGTGCTGCAATCCTTCACCTCTCAGTGTGACATTCAGCTTACCCTTTGAGTTGGACTTCTAAGTTATAGGAGGTTAAATACAGCACACATCATGATCCCGGCATTGAAACACAGCTCCTATATGGACCCAGCATTCAGCTTCCAGAGTTACAAAACTCCAATTTGCAATATCCTCAACAGAACATCAAACACAGAGCTCTCTGTATTCATTCAAAACAAGTTAGAATAAAAACACATATATAAAATGGTAAAAGAATGGTTATCCATAGTATCACAGCACCTTCTATTGGTTCCAATATTCACTTGCATGCTATGCTCCCTCTATCTGAACAGATTACTGGCCTGGTGTGATGACATCACAGCTAAGAGAAACCCTGCCTTACATCCTGGGATGGACTTCTGTACTGAAAGTGGATATTTGTTGTTTGCACAAAGAGTGTGTTGATTTTGATGCATAAGAGATTCCTGATCACTGGTGAGACCTCAGAGATCGCACGTGATTCGCATCCGCACCGCAGGTGCCGATCACGTGAGAAATGCAAGGTCAGCCATACAGTTTTATGGCTGAACTCACATTAGATTCGCACAAAAAAAGAAAAAAAAAAAAAAAAGGGTGCAGTGACCCTTTTTCCCCCTGAGAACACCCATGCGATCCGATTCATGCGAGTTCACAGTTCAAACTGCGGTCTGTGAACAAAACTGGCGGTGTCATTAACTTTGTAACGACACCCGCAGCGGTTCGCAGGAGGCAGGGTGAACTGCTTGCGGGAAGAATGCGATGCGGGAACTGGCTCCGTAATCGTGCCGATTCCCGCATCGCACATATGTGAACCGAGGCTGAATGTGTACATATAATACACTCGCCTTTGAGGGAGTAATTTATTTTTGCAAGCAAGCGCTACACTTTGATTTTGAATGTGGGGGTGATACACATTTGTGTTAGCAGCTGGAAGTTATTTCATGTGTATATTTAGCAGATTTAAATACATATCAATTGCCCAATCTATATATTTTTTAAATTGTTATAGTTACATAGTAAAGTTGAAAAAAAGACCATCTAGTTCAACCAAGAGGAAAAAAAAAAAAAAAAAAATCATGAATCCCATATACACAATCCTATACCCACAGTTGATCCAGAGGAAGGAAAAAACCCCCAGCAAAGCATGATCAAATTTGCTACAGCAGGGGAAAAAAATCCTTGTTGACTGCCCGAGAGGCAGTCGAATATTCCCTGGCTCAACTTTACCTATAAAAAAGGTCAGTACCTAGTTATACTATGTACAATTAGGAAAGAATCCAGGCCTTTTTTAAAGGAATCTACTGAATAACTGAATGTTGTTAAAAAAAGGGATTTTATTAAAACTTACCGTAAAATCCTTTTCTCCAAGTTCACTGACAGACGCAGCTCTCCATTGACTTTGTGGGGTTTTGTGTTCGTCCAACTAGGAGTTAACTAGGCAGGGAAAAGAATCAGCTGGCCCCTCCCCTGGGGGCCATCCTCTCTTCCTACACCAAACCCCCTCATAGCATAGCTCTTCAGTTCGTACTCAAGCCGTACCAAAGCAGAGCCCAGAGGGGTGGGTGCTGCGTCTGTCAGTGAACTCGGAGAAAAGGATTTTATGGTAAGTTTTAATAAAATCCCCTTTTCTCCTTAAGTTCACTGACAGACGCAGCTCTCCATTGACTTTGTGGGGACGTCCCCAAGCTGTGTCAAAAAAGAGGGGTGGGTAAACGCAAACAGTACCCAACTGAACCTCTGAGGAGGCGCCAGTCGCGCCTACACTGTCGCCTACAGAACTTTGCGGCCAAAAGCAGCATCCGAAGATGCAAACACATCAACTTTGTAAAACTTAGTGAAAGTGTGAACCGAGGCCCAAGTGGCCGCCTTGCACACATGGGACACCAAGGCCTGGTGTCTGAAGGCCCAGGAAGTACTAACCGCCCTGGTAGAATGAGCCGTGACCGGAAAAGGGGGAACCTTGCCCCGAACAGAATACGCATGGGTCACGGTTTTTCTAATCCACTGAGAAATCGTAGCCGAAGAGGCCGTCAATCCTTTGCGCGGGCCCTCTGGCAGAACAAACAAGGCGTCAGCTTTACGAAAAGGAGCTGTAGCAGCCAAGTACACCCGTAAGGCCCTAACTACGTCCAAGGCATGCAACTCAAATTCCTTCGGGTGCGATGGATGAGGGCACAATGAAGGCAGAACAATATCTTCATTGATATGAAAAGAAGAGACTACCTTCGGGAGAAAGGAAGGAAGGGGTCGCAAGACCGCCTTATCCTTATGCATCACTAAATAAGGAGACTTGCACGATAGGGCAGCCAATTCCGACACCCGCCTGGCAGAAGTGATGGCAACTAAGAAAGCCACCTTCTGCGAGAGAAGCTGCAAGGGAATCTCCCTGATCTTTTCATAAGGTGGTTTTTGAAGAACAGAAAGCACCAGATTCAGATCCCACGGAGCCATCGGGGGTCTCACCCGAGGCGCCACATGTCGCACACCTTGTACAAAGGTACGAATCAGAGAGTGCGAAGCCAAAGGTCTCTGAAAGAATATGGCTAAGGCCGAGATCTGGCCCTTGAGAGTACTCAAGGCCAAATGCTTATTCAGGCCCTGCTGTAAAAAGGTCAGGACCCTGGAGACGACAAACGAGCGAGGGTTATAACCCTCCGCCTCGCACCAAGCAATGTAAGCCTTCCAGGTGCGGTGATAAATCTTGCGAGAAGTGCACTTGCGAGCTTTTAACAGAGTAGGGATCACGGAGTCGGCCACTCCCCTATCCCTCAGCACCTGGGACTCAATAGCCAAGCCGTCAAAGCCAGTGAGGGTAAAGCAGGGTGCAATATGGGTCCTTGAGACAGAAGATCGTCTCGCATTGGGAGCCGCCAAGGGGCGTCTGCCACCATTTGCACCACGTCGGCGTACCAGGTGCTCCGGGGCCAATCTGGGGCCACCAGAATGGTCAGTATTCCCTCCATCATTATTCTGCGCACCAATCTCGGAAGCAGACGTACCGGAGGGAAGGCGTACAGGAGACGATAATGGCTCCAGGGGGCCACTAGAGCATCCGTGGCCACTGCCAACGGATCCTTTGTTCTGGACACAAAGGTTCTCACTTTGTGATTGAACCGGGATGCCATGAGATCCACATTCGGCGTCCCCCATCTGTGACAAATCTGATTGAACACCTCCGGGTGGAGGGACCACTCCCCCAGTCCAGCTTCTGGTGACTGAGAAAGTCCGCCTGCCAGTTCTCCACACCTGGGATGTAAATCGCTGAGATCGCCGGAACGTGAAGTTCCACCCAACGCAGAATCAGAGCTGCCTCCGCAGCCGCCGCTGGGCTCTGTGTGCCGCCCTGATGATTCACATACGCCACCGCCGTGGCATTGTCCGATTGAATTCGGATCGAACGGCCCTGCAATCTCTTCGTCCAATGAAAAAGACACAGCCTGATTGCTCTGAGCTCCAGCACGTTGATGGGCAGGCAGGCCTCCTGGGCCGACCAACGACCCTGGGCTGATAGCTGCCCCAGGACTCCACCCCAGCCCCTCAGGCTGGCGTCCGTGGTGATTACCGTCCACTGAAGGGGCAGGAACGACTTCCCCTGAGTGAGGGCCGAGTCCCGAAGCCACCAGGTCAGAGATGCCCTGGTCTGAGGGCCCAGCCGGATCGGAAGATCCAACGACTGGTGGGACTTGTCCCACTGATCCAGAATTGCTCGTTGGAGCAAACAAGTGTGACTCTGGGCAAAAGGTATCGCCTCGAACGACGAGACCATGAGCCCCAGCACCCTCATACAGAACCGCAAGGAAGACCGACGGTGCGATAGAAGGATGCGCACAGCAGACTGTAAGCCCTGCAGTTTTGTCAGAGGGAGAAACACCTTCGCCTGTTCTGTGTCCAGAATGAGACCCAGATACTCCAGACGGCAGGAAGGAGACACTGACGACATCTTCAGGTTGAGTAACCAGCCGAAGTCCAGCAGTGAGGCCATTGTGATGTGCACATTCTCCTCCAGGGCAGATACAGAGTCTGCTCACAGGAGCAGATCGTCCAGGTAAGCCACTATGGCAATGCCTCTCTGACGTAGCAACGCCAACACCGGGGCTAGCAACTTCGTGAACACCCGGGGTGCGGAGGTCAGGCTGAAAGGGAGAGCTACAAATTGAAAATGGCGATCCCCAATAGCGAACCGCAGGAAGCGCTGATGGCGTGGATGGATGGGTACATGGAGGTACGCATCCTTTATGTCCAAAGATGGCAAGAATTCTCCCTGGTGAAGGGCGGCCACAACCAACCGAACAGACTCCATCCTGAACTTGTTCAAACTTGTTCAGGGCCTTTAGGTCCAGAATGGGCCGAAATCCATCCCCTTTCTTGGGTACCACAAAAAGATTTAAGCAAAAACCTTGAAATCTTTCTCCTGGGGGAACCGGTACAATCACTCCCTGGTCTGAAAAGGGCCCGTACCGCCCTGGAAAGGGCCTGTCTGCGCTCCAGTGGGAGGTTTAAATTTGATGGGAAGAACCTGTCTGGGGGTAGAGTGATGAACTCTATCCTGTACCCGGTGGACACCACCTCCCGGACCCAGCGGTCTGAAATGTGAGCCAGCCACCGATCTGCGAACCCCAGAAGACGCCCCCCCACCCGACACTCGGGTGGGGGCAACCCATCAGGCTGAGGAAAAGTTGTCTTCCGCCTTTTCTGGTTTGCGCTGCCACTGCCGGCGTCCGGCCCCTGCAGCGACCTTACTGGAACGAGTACCTTTGCTCGCCGTGCCAGAGGGACGAAAAGGCTTCTTCTGACCTGACGTAGAAGGCTCCTGCCTACGGCGAAATTCACGCCTGCGGGGTTCCGGAAGGAAGGTACTCTTACCGCCCGTGAAATCCTTGATGATTTTCATCAAGACGCGAGCCAAATAGACGCCCACCCTGAAAAGGGAGGTCAGCCAAACCTCTTTTGGACGCGTGGTCACCCGACCAGGAACGCCGCCAAAGAATTCTACGAAGTCTGACAGCCGATATCGATATTCTGGACAGCAAAGGCAGAACATCCACGGCCGCATCACAGAGGTAATTAATCCCCTGGAGCAATTACTCAGCCTTCTGCGGTGCCTCAATCAGGCGACCGCCTACCAAGTCCTTCCTAAGTTCCTCCATGCATTCAGAGAAATGCTGCGCTGCCATGGCCGCAGCCAAAGCAGGCCGCACAGCAGAGCCCGCATTCAAGAACAGGGACTTCAAAAGTGCCTCTGTCTTCCTATCAGCGGGATCCTTGAAGGAAGGGGTCCCTTCCATAAGAATGGTAGTCGCCTTGGTAAGGCGTGCAATAGGTGGGTCCACCACAGGTGATTCCCATTTCTTTAGAAAGCTCTCCTCAAAGGCATAGCGCACAGCAAAACGTGCAGTCAGTGAGGAGGAACGCTGAGGGTGTTGCCATTCACGATATAGGAAATGGTCAAAGAATTCATTGTAAAGATAGGCCTTGGGGGCCTAGAAGACCCGCACACAAACAGATCGCGATTCACCATCTTGATCCAGCTGCAACTTAGTGCGAATGCCAGCGATAATAGTGGCAACCAACACTTTAACTTGGTCAGCAGCTGGCTCCTGGTCCCCCTCAGTTAACACACTGTCACCACCCGTCTCCTCTTCAGACAGGTCCCCCGGGGTCCCTGAGACCCTGGAGGCCACCTCCAGCTCAGAATCTTCCCCTGAGGATAAAGGAGGAGGAGGGGGGACGCTTCCTGGGGACCCGCGGAGCGGCGTCCCCCCGTGGAAAAAACTCAGTGAACACAGCCCGTAGCTGGGTGAGAAAAGCCCCTTGGTCAGACTGCGTGGCTGCTGATGCCACCTCAGCAGGTTCAGCAGGGAGATCAGCCATTGCCAGGAATGACACAGGGATGGAAGGGACGCCCCGCACACAGCCACACACCCACAGGGAGTCAGAGGACAGCACCCCACCACCACCAGCACCCGGAGGGAGCCCAGCTATACTTGCAGTTCCAGCTGCCTTCTAGCGCAGATCGTCTGTAAGAGCTGCCCCTGTCACTGCCGTTTTTGTGAGGAGAGAAAGAAGCTGCAGCCACGTGTAGAAATGCAGAGCATGCAGTGAAAATGGCCACCAGGAAGCACTAGAGGCCGAATACTCCTCTCAGGCAACGTGCAGTACCGAAAATGGCCACTCCGAGCGCTAGAGGGAAAGCCCCATAGACTGACAATGTCCGCGGCTACGGCAAAATGGTGGCAGTCCGCCGCAAAATGGCGGCCGAGCGCCGCATGGCGATCCGGATGAGAAGGCCGAACGATCGCACGGTGCTGGGGTGGGCGAGGTGTGGCAGGGGGCAAGATGGAGAGCTGATCCCTACCCCGGACAAGCCGCCGTTACCGTGAATTCACGAGTTTTGCGGTCGTCGGACCCTCTTCACACCCTATGACGGGGGGGAAGGCAGGGCGCTCACTTACCGGTCCGACGCCACGGTAGCCACCAGAAAGCAGACTTCGCGCCCTTGACGGCGGTACGCTGCAGGCCCAAAGTCACCCTGCCGAACGCATTGGTAAAGGGGACCAACAGGGGGATTTCATCCCAGGCCTCCCGCACGGAACGGGTAAGATGCGGCGGGTCCCCCATAGCGGGACTGGCTTCGCATCATGATGGCCAGGTCGGGGAAAGTACAGAGCTCCAGGACTCTCTATGCCCCGGCCGGCTTCTTGATAGCAGATCATCTTGATTGCAGAAAAAAATAAATAAATAAAATGGTCATAACAGGACCGCAGTTCCCTATAGGGAAGCCAGGTCAACTCCTTGCGAACTAGGCATTGAAACTGAAGAGCTATACTGTGAGGGGGTTTGATGTAGGAAGAGAGGACGGCCCCCAGGGGAGGGGCCAGCTGATTCTTTTCCCTGCCTAGTTAACTCCTAGTTGGACGAACATAAAACCCCACAAAGTCAATGGAGAGCTGCGTCTTTCAGTGAACATAAGGAGAAATTACCTTTCCAATCTGCAGTGCTGAATTTTTCTATAAAATGCAATGCAATATGGCTACCTGGAGGCGTTCTGTACAGAGATGGTATACAGAACACCACATAAATGTAATTTCCTGCTTGTGTAACTGGTTTACTGATTTTCCCACAAGTCTTCACTGAGATTTTTTTTGGCATTCCCTGCAACAAAATGTCATTTTTGGTGAGATCCTTCCAAAGGGAAATCACGTCTAAAGGGATACAGACCCTGTCATTTTCCTCATTAGAGCCCTGCAGGTACAGCAGCTTGATAATTATAAAAACACTCCCATACAGATTCAAACAGCGATTTCTTCAGAACAACAAAAAGGTAGGAATATGCAACAAAGTCTGTTAAAATCCATGCAATGTACACAGATCCCCCAGTGGGGAATAGTTTTTACTTAACAAAAGTGGGGTTACCCTTGAAGTCCTTTGCCTGACATTCAACCATCAAATGTCAGAGCTTCAACTGGCATTGTGGTAAGGGGACAGGGTCTAATCACCACTTGTTAAAAAGTTGACGCCCACGTGGCTCCAGATACTAGCAGAGGAACCGCCAAGTACCATAAGGTATGAAATCATTACTTTTAGGTTTACTTTAAGAAATAACTATTATATGTTGCCCACAGCCAATTTGGTTCACACCTGCATTCAGGGGTATGAATGTTAGAAGATCTTCAGAAGATAAATGAAATGAAAGTGCTATAGGGAGGCAACAGAGATTCAGAAACACAGCTGGCTTCCTGTCATGTAATTCCACAGAAAAAAAAAACAAGCAAAAAAAAAAAACTACTTCCAGCTGTCTAATTTTCTTTACAATCATAGCGAGCGGAGTAAGAGGTTGCACTGCAAAGTTATATAAAATGACAGATATTTACATTTTTGTACACATGGGGGTTTTCTATAAATATAGCTGTAAATTGTTTTCAGCTCTCAGTGTGTGGAATGTCATTTTTGTTTTGGGTATAGTTTTTTTTTTTTAAATTTTTGGTCATTGCATAAAATCTTTAGCAAACATTTAATACAGGGTGCTTCCATAACATCCCATTCAAAAAGCAGCCTGTGCTTTCTAAGGCCCCTTTCACAACGGCTTTCCGATCCGGTCCGCCTGTCAGTTTTTCAGGTGGACCTGATCAGACACTCCATTCACGCCTATGGAGCGGCGAATGTCAGTAGCAACATGTCCGCTGACACCCGCTGCTATCCGATCCTGTCTGTGAAAACCAGACGGATGGTGACCCTATTTGCCATCCGTCTGGAAAATGGGATCAGATGAAAACAGACAGGTGGTCTGTTTTGATCCGATCTTCCGATAGAAGAGAGCAGGACTCTGCTTGGTCCTTCTCAGCACAGTGAGTGGAGATGGACCTGTCAGCCGTCTACTGAGCAGGGTTCAGCGGATCGATCCCCCGCTGAGCAGGGCAGATCGCCCATGTAAAAGGACCCAGAGACTGCATTTATACCCGAGCATGGCGATTTTGCACAGGTCAAAGGGTCACCAATGTAAAAAGCAGAAAACCACTAAAAAAAAAAGCCTGAAAAAATACTTCCAGAACTTGTTTGAGCTTCAGGCATTTTCAGGCTTTTGGCTTCAGGCCTATTTGAGCGGACATGTGAACCGTCTCCATAGTGAAATTATTGATTTTTTTTTTTTTTTCCCCTCCAGCGTTTTGTAGCTTCAGGCTTCAAGCTACAAAATGATCAGTTGTGAAAGGGGCCTAAGGGTTCGTTTACACTTGCTTCAAAACAGGACTTCAGACAGGCTTTGTTAAAGCTCTCTTAATGCCAGTCAAATCGCATGTCACTAAATAAAATCGTTAGCTGTTTACACCTTGTGTTTGCTTGTTTGAAGCTCGCTTGAAGCACCTGCGGCTTTTGAAGGGCTTTAATTCAGCTTTAGCTTCGCTTGGTTTTGGGGAAATTGCAGGTATGGGATATCAAACAACACATAGGGCATCTACCAAGTTTCAACAAAGCTTCAAAAGAACATCACTGAAGCAGCACAAAGCCTCATCGACGCCTCAAAAACACATCATAAAAGCTTCTTGAAGCAGTAGGAGTTTTAATGTGTGTTGAAGCCGAAGCAAGTGTATATGAGCCCTTATAAGAACACGTATTAGCTACATGCTTAGAAGCACCCTGTGTAGAACGACTAAGCCATATGTTCATAAAACCATGCATGCTCTTTAAAGTGTCTGTAAATTGAATTTGATATTACAGGAAGGTTTATAAAGGCTAGTTATTGACTGGCAACCTCTGGAGTTACAGATGCTTCAAGTCAAATGATAAAGGCGCCCAAGGAAGTTAATTTTATTGGAGCACAAAAATTGCTATCCGCTAAACTCCACTAGGTTAAGTGGACCGTGGTCTGCATTTCACAACCTATTCATAACCGAGTCTCCTCCTGGTGTTTTTTCTGCTCTCATTCATTTTTATTGTGCGCCGTTGTCCTAATGCACTTTAGTACAGCACACCTCTGTGCTTTATAAATGTGAGGTAGTTATTTTAGGACTCTTGCAGACTGCTGCCTAAAAACGCAACATTTTTACAGGTATTTTTTAAAGTGATTTAAATGCAGACCATTGTTTTCAATGTGCCTGTACACACAGATGTGTAAGCATAAAGTATATAAAAAAAAAAAAAAAAATACAGAAATATGAGTTGCCGGTCAGTATTTTTGCATGTATACAAGCAAAAAAGCACAAACGTGTGCAAATGCGCATGTATGCAACACTTCCTTCATTAAAATAAGCTACAATAATATTTATGCTTGTGTGAGCATGCTTGCAAATGTGAGCAAATACATGCAAGTGATACACAGCTCATCCTTACGTTTTTCTGCCAGGAATGCCGGATTCATACATCAGTACCATGTACAGAGGCCTTAAACTATCAGTTTGGCTATGGTAGTCTAAGTAAAGTCAAGCGTTCAGTGGAGAAAAAAAAAAGCACACATATGGCACAGGTGAAGAGGAGAGGCAAATTCTTTCTGCTTGGTTTTCTGTCTTCTGCTCTTTTGCCGCCATCTTCTTCGCTGTCTTCTCGCTCTTCTCTTCTTCCCATGTTGACTCGTCGCTCTCTCCCACTCGAATGCCAGGTCCGTGCTGCGCAATGGCTTATATTGGCATGAGGCTGACATCATCCGGAAGCCACACCCCTTATGACATCACAGCTCAGACTTCGGCTTCCGGAAGAGGGAGAAGGCAGCGGAGAAGACAACGGCAAAAGAGCAGAAGACAGAGCAGAAGATAGAAGACCCCTCAGAAGAAAGAAGGCCTTGCAGAAGAAAGAAGAGCCAGAGAGGGAAAAAGATACTGGAGCTGATTTAATAAACTATTTTAAAAAACTGTGATGTGGTTTTTTTTTTTTTTCTTTTTAGGTGAATGGGTAGGGGTATGATGTACCCCATACACATTCACATAGGGTGGGGGGCTGGGATCTGGGAGCCCCCTTGTTAAAGGGGGCTTCCACATTCCGATAAGCCCCCACCTGCAGATCTCAACAACCAACGGCCAGGGTTGTCGGGAAGAGGCCCTTGTCCTCATCAACATGGGGACAAGGTGCTTTGGGGTGGGCATGCTCAGATAAGGGTCTGGTATGGACTTTGGGGGGGGGGGGGGCCCTACGCGTTTTTTTCGGCGTGGGGGTTCCCCTTAAAATCCATACCAGACCGAAGGGTCTGATACCTTTTGGGGGGGACCCCCACACACGTTTTTTCATTTTTTGCGGGGTTCCCCTTCAAGATCCTCAGCACACAAGTCATCATGATCCGACTTCTGGTGCGACATATTCAAATCAATGGGCTCCCATAGGGAACGCTGTGTATACGTTAACCACGTCACCCCCGGAAGAATTTCCCAGTTTAGGACCAGAGCACTTTTTGCAATTCGGTGCTGCGTCGCTTTAACTGACAATTGCGCGGTCGTGCGACATTGTACCCAAACAAAATTTGTGTCCTTTTTTTCCCACAAATAGAGCTTTCTATTGGTGGTATTTGATCACCTCTGCGTCATTTCTGACCACCGCTATAAACAAAAGAAGAGCGACCATTTTGCAAAAAAACCCAAATCTCCTACTTTTTGCTAAAATACAAATCCAAAAAAAAAAAAAAAAAAATATATAAAACATTTTTTTTCACCGGTTTTGGCCGATTTATATTCTTCCTCAAATTTGTGATAAAAAAAAAAAAATCTCGCAATCGGCGTTTATTGATTGGTTTGCGCAAAAGTGGCCGCGTTTACGGGATGGTGAGAATTCATTTCTGGGGTTTTTCTTTTTTACTAGTAATGGCGGCGATCTGCGATTTTTAGCGGTACTGAGATATTGCAGCGGACATGTCGGACATTTTTGACACTTTTTTGGGACCATTGACATTTATACAGCGATTAGAAATTTAAATGTCCACTGATTACTGTGTAAATGTCATTGGCAGTGAAGGGGTTAACCTGCAGGGTGTAGTGAAGGGGTTAACTATGTTCCCTAGGTGTGTTCTAACAGTGGGGGGGGGGGGGGGTTGGGCTACCATGGGCATGAGAGATTTAACTGATCCCAGTGACAGGGATCAGTAAATCACCCATGCCCACACTGTCAGAATGGAAAACCGTCGTGTTTACATCGGCGGTTCCCCGTTCTTTGCCTGTGGCCGCTCATCGCGGCTCGCTGGCAGACATCAGGTCCGCCCGAGCCGCGGGCACACTCCTCAGGATCGCAGTCTTTTTATGGCGATTCGCGCACAGCATCCACACTGCCGCCGTGAATACACGGCAGGCGGTGGGGAACTGGTTAAGCTGCATTTTTGAGTGTTTTGCTGGCTCAGCATCAAAACAGCTCTAGCGCTGCAGCTTCCGAACTTGCTGGTCATAGGTTTTTTTTTTTTTTTAACAGCCTGAAAACGCCTATGCCACTTACAGCTCAAAAACGTCAGTGTGTGTATGCGGCCATTGAATAACATGGAGAGGCGTTTTTAAGCTGTAAAACGCTTGTGTGTAGGAGGCCTTACTTTTCTCTTTACCAATCAATTTGCACATACCATTTTTCATATATGAGAGCACAAGTGACTCTGTCCTGTCCCTTTCTTTCCCAGGATGCAGTCCTTGGTGCCTCAGCAAACAGCCACAATATTTGGAGTTTGGTGCAAGATCCAAGGAAGTTGGGAAAATTCCCTCCAGGAGATATGAATCCTTGCCTAAAAGCCTTTTTTTTTTTTTATCCTTTGAGGAGCCATTGCTGTAGCATCACCCAAATCAAACGCTACACAGGTTTCCGATTATTTTTTCCTAAAACATTGGAAGTACCAGATTATAGTGGCTCCAATTGTGAAAGCCTTCATCAAGTTACACTGGAGTAAAAGCATAGAAAACAGATTTTGGTATTTTTGCCATTTAAATAGAGGAAAATATCTACTGCAAATGAACCAGTCTAAAACGTAAAAAGAAAACAAAATGTAACAGATTTGAAATCTGCTTTAAAAATATAGTGCTATAAAAGTGGGCTTCCTAAAATAAATCACCACTGAGTACTTACAGGTCCTGTTCCACCTTTTTGTCCAGTGCATACTCAAGGTCTGTCACCAGCATCTTCTGGTACAAGTCCTGCAGAGCTTGACGCGAAGTCCACGCCTCTGCTGTACCGGGCTTGGACTCTGGCCAAAGAAAATCACAATGAGATGATGAAGATATGTACTTCCATTATAAAATGACGGTGTGTATACAAGCATGAAGCGGTGAGAGGAACCTAAACCATATGCAAGGCCATTCCCACCCCATAAGAGAAAGAAAGAAAAAAAAAAACACAACTTATTAATTTAAATAAATTAAAAACATTCCCTCATTTCCTCTCTGTTGAGGCAGCAGAGTAGATCTAAAACAGTTTAGAATAATGCACAACCAAATCAGAATACCAGACTTTTTAATCTGCATAAGCGATGATATTTGGAATAAAGCTGTCAGATGAAAGTCACATTTGTTATGATTAAAGCTTGATAAGAGAGAAACGAAAACAATCAAAGCACTGACAGGTCAGGAAATCGGATTCTGAAGATTGTAATAACAAGAAATGCTTAAAGAGGAACAAATCACAATTTTAATTAATGTAAATATGTTCAATGACAACTGCAGTTTTATTAAAGCATTTGTTAACCCAGCATTTCATATTCCTATTATATGCCTGCTGTACCATGTACTTGTATGAAAAAGTATCTGGTTCTCTTTGGATTGTGTCCTTCGTATGAAACCCGTGGTTTTCCTGCCAGTCCCTCTGCTTTCCAATTTAAAAAAATTACCACACTAAGCAGGAGAACACACTGTGTTCTCTAACATGCCCCCCCGCCGCACAGCCTGTCACTAGAAAGCTCAGTGTGCTGCTCCTCCTCCCTTCAGCTCTTACGCAGGATAGAAGCAGAGGTGATCACTTATAAAAAAAAAAAAAAAAAAAGGGGAAAAAAAAAATTATAATTATAATTATAATTATATATATATATATATATATATATATATATATATATATATATATATATATATATATATATTTGTATCTATACAAAAATGTTTTGCCTTTAATTTCTATTTTAAACTGAATGGCTTGCTTTACAAGGTGATAATTTACAAATCACTTTAATTCAGTCTTCTTTTGTAATATTTGCTTAGTTTTTTAAAAAATTATTTTAAATAACAAACATGTTTTACTTAACTGCTCTGTGCAAGGGTTTTGCACTGAGCAGCCCCGATCCTCCTCTTCTGGGGTGCCCCATCGGCACTCCTGGCTACTCCTCTTCTTCAGGTGCCTCCACGCATTCCCTGGGGGCACCCGTGCAGGCGCGCTCACGAGTCCTGCTGGGTCCATTGACAGAGTAGGACTCGGCCCTGCCCTCCCTGTTCGTGTGTCACTGGATTTGATTGACAGCAGCAGGAGTCAATGGCTCAGGTAAGAAAAAGGGGGGCTCTGGGGGGCAGCTGCAGCACAGAAATGTTTTCACCTTAATGCGTAGAATGCATTAAGGTGAAAAACCTTGAGACTTTACAACCCCTTTAAGTTACTTAAACTTTATTATACATTTTGCATCAGTTTCTCCCTATTATACATACCTCTGGGGCACACTATGAAATCTAAGACAGCTCCAGACTGCAAGCAACACAGACCTGCATCCAGTGTGCAGCAGAGAGAAGTGGACCTGCAGGTACTATGAAAATAGGACTGTCCTGGGACATAAATCGCAGCGCAAGTAATTCTTAGGTCTGAGCAGCCACAGAGGAGGTAATGAAGATGGTCAGTCAGAGCGGGAAGATCAAATGCAAAATTTATAAGAAAATTACATTACTTGCTGTAAAGTTCCTCTCTTGAAGTTCATTGAGAGAAACGGGAAGTCTTTAACCTCCGGGTTATACTGCCACTACAGAAGGATTGGACACTGGAAAAACAGAAAAACTGCAGGCCAGCTTAAGCCCTCCCATTACCAAGCAAAATTTGTGGCAAAGCAGAGCTGAGAGCATAATCATGAATGCAGAATGGTGGGACTTGTGTCCCTCAATGGAGTACAAGAAATAGACTTTACAGCAAGCACAAAAATCCATTTTTTTTTCTCATCCAGTGAAGAACACAGAAGTAGTCCAACTTTTGGGATGTCCAAAAGCAGTCACAACGGTGACCTACGTCCAGACACAACG